>VWYH01005895.1:0-230539 GCA_013399365.1 Pampusana beccarii
CTTGATGCTGTGTTAGCACTGCTGAGCAGTAACCAAAATATGTCTGTGTTATTAACTCTGTTTTCATCACAAATGCAAAACACAGCACCATACTAGTGGCTATGAAGAGATTTAAATCTTATCCCAGCCAAAACTGGTACAATGAGACAGTGTAAAGGATGCCTACAGATATTTATTAATTCTACAGCTATTTATTAGTATTACAGTTATTTATTAATAAAAATCCACAGGAGAGTTTTAAAATAATCTGAACTCCACCACATTACAACCTGCCTTTGGGAACTGAAATTCTCAGAGAAGCACCATCTCAAAACATTCAAGAAGAAAAAATGTGCAAATTTTCTCCGTCAGTTAAGCTATCAGCAATACCTTTTGAGAGCCAGTTGCTCTTAGGGTTTTTTACTTCGCTGAACTCTCAAGTGGTCCTGCCAGACCTTCATAACCTGTAAAAGAGTGTGGAAATTATGTGCAATTTGGCGTTTATGGCAGCTAAAAATACTAATACTGCTGGACCAAAGAGACTTATTCAAAACAAACACACAAGCAGAGAAATAAAATCTTAAGGCTTACTGGAATATTTACAGGGTAGAGAGGATATTACTTTTCAGAACAGAGGTCAAATTTATATTCTCTCTGAACTGAAAAATGCACTTAGTTGTAGGAGACTATTCATAAAACTTCCTATAACCAAAAGAAATTATCTGAAAAAATAATTATTTAGCCTTTAGCTTGCCACACTTGCTTCCAGAAGCAAATATAATGAAAAGCCCTCTGTCTTCAAAAAAATAGAAGAGTCTAGGAAATTATTTTGTTAGAAACTTTTTTGCATATTTATCAGAACACCAAAAAGTTTGGAATACCTCTTAGCTACCTGATGAGAATTTGCCAGCACATATAATGGAAAATGTGAAAGAGATGTTGATATTGCAGAAATAAGTGAAATTTTAACATCTATCTAGAACTTCACAGTGTTATGAAACAATTCTTATAGAAAACAAACAAACAAACCAACCCCCTAAAAACCCAAAGCAAACCTGTAAACTGTTGAGTTTCTGAGAACATGAGAATACACATAAATCTACTTTAAATAAAAAAGCTAAAAAGTAAAAATTTTAGTAGGGCTGCTGAGTTTGGAAAACAAAAATATAGTCTGTGTTTCTAACATGTAAGACTGACTTACAGAAAATTCAAAATCTTAATAAATTGTGGTATGCATAATATTCACTACTTACAAGGTAATTTGCTGATTTCAAAAGATGCTTTTAAGAATCTCATTTCTATCAGAAAGAAACTTACACTTTCTATTAATATTTACATTTCATACAATAGTCATTAAAACAAAAATAAAAGCTATCTCCAGGACAGTCAGTTGACCATTATCCCTCAAAAACAAATCCAAAAATCCCTATAAAAATACTGTATTTCTTATGAGCCAAATACCAAGATTAAAGTCAAAGTAGAGTTTTATAGAATTTATAGATACTTATGTCCATTTGGCTGAACTCCGAAGAAAATCCTAAAAGACAAAGTTTGTATATCAGCTCATTCAGCTATCTCTACAGTATATAAATTAGAAGCAATTACAAATCTTTGTCTGAGTTTACACTTCGTTCACTGGAAGGATGAGAAATCACATTGAAATATTAGTTGGCATAGACTTCTCCAGGAAACAGGAAAAGAGATACTTGAGTGAAGACCCTCTCTGTTGGATTACTCAAATAGGATCACGGTTAAGGACACAGGACTCCTCGGCATACATAACCACTGCCCATGCCTCTTCCTCTTTCTTGACCTACAGTGGCACAAGTTCTAGTTTGTGAACATGCTACTTCCTGAGACTTTCTTCAGATTCTTCACAGCCAGTCTGCTGCTTCAGTCCTCAGCTTTAACTCCAGCCTCACCTGAATCCGGCCTCCTGCTCAGGCCTGTTTAGCTCTCTAGACTGGCTCTTTACACACTCAATTTCCTATTGAATTATCCTTTACAACTCTGCAGCATCCTGTAATATGCATTTCAGGTAGATCAAATCCATTCTGGATGGCTCCACCTCAGTAAGTAACCTCAGTCCACCCCATATCTCATCACTCACCTCTGCCACTCTCCACCCTCCACCTGGTAACGGGCAGGTCTAATACGGGCAACAGGGATGCCTGTTCTCCTTCATAAGTATTTGAGTCCTGAATTGGGACTTCTGAATGTCAGCTGCTTGAAGACGTTCCTTCTAGCTTGGCTAGAACCTTGTAAAGGACTCGACGGTTATTTGGAAGAGGGGGAACTTCCCACTTATATGGTATGGAACTTATATCAACTTCCCACTTATATGGTATGGAATACTTCATTGATCAACCCAGATGTCAATCTAGGTGCTGTTCAGTTATCTTTCCTCCCAGCTGTTGTATTGCACCGACAGCTGGACAATGGAAGAAGTCCTTCATCCACTTGACGTGAGATTACAAGATACCAATGAGTTCTTACATTCTATTCATATCAAATCCCAAACACTGGAAAGCTACTGGAAGAAAATACTGAGTCTATCCCAGGGTCCTATCTCGTTATTCTCATACTAAACCCAAAACAAAATACTGTGCTAGCTACTAAGAAGAAAAGATTCTAACTCCATGGAAAATTACCTTAATTTCAGCTAACCTGGCACACTTCTTCACAAAATTTTGTAGTAAATACTTTAATAAAAGATTCTGAGAGTGAGTTTCACCTAGTAAAATTTATCAATCTATTTAACAAAATGAGCACTACTATTGTATTTTGTACTCTCAAGCAATCAGTCAAAATACAATTGTTCTGTTACTTTTATTGTTACTTTTATAGATGACACCATTTAATTTAGTGGTCAATAGATTTCAGGTTTTTAACTCTGTCCAAAAAGTGACCAGAACATTTTATTATGATTTAATAATCTGAGGAAGAGAAACTGTTGTCTTCACTAGTCCTCTAATATTTTCGTACAGGTCTACTGACTGTGAAATAATATTTTTAATTTACAGCATCCCTTATTATTTTGAGACAACATTATTCAGAAAAAGCAAAATATGCTTTTACCAAGCTTACAAAGTTAATTAAATATTTTTTGAAGGTTTTTTTTTTTTTTTAATTTTATTTTGAAAGTCGTTTTCACTTTTATATACCTGTGTTTTTGTCTTGGTTGACCAAAAAAACCCCAAACTCCCAAAACAAACAATTGACCTTGTACTGAAGATGAAAAGCTAGGTCAGGGACCTGATATATTACTATGGCAACAAATGCTACCTGCATGAAGACCATGAAGCACCAATGCATAAGCTACTAGACTGAAAGTTTTACAGCACTGACATGTTTATTAAAGAAATTGTACAATATAATGTGTCCTTTGGTCAGCCTTCAATTCCTACTGATACCTGGAGTCTCTGTCCAAGGTAATATATCTGAGATGAAATTTTTGATCCATGGCACTTCTCATGTTAAAATAACTCTTCAGGGGATAAGGAATTTCTATGAAGAAGACAGACCATCCTACACAGGTGTTTTGGATGAAATATCTATTGCAAAAAGACAATGGTTTGTGTGTGATTAAGACATCCATGTATCCTTTAATCTGCAGTGATGCTCCAGGTGATGACTAATGACCAAAACTGGCATTTAGATATTTTTTTTTCTAGGCAGAAACAAAAGCATTATAACAGAGCCAGAGATATCTGTGGTGTATTGCCTCACCACAGGAAAAACTGGAGCATTGTATGCTCATTTTAGCTCTGCAGTTTTTCTTTCATCTCTGCATTACACGTAATTGATTCTTGGCTGCAAAATCCAGTTTTTACTCTGCAATTATTTGCTTCACTCTGTCAACACCTTCCGCTAGTCTCCAACAGTTAAAATATAAGTATGGAGAGGCTTGGCAGATGGATTATATCATACTTCCACAAACCCATCAAGGTAAGCTCTATGTACTTACAACGGTGGAAGCAAGCATTGGATGGCTGGAAACATATGCTGTACCCCATGCTACAGTCCAGAATACTATATTGGGTCTTGAAAAGCAAGCCCTTTGGTGACACAGCATGCCAGAAACAATTGAATCAGAAAATGGGACTCATTTCAAAAACAGTCTTATAGACAATTGGGCCAAAGATCATGGTATTGAGTGGGTATATGACATTCCATATCATGCACCAGCCTCTGGGAAAATTGAAAGGTACAATGGTCTGTTAAAAACTACACTAAAGGCAATGGGTGGTGGAATCTTTAAAAACTGGGATTCATGTTTGGCAAAAGCCACTTGGTTGGTCAACACTAGAGGATCAACCAATCAACCTGGACCTGCCCAATCAGAAATTCTACGTATTGTAGAAGGAGATAAAGTCCCTGTCTTACATGTGAAAAATATGTTAGGGAAGACAGCCTGGGTTACTCCTGACTCAGGCAAAGGCAAGCCCATTCGTGAGATTGTTTTTGCCCAAGGACCTGGAAGCACTTGGTGGGTAATGCTAAAGGATGGAGAAGTTCAATGTGTAACTCAAGGGGATTTGATTTTAGGTGAGAATATTACATATTGAACTGCATGATGTCAATTGCTACGTGATGCTATATGCCATACTAACAGCGTTCAATAAGTGTCTTTCAAATCAAGACAGTGGTAATGAAAGCAGAGCTGGCTTCAACAAGTGGCGCCTGACAACTTCTTCGAAGTTGATGTCTTTAACCCACAAACCATGGTCATGAGATGCACTAGATATACCATTTTTCCTGCCCTGGGAGACTGTTGTGGTAAATGAAGCTTAAAGTCATTAACTAAATGAACTTAATGAACTTTTCAAAAGGATGGCCCACGGAGAATGATGAATTACATCTGTCTATATAAGTACATATATATCTATATGGTAGTAATAATTACCTAGAATGTATTGATAAGGCCTAAGTATGCCGCAAATGGTTTGGAATAAGGGGTGGAATGTCCTGGTTTTGTTAAAAACAAGACCAGTTTCTCTTTTAGTGAATTTTCCTTTCAATTAAGTTTTTCTAAGTAACTGCACTTTTCTGAGTTTGGCTCATATTAAAGGTGTCCACAAGACACCTCCAGTGCTACATAACACAAAATGGTCAAAAGAAGACATCCCAGATCATGTAATGAATGTGCTTTGCCTTAATTTTACTCTGTTAATTTTGGCTGTGTGCACTGAAAGACTTTTTATTTCCTTAGATAAAGGGGAGAATAAACTGGGGGACAAGTGAGGGACAAGAGAAGACTAAGAAGAGGAAAATATATTTTGCTTTGGTTCCTTCACCTGTTCATTTGAAAGAGCTGACTTGAGCTGTGATTGTTGCTAGTGAAAGGAATTGGGATTTACAGTGATATTTCGTTTATCTCGGTCGTAGTTATCTTCTCACTTTTTTTTGGCACCTGCGATAGCAATATTATGTAGCTAACATCTCTCAGAATTGTCTCTCTAGAAAGAACCTTTCCTAGAAGGCAATGTGGAGCCCCTGCCCCCATCTCCCCCCACTACTTCTACCCAGTTCCAACATTACACAAAATGTCATACCTTGCCCAGACTAGAAAACCCAGGTATTTTACCTGGTACTGCTTTGGGACTATAGAAATAATCAGAATTACCTCAATTTAGACATCTGCATTCTGCCTAATGGTCTGATGGAGACCATGGTGAAGAAAAAAATTATTAAGTTGTATCGCTGAAAATCCCTTACTCTATTAATGATTAAATATATTCGCAACAGCATATTTGAGTCAGTGACTAAGTAATGGAAGACAGCAGGATGGGTCCTCTCCAAGGATGATGAAGATTTCTGATTGTGTAGGGGAATAGTTAGAACGATATTATTATTTTTTCCTTTTCCTTTCTGCATACAGAAGCGAAAGGTATGTTGATGACATGGTACTAGAATAGGAAGCACAAAATTCAGTACACAGGTGGGGATGTGGACTCATACACTCAATTTTTACCCTGTGCAATGACAATGCAATTTCTGATTATCAAAAGACTGCTACATCTGCACCCATTTATTTATGTCAAAAAAAACAATGTAGATAGTTAGTTTAGAATATTTTCTGAGTATAGTAAGTTTAATTTCAATAAAATATCTGGTAAAGAACTTTTGGGCTATTTAACTTTATTTATCTACTGCAGCTAACACAAAATATTGAATATACAGTAAATACAGTCTGTCTTTATAGGATGCATGACCAATCGAATATTACAAAAACAATACATTGTACTATAACTGTTACAGTGCACAATAGCTGAAACCATCTACTGTATGATTTTATGGCTTGAAGCTGTATAGGATTAAAAGTTTTCTCTGCTGATCTTTTGGTGAAATGGTAAACCCGCTTGAGACTGGAAAGAGGAATGAGACTTCTTGTTTATATTAACGATTAGTGGGAAGTAGAATGACAAAATATGCTTAGGCTGCAGAAACTTTCGCACTAGAATTCTTCTGATGATGTTCTCAGAAGTATTGTAACTTTTAAGGGACTGATTATACTGATTATAAGAAAATCAGATTAAAAGCCCTATGTGTGGCTGGTTTGCATTACATTAAAGAATTCCATGAAATTGAAACAACTTGGGTATGAGAAACCCTGCAAAGGCGATCTGCTGACTGTAACTGGAGAAGAAACCATCAGAGAAGAATGAAAGTTTGGAAACGTCCCAATCTAATTATTTAAAAAGTTGAGATTACTATGTCGTACTAGTGGCATATTACTCAGCATTTCTCAAGACAGGGACATCAGAAATAAATCTCAAGACTCTTCATCTATACTACATTTAGCATTGTAGCTAGCACAGATGATCAATGACGTGATTGGGCCAGAAATAGCATGTTCGTGCATATTCACTCAGGTATAAATAGAAAATTAGTGTTGTAATTAATACTGCAATATACTCTATCACTATACTGTTCAGAGGTATTTTTGTTTGTTTATTTGTTTGGTTGATTGATTGTTTTTTTGTTTTTCAGAAGGAAGTATTTGTTCCTCCTCCATAAGGAATATTTTCTTGCTTGAATAATATGTAGATCAGTGCTTAAAAACAAGAAGTCGATACTACTTAGGGGACCTCAAAACAGTCACCCAGACACTAGCTGGTAACTGATATATTTAAGGACCTCAAAACAGTCACCCAGATACTAACTAGTAATTGATGTGTTTAAAGATATCATATTTTTAGCTAACAGTTTTTATTGCTGGCAGTAATTCTTAGAAGACAGCTTGAAATTACACATTCTAATTACAGTTCGAAATATTAATTTTCTTCAATATTTTTTTCCTGAAATAGCTGGTTACTGGAAATATTTCATAGTTATTTATTTCAGTTTGTTTCTGATAAAATTTTTGTATTGGGTCTGGCTAGAATGGAGTTAACTTTGCCTGCAACAGCCCATATAGTGCTGTGCTTTGTATTTGTAGATAACACACCAACGTTTTGGCTATTTCTGAGCTGTGCTCACACAGCATCAAGGCTGTCTCTCCACTCCCCGCTCCAAATGCCAGTAGGCCAGGGGTGGGCAAGAATTTTGGAGGAGACATTGCCAGGAGAGCAGACCTAAACTGGGCAAAGGGATATTCCATACTATTAATTTATAACATTCTCTGCAATAAACCTAAGAGAAAGGAGGAGAAAGAGGAGGGGAGAGGCATTAGTTATTAAGATGTTTGCCTTGCAAAGCAACTGGGGCCCTGCTTCCTAGGAAGTGGCTAGACATGGCCTGCTGATGAGAAGCACAGAATAATTCTTTTTTGCTTTACTTTTTTTTCTGTGTGCAGCCTTCTTCATTAAACTGCCTTTATCTTGACCTATACATTTTTCATCCCGTTTTCTCCCTGTGTCCTGCTGAGGAGGGGGAGTGAGAGAATGGTTTGGAGGGCATCTTGGGGCCAGGCAACATACCACAATTCTCTTTAAGCCTTTTTTAAAACAAATTGAGTCAAAAATAAGGAGCAAATTGAGATACAAAAGACCTTCCAGTTGCTTTTGTTTGTAACTATAATTTAGAATCCTTGAGCAGTTTGATAAATCATTCAAGTCAGTATTTCTCTGAAACACCTTCATAATTTTTTTGTAGCTGTTGCTCCTATATTTCCAGAACTAACAATTAATTAAATAATTTGTTTGAACTGAAGGGAATGGCTTTTCTTCCTCCTTTTTAAGTGAGTGTTTTAGTAGAAAAAACACACTTGGTTCCTGTGCTTTAAGTTAGTTTTGGGTCTTTTCATCCCAATTATTTTGAGAATTGGTGGTCAGACAGATTTTCTATGTGGAGTAGAGCTTGGTAAGTCTAAAAAAAACCCCACTTGAGTTAGATTACTGTTGCAACAACAGATTTGCTGAGAAGCTATTAAATATGATACATGAGATAATTCAACAAAAGAAGGAGTACTTTTCCCATTCTTTCTACCCACTGTTCCTACTAATCAAATTTGGAAAATTCTGTTTATCCCCATTTCCTGCCTATAAGCATTAAAAATAAGATATGTATCTTCATTGCTAACCTCATGCTGCAGGAAAACAACAAAAAAATAGCAGGAGAGACAAAAAGATTCTCCTGCTTTACTGGTTTCAGTAAAGTGTGTATTTCAAAGTCCAGCAAAAGCAACCAGTAGACTTCAAGAAACTTTTATACTTTCTTTGCTTTCCCTCAAAACCAAAAATGCTAAAGCAATCAAAAGGTAACAAAACAGCAAGATATATATAGAAAAAGGCCACGTAACTAGTGAACAATGGAACAAATGTGTCTAGTGAGTTGGGTTTTGGAGGCCTGTTGAGAGTATATGATTTCTAAGAGAGATGCAGCTTCACAACAAAGGCTCTTCTGCAGGATGGCATTAATAGGATCTCCCTACTCCTATCTTGCTATGCATAATGTCTGGTATCCTTTTTAGTCTTTATCTCTTTCAAGTTTGCCTGACATTGCCCTGGCTGTTGAAATAGTATAATATTAGGGAAGATATGTATACACATCCACATATGTAGTCTCATAGTCTGACTTCATAAGACTTAAAAAGGCAAAAGCACTTCTTTTTCTACTTTATATTTATGGTTCTTTAACAAAATGTGTCAACAAAGAAGCATTAAATAGAATAAACAGGGGTAGGAAAGTTAAAATGTAGCTTTCTAAAGGAGTTTCAGGTTTAGTCCATCCTAATTATGTTTTTGAAAATCTAGACCAGTCTTGAGCAATGTATGGCCTCCATCTCACATGGTTTTTCATTTATGGAGCACATTCTTCAGTCAAACATCAGGTAAGTGTGAGCTCATCAGCCAGTCCCTTTCTCCAGCTACAGTACATATCATATTCTGCAAAGCATATGGAGAAAAACTGAAGATGTTGCTATAGGATTTTGTAGAGAAAGGTGGAAGAGAGAGCTATACTTTGGTAGGACGAGGTACAGGGTCTAAGTGCATTTATTTGAGGCTCACTGCTGATAAACTGAAGTGTCTGACAGTAAACTCAAAAATTTGAATGGGCACCTGTTATCCAGAATATTTCAACAACCTCTGTAATTGTACACACAGGCACACAGAGACATTCACTCACATGTTCACACATACACACACTTGAAATACTATGGAGTAGATGTTAGAACTTTCTCATTTTGATCTATGTAACTACTGTTGGCCTATTTTTTTTCTGCTTTTAGTATCCTATGTGGATACAAAGGCCAGACTGAACCCTGTTTTAATTCTTTTGAAATCAGTGGAGTTATAGCAGATATCAATTCTGTTTATTTATTTTAGCATTTCAGTTCAACTCCCATGTGAGGAATAATTAATACAGTGTGCAGATAAAATTATTACATATACACAGATAAATGTTAAAATATCTTTTATGTTTTTATCACTTCTACATACAATAAAATACAAGAAAATGTCTAAATACATTTTTACTTATTTTTATTCAGTAAAGAATTTAGGTGATTTCTTAACTTTAATTATAAGTTGAAGCCCTTGCAAACTGGCGGTTTTAGCATTACATAGCATTAACCATGTGCTTATCTGTTTTATTGAACAGGGGGAAATTTCTGGATGCAGGACATGATAAAAAAGTGCATTAGTAACCAACTAAACATTCTGAAAAGAAGATGCATTCAGCATAAATTATGGTAGCAAAATTTGACCTTTGTGAGTCAAATCAGTGTAAATCCAGCTTTAAAAAAAAATGTCCTCCAACTGCTCTTCCTTTTGGAAATATGAAGAAGTTATGCAAACCAAGCCAGCATTTAGTAGAAATAAAAATTTTTATATGCAATGAAAAAATTCACAGTGATCACTTAATAGGCTGGCAGTAAATAATGTATAGAGATATATTTAATTTACTAGCATGCATAATGACTGTAGGTAAAAAACTGGAAATGAACACATCTGAATCTGGGTTGTGTGACTGTTTTGCATAGGAGTTGATTTTATCATCTACTTACTATATCTGATAATACAGTACATGTCTATAGTGTCTTAATTGGTTTAGGTTATTGGCTCTTAAATATACACTGTGTAATTGCTCCTTGACATCAAACCCCATGGTTGATTGGAACATGATTTCTGTTTCATCTTCCATTTCAGTGGCTCTGCTAATTTCATTCCATCATTCCTGTCAATAAATGGCTAAATGACACTAAATGTGCATTCAAAGTAATTTGCCTTCAATTCTCTGCTTTGTGACTTGTATCTCATTTTTGCATTGATTGGCAGCATGGGAGAAACAACTGTTATTGGAAACTGTCCCCTTCACATTCTGAGTTGCCTCAGTAAAGAACAGATATGTTAACTAATTTTCTTCTTGTTTCCTTCTATCTTGTTTTATTGTTAGCCCATTCTGTTTTTACCAGTTCAAATTTATGGCTTCTTCAGATTTCCAGAACAACTGTAGTTTTCCAGGAAGGGAAGATACAAAAATCATAAGTGCCATATCGGACAATGCACTGCCACTGACCAACACCATGCAGCTTCCCTCAATGGCTTGAACCAATTTATTTCCTCAAATTTTGTGTTTAGCCCTTAATGGAGATTTTATATCAGGAAATCCTGCAAATTAATGCATTAAAATATGTGAGACTCATAGGGTTTCTTATAAGAATACATTCAGCCTGCAACTAGCTCACTGATTGGTCAGGATCTACATATTAAGACAAAAGAGTGAGATTTAAGGAAAAGTCACTGTGTATATTTGTTGCAGGAATTTAATAACTGGGAACTCATATCTCATTGTATCAGATTCTGGAATAAAGATGAGGACACTGTTTTCCCTATTAAAAAAAAAATAAATAAAAGAGTGAGAGAGAGACAAGTTTTGCAGGCAAAATCAGTTTGCGAACTTGATGGTATCACAAGGCAATTTAAATATGAAAACCAAACAAAACGCTACAAGGTACACCCATTGCTTGTGTTTAAGCTGTTCCATATTTGGAGATTTACTTAGTTTAAGTCAATGCAATTTGGCCAGCTGATTGCAAACAGTGCTTGAAATGACAGCTTGTAGATCTGTTTCAGTGCACCACTAGTACTATAAAAATTGAGTTAATTCTTTTTTAAGTAATACATACACGACACAAAGGAAGATTAGAATTATTACGTGTGAAAGAGTGTTCAGTTATAACTTATACTGATACAAACATTTGACATCAGATCAGATATTTGGAAAAGAGATCCTTTCAGAGCTTGAGTACACTAACTATACAGTGTTAAAGAACGAACAATGGCAGTTTGGTCCTAAAACTCACAAAAAGTGTTGATCTCACCTGAGTTTGTTAAAATAATCTCAGATAACTTCAAATTACTATGTTGACCTGAAAGATGCAGAAGCATGAATAAATACCTGACATTTTAAGGAGCTCGTTAAAATTAGTTTAGACTCATGCATGACAATGCTGATAAGGTAATGGAGATGTGACAGTGGGGATGTTTATTCTGATCTCAACTGAGCAGGGGCAGAACTCACTTGTAGGTCTTCCCACCAACTAGACAACAAAAGACTAGACTTCCAGCACATTGCAGTCCTGTGATATAATCAAATAGTGTTGACATGCCATAACGCACTCCTGTAATGACAGGCAGAAATCCCTGGAATTGTTCCAGTGCAATAACATGCTATAAGACGTACAGCTAATGAGAGCTGTAGATGGAGAATAAAGATGAAAGTTCTGCCCCCATAGCCCAGGCATGTTAGATCTTTTTTTCTGCTCACAGGTTGTGTACCTGTAAAATACTGTTTTTGTTAATGTTGGTTTTGCAACTTCTGTACCTCTGGAAAACATGTGTGGATGGGTTTCACACTTGACAATACAAGTATAGCTTTAAAAAACAGATCTAAGCTAAAAGACGATGAAGGAAGACTAGGATAAGGGGAAGCTTGAGGGATTTTAATAAGCTGAATTTAATGGGAATTTAAAATCCTTACCATCACTTAGGACTTTAATGAAATCAGTTTTGCACTAAATTGATTGCTGGATTAAACGAGTTCTTCTACTCTTTTGAATTCAGTGGTGTCACCCAGAATACTGAAAACCATCATTTTTGCAGAAATACAAGCAAGAAAAATAGAGCACCTGATTAAGAACTTTACTATTTGATAAAAGCAGATTAATTATGATATAGCCTTCTTTTATTCAAGGAGATGACACTCTTCAATGGTGATTGGAATATAAAGATACTTGTTAAATGTGAATGTGTAAAGGATACATAGCGATTATTTTGTACGGTTGATGCAAATGTAGATTAGTATTTTGTGCAGTCATTAAGAATTAGATACCTGACTATTAATTGAGTAGGTTTTAGGAAATGCTTGGAAATAAAAAGAAATAAAGTATGACTAGTATGTTCAAAGATATTTTCTGTGGAACAGTATTTACCACTTATCACAATTTCTAGTTTGTTACTCTGTACAAATGTACATATAAATTAATTATTGTTCTGTTCTTGTGTGCTGACGGGTGACAATCAGTTTAATTTCAATGTTGAACACTAACTTATGTTTTATATTTTGTCTTGTGAGTGTGTGACTTTTGATACTTCCAGTGTGACTGAGAAGAAAGTAAGCCTGCAGACTAATGTAGGATTAATTAGCCTATGTAGTCTGATAACCATCAAGAGTAAAAAATTGTCTTCAGAAATTGGATTGCAGTATGCAGAAAGCTTGTTCCAGATATGAACACTTCTAAATCTCCCCGCTGATCACCTTTTAAATCACATGTAGTTTTAAACAGTTGCTGTGCTCAGTGTTATTTGACTAGAACTTATGTTAAAAGCAAAGTAAGCTGTTTAATTAAGTACCACAGCTTAAAGTGTTACAAGAGAGTGAGTTTAACTATTGCTCGAATTAATTGCTACTATGGTGAGTTGAAAATATATTTGCATTTAAAGGTGCAAAATTTGCAAATAAATTACATATTAGCATGGTAGACACTGCTGTATTAACCTTTTCTCTTACAAGGGTGGAAGATAAGTCATGATCTACTCAAGAATATCTATAGGTCCTTCCCTGTTTTGTGGATGTCAGAAGTGTTTTCCAATGCAGAAACAGACCAATACAGAATATGCTACCTAAGGCAAAGCATCCTTGAATTTTCACACATAGATAGTGGCATAATATTAAATGCAGATATTAAATGCCTTGATGAATGTAGGAGAAAAAATATGAATTTTTATGTTTAAAGAGTAACTACAGTGTCACAGAAAGTATACAGAAATTGAATCTATTTGCAATATTAATTGCACCAGCTAGCTGACATACTTCCCACTAAGGAGCTCAGTGGAGATCTGCTGTCCACATACACGAAGGGTGCTGACAGCCTTTGTCAGAGCAGGAGCAACACAGAAATATGCAGCTGCTTCTTCCCAGTTGCAGAACCCAGGTAGTTAAGAGCACTCAGGGAGCCACCTATGGAATTTGCGGTCACTCCCAATATGAATTGACTGACCTTCACCTGTGGACGTGTTGTGGTTTAATCCCCGCAGGAAAGAAGTACCATGCAGTCGCTCCTTTACTTAACTCCTGAGTTAAGAATAGTCTAATAGGAAAACAAAGGAATATAAAATGGTAATACTGCTACTACTACTACTAATAATAACAATAATAATAATAGAATATACAAAACAAGTGCTGCACAACAAAATTGCTCACTGTCCATGACACTGATAGCCCGTTTGTTCATGAGCAGTGGTATTTCCTACCCAACCAGCTCAGTTCACATACTGAGCATGATGTCATATGGTAAGGAATGGCCCTTTGGCCAGTTTGGGTCAGCTGCCTGGGCTTTGCTCCCTCCCAGCTTCTTGTGCACCTGCTAAAGCACAGGAAGCCAGAGAGTGCTTGACTACCTGGCAACAACCAGAACATCAGTGTATTATCAACATTCTTCTCGTGCTAAATCCAAAACACAGATACCCGAAAGAAAATTAAGACTATCCCAGCCAAAATCAGGACAGGATGGAACAGAGGATCAAAAGAACAGTGCTAATAAATATGTCAGAAGATATGCACTGGCTATGGCTGAAGTTTGCTCTTTACTATAAAGCTAAGTAGTCCTCAGACTAAAAAAAAAATAATAAAAATTGACCAAGCTGGGAGAAGGAGATTAAATTTATAATATAGAGCTTGCTCAAGGGTATGAGTAATCTGTGTTTGTTCCATCCTTCAGCAACATTTAATTTGGGAGCTCAGAAACTGCTTTGGTGTTTAACACCTTACATATTTGTACTGCAGAACTACAGCCATGTTCTAAAGACTTGTTATGTAACTTACTGGTACTATAAATTCAGAAGCGATCTGAAGCTTAAAAAGGTTTTTAAAAGATTGGTCAAAAACATCATCCAGAATCAATTACCTCACTTAAAGCTTAACATTCCTTAGAGAATGCATGCTTTGCTATTGAAATGTCCTGAGTTGTAGAATTTTGAAAATCCTCCAGTGTCTTTCTGACACATCCATTGTTAAGAGAAAGTATAAGAGTTTATAGAAGTGATACTGGATATTAAAGCTGAAGAAAATAAGTGTTTTGAGAAAAGAAAACTAAAACACATCTAAAAGTGGTATAGATTGGTATATATTTATTAATTAGAGTCCACATTTCTCTTCAGCAGTGTCCCTAAATAAGGGGAAAACAGTGTGAAGAAGATAGAGGAGACCAGCATCTTCAACATATTAAGCACAGAAACATGACCAAGGATATAACTGGTGAGGAAATGATCACAGCCTTACAGAGATGCTACTGATCTTCTTAAGTCACACAAGTGAGGATATGAGCGAGGATGTGAGTGACTACAATAACAGACCCTAACAAGGTGTTTTTAAAATGTACATGTTTTTCAAGTCTTAATGAAGATTTGGTAGTAATTGAGCTCTGCTTGTACACAACCCACACAGCTTATTCAGGACAGGGCAAACCTTTCGTTCTTCGTAGGATTTATTTCTCTCTAGTTTCAGCCAAAGAGCAAGAACACTACTCAAAGTTCATCCAGGTTCTGAACAGGTACAGCTGAGACAGGAAACACAGTGACTGGTTTGTGCTTCTAAAACTTAGGGCACTAAACTGTACTGGAAAAAGATTATTCACCCTTCTCTCTCACCAGCCCCATACCATCATGTGCAAAAACCTCCCTGCCTTGCCAGTGGGACCTGAATCACTTGCAGTAAACAGGGTACAGCCTCTACCAGTGATTTCCTTAAAAATACCCTGTCCACTTGTAACACTTGAGTAGCACTGGGGATTTAGGATAAAATCCCAAGTAAGAAATTGCAGATGTCTAGTTGTGTAGAGCAGGATCTGTTCCAAGAGCGAGAATGACTATGATGTGCCTGTGGTCAATTCTAGAAGAGCTCTTTTACTTTCCATCTCTATTCTGAAGGGTGCATAACTACTAGAAGGAGCTGCAGTGTAGGCTAGCAGGAGTCCTGGAAGAAAGAATAATTCCAAAGTTGGTAACTTAGTAACATGAAAGGAGGTTTTGACTGTGCTAGAATTTATTCTATTTTTTTTTCCTCATAGTATGCTGGGTCACTTATATCAACCACAGCTCAATTAAAACATTTGAGTAATAGTAATAATAATAATAATAATAATAATAATAATAATAATATACTGTATTTTCCTTCTCTAGCTTAGATTTTTTTTTTAACAGAAGAAAATATTAAATACTGCAATTCATAATAATCTAGTGTACGGGGTTCAGTTTTACAGCTGAATCTTAGGTATTCATAGAATTCTCTTTAGTAGTTGGAAGACAATTTGTATAAATATACACACATATATATACACACATTGTATATATACAGGCCTGTCTTAGAAATACAGTAGCTTTTTTAGAGTTTAACTGTATCACAAGCTCACAGAATGGCTGAAGTGGGTAGGCACCTCTGAAGATCATCCAGTCCAATCTCCTGCTCAGAGCAGGATCAGCTAGAGGAGGTTGCTCAGAGTTGTGACCACTCAAGCTTTGACTATACCCAAAGACTGAGATTCCAAATACTTTACATTTATTTTTGAAATACTTTTGAGGATGAGAAGTACCTGATTTCTGAGAATGGATTTGGTGGGTCTGAGATAACATTTACTTGCTCATTCAGTTGAGAAAAAAGAATTGAAGGAAAGACATACACACTATGCATGAAGAATACTATAAAGACTCTATATTCTCTTCTGTTAAGACAACATAAACACAACTTGTTGGCATTAAAATTAATTTGTCATCACCTAACTTGATTAAATAATGTTATTCTCATATTAAATATTAGGAGGAGAATATTTCCTATTTCCCAGCCTGGATACATTAGGAACTTAGCTGTCAAATGACTTGACAGAGAGCCAGGAACTTGCAGAGGGACTGTGATCACATTTGAAAGGAGAAAAACGCTGTGATTAGAGCAAAGCTTCAAATAAGTGTAATATAGGAAACAAAAGGTCAAATAAAGGTGTTCCCTCACTGAAGCTACACTTCGTACTCTACAAGAAAGAAAGTAAGTCACTTTCAGTGAACCTTCCTGACTACTGATTGAAAAAGCTAATGCTCATCAGAGACAAACTGGCCCAGTTCAAAAGAAAATATGTAGTGAGGTACATTTAGGTATTTCTTTAAAACTATTTTGTCTCTAATTTCACCTTTTGTACTTCTTCAGCACAAATGAAGTACTAGCAGAAGCTGAAGAGAGGGAAATAACTAGCGATGATGAACTAAACAGTGATTAGTGACTTAGGAGAATTGAAGTCTATATGGAACTGTTACTTTCTGGGCCAGCTACCATGGGCCATGTAAAACCTGAAATCCTCATGTTTGCCAGAGGAAAGAAACTGCTCTCTACATCCTAAAGACATGTCTAAATTACTGTGGCATGTCTTTTACATCCACTAAGCCTCTGGCCCAAGCCAGAGTATTTTGGCAAGAACACACTGTGCCTGCCCTAGGAAGACCAAGAGTGAACCACTCCAGAAACTAATGCTGAGAAAGAGTACTATAGCAAAGAGTTCTCATAGTCATAAAGGATTTCCTTTATAACTTGAAGCATTTCTAACAGTTATTTTTATTTTGGTTTGATATTTTTATCGACTAACACTTATGTAAACAAGAAGAATCATGGTTGATAGAACACTTATTCCGTTTGAGTCACATATTAGAAAATACTGAAGTCCATCTTATTTTTTTTCCAGTCAATACTAGAAGAAAAAAGAATACAAAATAGAGAAGGAGTACACCAGAAGATACTGGTGGTGCTAAAGACAGAAGAAATTCTAATAAAATTTCAAAAATTCTGTACTTACACGTTTTAATTCTATTGTAACATGCTGTTGTTGAATGATGAAAAGACTGAGATAACTTTGAGATTTCTTAGACATTGCACTCCTGTAGATAGTATTTGCTATTGGTCATCACTGGAGAAAAGATGCCAAGTTAGTTTCAAAGTGACATTTGCAGGCTTTCACATTTGGCTTTTACAGAACTTTTCACAAGAATTGAGCCTAGTCATCTACAAAATTAAGGCATGTGTTTTTTCACCTGGTGTTATATTTCCCAGGTTGGTTTAGAACTAGGTGTCTTCTACACATCACAATGTGCAAAATTATATCCAACTGTGATAAAACCACATGAAAAATAGTAATAGGGAAGTCCATCTCTAGCAAACCCAGACTCATTTTTTAAAGAATATAGTGGTCTGACTGATTGAATCGCTTTTGTTTACTTGTTCATTTTGCTCTGATATCTTTTGAAGAATAGTTATTTTAACACTTGATTGATGAACTCTTTCTATGATTTAGGTTTTGTAGCTTTTACCTTAGAAAAATGAGAAATTCATTCAAGCCAGACATTTCATTACACAGAAGAGAGAAATGCTATTTTAACAGAGTCCAAGAAGTAAATCCGTTAAAGATGGAATATAAGTTCAGAAAACATAAATCAGTAATCTATTCTTCTGTTCTTGGAAAAGAAATTTTCACAACATTAAGAGAAAATACCTCACTGTAGTTTGTTATGAATACAGCAGCACCTGCAAAATATTGCAGAAAGCAACCTTACATGCCATTGCTACCTCAAAACAGATTTTCCAAAACGAATAGGTGAGGATATTACAACTACCATAGAACCTGATAGTTGGAGAGGAGAAATGATAGAGACATTTATGTGAAGCTGCACAGAATAGAAAAACAAGAGATATAACAAGTAGCCAAAATACCTATTGTATTGGTACTGTTTAAATACTTCACTTCAAGTCACCAGAATGACACAGTGTAGCTTTTAAACACAGATTGCTTAGGCTGTTTTCCAGATATGGATTTTACAGGTCAGACAATCTATTCAGAGATTTTCAATTATTCAGAACTTTGATAAACATCTTTTAGGACAGAAGCCATGGAAGCAAATACTTTAGACTGATAAGCTAGCAACCCAGTTATCAGAAAGAATGTCTGTGAATATTTAATCTGTGCAATTCAAGATGTTGAGAATTTTACTGTAATCTATGATGACAGTTTACTGATATCTCAACAAATGTTTATAAACCTATTTTAGGTCAACTAATGAAACATTTGTGCCTAAACCGACTTAGCTAGTTTAGGTTGACAGGAATATTTGTTGCTAAGCAGAACAAAAGAGCTGTGTGAGAGTTTGAAAATATGCTAAAACTAAACAAAAATCCAATTATAAATTCAGAAGTAATATATTTTTAATATATATAAAATAACAATATATATTTTATAGAACCATATCACTGATCAGTTTTCAAAATCTGACCTACTAGATCTAGATGGATGCTTTATAACAAACAAATTTTACTGAAATTGAACTTCTTATTTTCTGAGGAGTTATCATTATTTTTGTTATCTTGTATCCACCTATGGAGACTTGGTTAAATGTGATGCCAAGACTTAATCAGATAAAAGAGAGCACTGGGGCATTTCTACATGCTTCTTTGAGAGGAGTGTTTTATCAAAAAAGAGGCTTTGATGCACTAAGAAATGAATCTATGTCTAGACAACAGCAGTCCTCATAAATTTGCTTATTTGTTTATTTAACCTGAAGTCATTTGTAGCTGCATACCCTAACAGTGACAAAATGAGGCATATCATGGCAGGAGTGTAGCCAATCTAATGTGCAAAATTTCACTCACATCTGCACAAGCCAATAAATCTCCAAAGTGCTGGGAGACTACAAAATGAGTTATTAAAAAAGTGTAATGGAGGTTATATACAGTTCTAGGTATATTTCCACCTCATTCTATTATCATTCATTCAGGAGAGTAAGAGAAGGCATGAACCTATTTCTTTATTATAATTATACAATGGAAACAAAAAAAACCCCCAAACAACAACAACAACAACAACAAAACAAACAAAAAAAAAAAAAAGAAAAAAAGCTTTTCTAAGAATTACCTGTGGATAGTTTGCTGGATTTGTTAGGCTTCAAAGCACTAATCATTTAACATTTTAACTAAAATAACCGGTACTCCTCTATAGGCAGAGAATGAGAAGCCAAGCACATATTCTCACCTGCTTTTTTTCATTTCAGCTAATCTTTTGTATACATTTTCATAGTTCATTTAATATTATTAAACGTAAAATTGCATATAGAGTTCTAGTAGCATTTCTATGTTTTTCCATTGCAGAAAACTTTCACAAAACAGCTGTCAAGCAGAAGCTAATTTTCACTTGAAAGGAGTTTTGATACTTTTTCTATTAAATAAAAAAGTTTATGAAGTTCTACTTTCTTTGAACTTCATAATAACAAACATGTAATGTAACAAACAAGCATTTATTTTTGGGCAAAAATTTCTAAAATAAACGAGCAAACAACATATAGAAGCTACAATAATGACATCCTTTTTGCCATATTATGAAAAAAAAACAAAACCAGAAACAAAACAGCAAAAATACCCTGATTACTATCGCATGTTGATAAAAGATGTTGAAATCATCTCCATTCTTGCTGCAGTTCAAAAATACCAGTTAAACATGAGCATAACTTGGACATAAGAACTTTTAATGAAGTAGGATGACTCTTGTAGTGTTCAAACTTGTGCACCTCTATTACTGAGTCAGAATCTAATAGACAGAGTTCCTTGAGGAATATTCATTATATAGATATCAGGCTCTAAGTAATACTACTCACTGGGCATACCACCTATTAAAAAGGCTAGAGAAAAGGTGAAATGCAGCCAGCATGACCATAAGCATAAGGATATTGCTAGAAGCAAGAACAGATTATCTAAAAAAATAATTCTGTGAATGCAGGCAAGACAACCATAAATTCCTGAGTATGGAAAGCAAAAGCAATAAGGCAGGCCAAAAGAGAGGCTGAGAATAGCAAAATGAGTCAAAACTACTAACAAATCTGTTTTCAAACACACCCAGAACAGAAATTCTGCTAGGGAATCTTTTATCAGTGTAGAAAAGCACCATTAAGATAAATTCTTTGCATCAATGTTCACTTCAGAACCTTCACATACAAGATTACTCCTTGTGGAAGAAGCAGAAGATCTGTCTGAAATGGAAATATCTGTAGAAGATGTGAAACAAAGCTGACAGTAAAAAATTGGTTAGGCCAAATTGTATTCATCCAAGAGGTCAGCAAGATGTGAGGTTTGGATAGCTGAAGCAATAAGGGTGTACACGACCTCTCTTTTAGCTTGTCTCAGTACTTGTGACTGGTTGCTGGAAATATGATCCAGCTGTTTAAATAGCTGTTCCTGGATTTCTTTGGAAACTGAAGCCCTGTAATCCTGTTGTTCAGTGTAAAATAGTGGAAACCCTAAGGATAGTGAAGAATTAGTAGATACTGGTTTAAATATAATATGTATCAACTGTTCAACTTGACTTTTACAAATAGAATTCCTGTTTTATGAGCCTAGTGAAATTTATAGGACTTGGGCAGTTGAACAGGGGTGATTTGGTTTCTGTAGTTTCCTTGAAATACTGAAAGGCTTTTGATATAGCAACAACAAAGGCTGTAAAGGAAATGAAGCAATCGTGGTTAAGATAGTAAACAACGAGTTTTCACAAAGTAAGAAAAACTAGAACTCTAGAAGCATCTTGTGACTTACACTGTATTCATACACTGCCTTAGAAAAGAATATACATCAGGGTGAAAGCATTTTACTGAAAACATTAATGTCTTGTTTTAAGGACATGGACCATTCTAGAGAACTGGAGAAGGATCTTATAGTATTCCTTGACTAAGTGAGATGACAGAAGAAATTCAGCACAGATCAATGTATATATGCAGGTGGTCACACGACAAACAAAAGTCCTTCCACACATAAATAATGCGCTAAGGGAATACGTCGGCTGATATTATCACACAGCTGATAATATTACTTAGGTTTGACTTCATGGGTTTTATGATGGATGATTCTTAAGATATGCTATTTTTTACTAACTGCTGCTCAGAATTGATATTTTTGTGGATCTGAGAGGTAGGGAATGGAGAAATAAACATAGAATTTCATTATCATGAAACTGCACATAAAATTAGTGCATATGTAGGCAATTTCATTATCATGAAACTGTACAATGCCATGATTAATTTACATTTTGAGCATGAAGTGATGTTCTCATTTCATCTCAAGAAAAACATGTTTGAGCTCATAAAGATTCAAAGACAAAGCTGATCAAATACGTGGAACAGCCTTTGTATGGGAAATAAGCAGTTGAACTGGGAACTCTAGCATGGAAATGATATGCTTTAAATGAGGTCTACAAAACCATAAGTGGTATGATGTACCAATTATTGTTCTCTTTCTCTTCCAGCACAATAATTAATAGTGAGACAACAGATGCCAGTAGGAGCCAGTTTCAAAGCCAAAGAATCCTGTTTGGTTGGGGGAGAGCCGTGGCACTTCTTGTCTCAGGGTATCATGGCTGCTAAATTTGGGGCTTGAAGGAAAACTGGGCTTTGAAACGATTTAGTGATGGTTACCTAATGTGCAAAGTTACACTCAGAATGTTGCTATGGTAAAAGGCGAGATGTCTACAAATATGAAGCCAAGAGTTTACTGATAGCCTGACTAAAACTAAAAATTATCATCAAACTACAACAAAAGGTTGTTATTAGTTCAGTTACAGTAATGCTAATACTCATAGATCAAATTAATACAGAAAAGCTGCATTACCAATAATACCCTAACACTGTTATTCAAGAAAATTTACTAATATTTACCCACTGTCTTTTACATTTTGATCATCCTTCCAATCTCCCTGTGAATCTTCAGGCTGACAGCAGCAGGCCTCCTGAGGCAGAGTAGCAGGGAGGAGGGTATCAAGGACGTTCCCAGTTCTTTGCTGCAAGGAGCAATGTGCTGGTTGCAAGAGTCACTTTCGCCTCACTTTTACACCTGTTTTTCATTTAGCACAGTCTGCTTCCCTTTCACTGGTTCCCTGGTAAAGTTTGAAAGCTATGAAGTAGCATTATATAATCTTTATTAATAGAAAGTGCTATTGTTTGTTGTTCAGTGGCTAGCCAGGGTTTTCAGACCTCATATCATAGATGGCATTTGTAGAGCTTAAGATAACACACTGTAGAAAAATAATAAAATTAGCTCACGTGTAGGCAAGTTCAGACCAGTGCTGAGACCCTACATTAACAGCTCAGTACAACACTTATGGCCACCTTCTAGTACCAGTAAAAGTCATATTTACTGGGTTGTAAGAAAAAACATATCCATCTCTGTTCTGAAAATGAAAATAGCCGGAAACTGGGAAGATACAGGGAAAATATGTATACTCATCCTGTTCTTCTTACCAAGTGTATGCTTATGTGTACTGTTAGAGACCAAATCCTGGGCTTGCTGGAGCTTTGATCTGACCCAGCATAGCTATTTTTATGTCTAAACAAATTAATACATTGCTTCTTAAGTGGAGCAAACCCACACAGTTTTCTTGTGACATAACCAAGAAGGTAAAATTGATGACTTCAATTCTATCTGAAAATGTGCAATATTTATGTTTGGGTTTTCCCTTGTGATTTCTCCATCCTGCACTTTATTCTTAGGTTAAAAACTGTCAAGAGTTTCCTCTGAGGAAAGACCGGAGACAGTTCTGACCATGCTTCTGGAGGAGTTAGGATTTGCTACTCTGACAAAATGGAAATGCTTTAGGAAGAAAAGTTAATTCGTGTAATTATCTTGAAGAGTCTTACCTGGTTTTCTGACAGGCCAAGGAACCTTCATTCTTGAGAGAAAAAAATTAGGTTTGCTTTTTCCATCTGCCCACAGAACATGGCAGTTATAGAACAAAGGCTCAAATGATCTTGAGACTCTTTCCATGCTGTCAGGTCCTGCCATACTATAGATACATGTCCAAACACTGGCAGTTGATATGTTTGTCAGTTTTTGTCATGCCCTCCAAAAAGGTAACATCAAGAGCCTTGTCATCTTACTGTTAACTCTCATCAGACCCTTGTTATTGGTTGAAGAGTAGCACCCAGCAGAAGAAAACTCTGAACACCTGTAGGGGATTTTTCACACTTTATAGAAATCTGTGGCAGTGTAAACTGAAGTTCTTGTGCTTTTAACTGTGAAAGCAAAAAATAATATGGTATTTTTTTCAACAATCCATACAGAAGAATTTGAAGTCTGTAGGACAAAATAAAATAAAAAACAGCCAACAAAATAGAACACACCTCCATGCCCAATTTAGTTTTCTTTTATAATGGAAAACAACAACAAAAAAAATTCAACAACAAAAAGAAACTGTTCAAAAAACTAAAATTTACTTTCCTGTAGGAAAGAGAACACATGGATAGTTGCAGTAGTTGCCATATTGTCTGAGCTGTTCAACCTACTAGTAGATACCATGAAAAAAATCCCAAACTTCTTTAACCACCCTTCCAGTCTGGAAGAGTTCTGGCAGTTTCCAATCTCTGTGCAAGTCATAAATGACAAATTATACTGTAGACATTTGGAGTTATCTATTTAGGTTCTTATTGAATAAAAGTCTATTTCATGTTGAATATTAATAAGGTAGTTTGAAGAACTAACCCAACATTGTCTGCTAACTTCTTGAGGTAATTAGCATTTACTGCTTTTAAATAACACTTTCCCCTCCAAAAAAACCTCACTATCATAAAAAAAGTTTTCAGTATTTGAAAAATCTATTTCACAGAATGCAAAATGCTATTAAAAATGTCCCTTTAAAACGACATTATTAAAAATGCTGATGTCTTTCTAAACAGAACCAAAACCATAGGCAAAATGAGAGAATGATGGAGAGACACCTGTTCAACTGCCTTATTCATGCCTTGCTAGTGAAAGCCTGTTCCCTAAGGTACATATCGAGTGCTTTATTGGCTCCTGTTCAAAAGCATCAAGCAGTGTAGCTCCCATCTATTCCTATGGGAGGTTATTCAGTGATTTCAGAGATCTCACTGTCAGGAAGATTAACAGTCTGCTATTTAACCTAAATTTTCCTTATCTTAATTTAGTGTCATTACTCTCAGTTACCCCATCACAACATGTTTTGAGATGGAAACACGAACAAACAGATAGTTAACAACAAGATAAGCATCTGATCAGCTTTTCATGGAGAGGTTTATTTTTAGATTCTCCTTAAGCTCTGAGGGTCTTGCTTGAAGTCTCAGCTGAGGCAATAAGTATAAGTACAAGAAAAAAAAGTTTATGTCAAGCCATGCACTCTCATACATAGCTACCCTCTAACAATTACTGTAGGAGGTTCTGCTTTGTACCTTTTCCTTTTATGCAACTGGTTATCCCTGGATAACAATGTTTATAATCATTCTGCTAACTCAGATTTTCCTACAAAACAAACTCTGATCTGCAATAACAAATGTATAAAGAGAATTACCCTCAGGATATTTAATAAACCCAGCCATGCAGTATGAACAAAAGAAAGCAGATTAAAAAAAATATGTCAGAATACTCCCTTAGCAAAGAGAATGGCAGATTCTTGTTTTCCTTGTTGGTGTTTTGGTTTAGTTTTCCAAGTTTACAATGCTGAAAATCCAAATTAGGGTCGTTGTCATAGTTTGCGGGGTTTTTTTTCCAACTAACAAACAAAAAAATTAAAGCCACAGTGATGTAATATTACAAGAAGTACTCAACTAATGCTGTTGATGAGTTTTCCTACTAGACTATAGCTTATATCTGTAAATCAGTACTGTGTTTTTTGGATACATACTAATTAATTGAAAAACGTCAGTGATGTACGCCACATAGAAGAGAGAGAGATGCACTGAACTTGCCCTAGATATCATATTCATGAGTGCTAAGTCAGTACAGATCAGCTTTTTAGTGGCCCAAAATATAGGTACAATTCAAATGCTTTCCAGGTAAACTCATGCAGCACATTATGGCAGTTCCCCCCTCAGTTCCCCAAACACACTCCTAACCTCCCCCCAAAAGATTAAATAGCAAAAGGAGTCAGAATATATTTGTTTCACTACCAATTACAGCTGCAAAAAACTTTTAATTTAGGGTTTCACATGTTCTGTTACAAATCAGATATTCAGCCACCTTTGTGGTGGCCTTTGCTAAGATGTTCCTTACCCACCCCAAAGGCACAAGTTGAGCCATCTGAATGGCTGCACTAAACTGATGCTTGCTCTTGTTCCAGCTTCTTAAGTTCCAGTTTCTCAAGTTCCAGTCTGCTCAGTTTTTCTGGCCACATCCCAGACATCAGAGTGTATACGAGTGAAAGAAGGATGATAGATGGATGGATGGATAGATAGATAGATAGATAAATAGATAGATAAATACTGCTGCCCTACAAGACTCTGCTTCTCTCTCATCACAAGAATCCTTCAGTTATCAGATATACTAGTTCAACGACAAGAATGAAACTGATAAAATCCAAGCAGGCACCCTAAAGATAACATCTCAGTGTTAAGTCTTAACGTTTTTCCCAGCATAGTTATGACATCTTCATATATTTATTTTGTTACCATAAACCATTCTTAAGAAGACATATTTACATTCCATGTTGCAGCTTTCAAAGCTGTGCCATGTTTGAGTTACTCTGCTTTTACTGCTTAAGTTATAGCTTTTAAAAATATGTGTATATAGAGACATGAAATTTCCTCGTACTTGGAAAACTCCACAATTACTGAAGGCACTTAATTTAAATTCCTTTGAAGAAACCATCTTTGGCCAGGAAGCAATATAGAAATTTTCAATCAAGAAGGAAAACTATCAGGAAGTTATCACTGTCAGAAAATAGGGTGTGATTATTAAATATATTTTGCAAGCCTAACAATAACATTTCCTTCTAAGTGACAGCTATAATAATGATTTGCTATGAGATAACATGACAATTTTCAATAATCTTTCCATTCTCAGCATTTGGACACTGACAGGAAAGATAGCGTGATTAAGGGGAAGAGAAAGTGAGGTTGCCATCAATTTCTGACTTAACCTTTTACAACCTAATTTATCCAACAGATTTTAAAACAAATAGATGAAAACTCTTTTACAATTCATAGAGTGAACAGATGGCACAGGAGTACTGAAAATGCTAGTATATATACACAAAGCAAACTGATGTTCTTCTCTAGTTGAGAGGGTGTCAATATTTGAATTAAATTACAAACCCCAGTCTTCAAGTGTTTGTAAGTTGCCTATTTTAGATAACAACTGGAAAGATTGGCTTACAAGCTGCATGCCTAGCTACCACGTAAAAATAAAGTGTGTTTATTACTTTATCCATTTCACACCCTTTACACATACCTAATCATATTATAAATACTATCTGTGACCTAAGATGCTGAGGAAGTGCCTTGTCAGAGGGATTTGAATGGGCTGGTTTGTCTGTGGGCGGCTGTGATAGTTGCCTACAGAAGACTGTGGCTGTCCCTAATCTCCTTTGCAAAGGAAGCTTCAGGCGCAACTGGTGGGACCTGCCTGAGCACCCAGACACTCCATGCCTGCAATGCTACTGTCCAGTGAGACATCACCAGGCCCTCTGTGAAGCCACTGTGTGGACCAAAAGCGATCAAGATGCCTGACATAAAAGATCAGCAATTTGGAGTAGCT
Source organism: Pampusana beccarii (assembly GCA_013399365.1). Classification (NCBI taxonomy): domain Eukaryota; kingdom Metazoa; phylum Chordata; class Aves; order Columbiformes; family Columbidae; genus Pampusana; species Pampusana beccarii. The sequence continues at coordinate 27,472 of VWYH01005895.1, forward strand.
CTGTTTTCAAAGTAACATAATACTTGTATTAAATATCACATTTTGGCTTAGAAAGATTGCAAGCTGTGCTGAAGCAGCTAACTTTTTACACTGAGAGTCTCCAACAGTGGTTTGCACAGGTACAGCCAGGTTGGTGTAGTTGTGCATTGCATGAAACTCCTGCATATACAAGGTCTCAGTTTTGGCTATAAAGATATAAAAGCTTGTAATATTTTGCCTGAGAAAAGACCAAATGGCAGCTCAGGAGGGATTTCAGGATTTCGCTCACCAACCAAACAATTTAAATTATGTACTACTGGGCACTAAATTGTTTATGTGATTAGTACCAACACACCGTGCTGGTTAGCTGTAGGTTGGAACCTACACCATGATCTCTGTGGCTGACAATGATCTTGGATTGAACATAAAGGCAAATGTCAGTCTTATCTAACACATGGGTCTACAGTATTTGGTTCTTGAGGTAAAAGTGAAAAAGCAATTAATATTGCAGTAGCAGATTCACAGAAGCTATTCAATGAAGGGGTGTTTTGGACTGTGAAAGAATATATGGAAAAAGCAAAGGGTTAAAAGATGTATGCCAGGAGTAATAATGTGATTTTCAACTTGGATAACTGTGACCTCATTCTTTCAGGGGGAAACATCAGGAAACAAACAAACTAACCAACCAGTCAAATTGGAAATTATGTTTTAGTGCCATTTAGAGGAAAAGAAATACAGTGCAATCAATCTGAGTTCCACCCACTGAGACATCCATATGTCAAACAGATTTTCTCAAGGGAATTGAAAATCATTCCCCCAAAGCCCTAAATTGGGATTTTCACAGGTGTTGGTATTCAATTCTCCTAGAATTCCTCAACTACTACATGCTTTGTTCCTCCAGGTACATTTGAAACTCCTGTCTTGGATGATGAATTTATTACATAAAGTCTCCAGTTTCAGAAAATTGTCAACAAAAACATGAGGCACCTAAGAAAAACAAAAAAACAGATAAAGGGATAGAAAGAAGGAATGAGTGAGAGATTAATGTAAAAAAATAATACAAATAGCTTTGACCAACACAGAGAGAGTAGAAAGTAAGAGGGTATGTACTTGTTGGCATATCCAATTATGTTCCACTGTTGTTGCTGGCATCTAAGTGAGAATAGGATAAATATCTAAAAATTTGTGAATTGTATTAAATGACTGTAAGTAAATAACTAAATTCTGAAAGAAAAAGCTAAGAGTAACAAATTTAGGTGTGGAAAGGTGATGATGAATACTGCTGAGAGAGAAGGGAACGTAACCACAAGGATTTTAAATGAAGCTCTTATCCTATTTAGCAGCATCTCAGCTTCTGATCTTCACAGAACTAGACGGAAGAGGACTGAGAGTCAGGTGTTACAACGGATGCAGGATGCAGCAGCAACGACCTTGCTGCTCCTGACTCCCACTTCCCTTTGATTTTCTGAAACAGCCTGTCTCAGACATTTGTATGTACCTATCTCCTTATTCGCAGAAGGAACCTTGTGGCCAGCTCTTAGTAAACTTGATCAGATATTGCATTCCTAACAAGTGTTTTGATCAGTTTTATCATACTGGTGCTGTACTGGCTGTGCCAAGGCCAGGCAGCTCCCCAGGCTCTGATACATGGCCTCCAGCACACCTGGGGCTGGCTGTTCACTCCATGAACTTGGATTGGAGTCCATGACGTACTGGCTCTGATTTTCCGTTGGCTTCTTGAAGAGAACCTTGAATTTGTATGTTTAAATTAAGGAAAGTAATTTTCTCTGTAAAAACTAATAGAAATACATAGTGTTAACTTTTCAAAATTTTTGAAGAAACTGAATATTCAAACATCTCAGTACAATGTTAAGATAAAACCCATGCTTCCCAAGTTTTCTTTAGAGATTTTAGGGACTAAATTACATTATTTCCATGTAGAAGGAAGCATATTAAAATATGCTTTGGAACTTGAAATATTAATGACTGGTGTATTTCACTGGAATCACAAATTAAAGATTAAGTTCTTCTAAAGCAAAATATCACAAAGAAGTGTATTTCCTCCAAATGCAAAATTATGTCTGTAGTTTACATTGAGCCTTATATACAATAAGATTTTCAGGAAACTCAGACCTGGATATCTGTGACTGCTGTCTGTTATGTGGACCAGAAACCTTCTCAAAGACCAATGTCAAGATACTCAGAAGAGAAAAACTTAAATATTATGCCCTTTGTTGTTAAAACATTGTAGAAGACACGGAATAATGTTTGTTTTCTACAGATTTTTGAAAATTCTATCCTACTGCAAACACTGACTCCACCTAACACAATCCAGAAAATGAGCTATTTTCCCTGTTTCTACCAAAAAAGTAAACCAAAACACGCACAACACAGAGACTGCAAGTTTCAGGTCCTGTAGATTAAATAATGTCTGCGAGCAAAAGTGATATTCGTTTGAGATTCTGCCAAGTAATCTGAGGTGTTAATGTGTGCAAACATGATCTGAACTCTAGACTGAACTTCTCCAGTTAAATTTGGTACCATCATCTTCCACAGCTTTCTGATACGTTTGTCTGTCCACAGAATATATAATTGTTTACTGTTGTTTTCTCTACCAATAATGTCAGTCAGGTTCAGCTATTAATATGTTTGCTTCCAGGTATCTGAAAGCCTGGATATCTTTAAATAAGACTCGCAATGTAGGTCTACACTGTACTCAACAGTGCCATCAGGCTTCTCAAGTACCCCACTGATTCCTCTGCCAAGATCATTAATAAAAATATCAATTAAGATTTGCTGAATTGAAGAAGCAGTTCTTGAGAAACATCACTAATAACTTCAATTCAGTCTAATATTTTTTTCTTCCAGTACTCTTGAGTGTTGACCTTTTAGTCAGGCCCTTTTCTGTGTCATAATTCTTTCAGTGGTTCTCACCTCTTCTATGCTAATTAACAAATTTCCTAATGTGAGTTTTTTCTAAAGTTTTACTGTTGTCCAAATAATGAGATTCACCTTATTTCCTCTTAAGAAAAAAAATTAAAAAGACAGTTATCCGAATAAAGATATTAAATCTAGGCTACTAATACGTCTATTTATTTCCTTCTATTTCTTTAGTTTCCTCACTCCATCAGCACTCATTTGCATGGAAAATGCTTCTGGACATCACATGCATCATGGTTGCACAGATGCTCAGCCCTTCATTCAGGTCAGGGCTACATTTGTCCCCGCACAGAACTGTGTATTACAGATGTCAGAATAATGAGCCTGAAACAGCTAAGATCACTCCACTGTCTTTTTAAAGTATAGAAACTCCTGAGCCTGCAATCTTATGCACCAATTGTTTCAGACTTCTGAAATGGAGGTTACCTGGTCCCTTCCCTCACTCAAGAGCATTGCAGTCTTTCAGCTTTTTTCTACCTCTTTTGTGATAATTTCTGCTTCCACAGAATCATTTAGGTTGGAAAAGACCCTTAAGATCACCAAGCCCTACTGTTAACCTAACTCTACCACTTGGTTGTTCAGATGACAATGGATTTCAATGCTGATTAAAATCCAGTCCAAAAGTCTCAGTTCAAAGTCAGTATATTTCAATGAAAAGCGGTCCTATTATACATTTTTTGTGATTTATAAAAATCACAATATAAAATAAGTAATTGCTTACAAAAACATTGTTTAGAAATCGAGAGAATAGTGGAATTATCAAATACATATAAAAGCTCAAATTATTATACCTTCTCATTAGATACCTAAACGGTTTTATTTGTGCTAGGTGTGATAATAATTTTTCTTTCCTGTGATTTTCTTCAATAACAATGGAGAAGCTACTGCATCTGAGGTAGGTTCTCATTTCATTTTTAGTCATCCTCTAGCTCTGCTTTAAACTTAACCCTACCTTTGCTATTGAGAGCCTTCTTCTCCTGTTCTCCTATCCTTTTGGCTACAGACACCTTTGATATTTGTTGTTTTACTGTCCAGTTTCTAACTTGAGATGACATTTGCTTCCTGATCCTTAAACACAGAAGATCACCAGACATACTTTTCCCCCACTGCTGGTAGGCTCTCTGTTAAGTAATTCTGAAAGGATACTGAGGATAAGGAATGACACCCAATCACTTTTCTCTTTCCTTCTCCCTCTCTTGGAAATCAAAAGTTCAATTACAAATCCACATTCATCTGGTCTTTCATTTAAACTGAATTATTTTATGAACAATAAGTTAATCATTAGTCCACACAGTCACACAGCTAGACATGGTCAATCCACACAGTTACACAGTCTACACATTCTCAGTCACCAGCCTCTGTATTGTTTGAACATTACTTTTTAGACCCTAATTAAATACAACTATTTTTTTATTACATGATTTAATGAACTCCCACTAATACGAACAAACCCATTTGTTCCTCAATGTGATATGTAGGAAATATACTTATTTTTCTTACTAGCAGCCCATTCTAATAATATTCCAGCTGAGAATAGGAGAGAGGTGGTAATAAAGCCTAGAACTAGTTCAGTAGGTCTTCCATTACTGTGTGTTCTCTAAGTGACTTTAAGTTAAAAATTCGATTTTATTTTTGTGTTTTATTTGTGTGTTTAATTTTTGTCTTGATTTTTCCCCTTCTTATATTTTATTTCTGAATAGCACATACCCTTTACTATCTGCATATTGCTCCTCTATCTGTCCATTATTTTTAAAGTCGTGCCTTGCAACAGTCATTCACTCTCTTGGTCAGCACTATCTTCTGCTGCCCGAGTTCCTGAAACAGTTTTCCACAGGTGGGGCGTCATAACTATACTCCATTCCCTAGCTGGAAGATGCACAGGACTTTGTGTTCAAATATGTAACTATACTGTCTGCTAAAAGAGTATTCCCACTAGTTTAGTTTCCCAGCTCCTGGTGTTCATCCTTTTATTCGTAGTTTCATCCACTGTCAAGTTTTAAGTCGCTCAATCGTCCTATGCAAACAGATATAGACATACAAACATAAACCAAAAGACCTACCTCCACAGAGCCATGTCATTCAAAAAGAGAAAAGAAAGTAGTTGTCCCCTCAGGCAGGAACAAAGGTGTATTAGGAAGAATCTTTGTAATGATGCTCTCACCAGAAAAATATGAGATTCACCCCATATGGATATGGAAAATTGTCTGCATGAATGAATTAGCCATGCAGACATGACACAGAGACATTATTTAGACTGGTATCTCTAAGGATGTCTAGACAGGCTAAATATAACATTCCACCTGCTCAACAAATTGAAGCAGAGTATGATCATGGAGGACAGCAGTTTAAAAGAAAATGAAGTGTTCACTCGAAAGACTGAAATGATTTCTGTACAATGGATCCTCTTTGATCCAAAGAGTAGGATATCCTACTCTAGTAGTTCAATTATTGTTGTGAAACCCCCAATTTTAACTCAAATTTGATTTCAGAATTTCAAATGAACATCAGAATTTTGCAGATATTTTCCCTCTGTAACTTTATTCATCAATTTCCTTTTTGTACCTCATCTGTAATTAGTATTTCTGCAATGAGATAAAAAAATCATTACATTAGTGCTATGAAAAACTTCCATTAGTACCATAATCCAGTTGACAGCTTTTTTATTAGATATTTTAATATATGGATGCCTTAAAATTGTGTAGTTATCAATGACAAAACTACAAAGCTTAAAATGCAGAATCTACTGTGCATACATTCATCTTCTGATTCCAAGTGTAAAGCAATAACAGCAATAATATCTATTTCAACTTGCTATAAACATTTTTTTTGGAGTGTAGTACGATAGACAATATGTAGTAAGACTATACTAACGATTACCAAACACTAATCAAGTTGAACACCTAGGCACATTTTAAAAAGTCATCATTCACAAATGGCAGGGTTTTAAGGATCTTCTGTTACTCAGGTTAAGAACATCCTAAAATTGCTGGAGTGGGACAATCACCTCCCTCATCCGGCTGGCAATGCTGTGTTTGATGCACCCAGGACACGGGTGGCCCTCTTGGCTGCCAGGGCACACTCTCGGCTCATGTTCAACTCGCCATTGACCAGAACCCCTCCACAGAGCTGCTCTCCAGCATCTCGTCCCCCAGTCTGTATGTACAGCCAGGGTTGCCGTGTCCCAAGTGCAAAATCCAGCACTTGCCTTTGTTGAACTTCATGCAGTTGGTGATTGCCCAGTTCTCCAAATTATTTAGATTTAGATCCCTCTGTGTCTAAGTCATTTGTGAATACATTGAAGACTACTGGCCCTAAGATGCATCCCTGCTGGGGATCATCAGCCCGACACACCCCATTTACTAGATCCCTTTGATCCTGGCTTATCAGCCAATTGCTCACTCACCGCATTGTGTGTTTATCCAGGTGTATGCTGGACATCTTGTCCAGCAGGATACTGTGAGAGACAGTATAAAAGGCTTTACTGAAATCCGAAAAGATCATATTGACAGGCTTCCTTTGGTTGACAAGTGAGTAACCTTGTCATACAAAGAAATGAAAGAAAGCAAGCCTGTCAGTTTCAGGTCAGTCTGCTCCTCTAACAAAGATGACAGGGATGTGGAGAGCCTCCCTATCATAAACTACAAGGACTACTGTTCTTGCATTGTAGACATCTTGGAACCTGAACAATTAGTTGAGTCTTGTTTATTATATATCTTGAGACTGTTATATAAAGTGTCCTTTAGCTGAATTTCGCTCATTATACACTCATTATAATACTAAAAATCACACCCCTAGGATGGAAGGCCCAAGCCCAGGCTGAGACCCCTCCTCAGGGAGCATGTGTAGCGGTAAAAAGATTGTGTAACCAATATGTAAATGTGTAACCAATTAGCTCTTTAGGACTGCCCTGAGGGTGGCAATGTAGTGATAAGATTTTGTATATAGTGGCTGTTACTTTTCTTTCTGGCATGATGGCTTTATTTCAGCATTCAGATTTGCACAAATCTGTAATAAACAATATTTTGTGTAAAATTTGGCTGATTGCACACTGGGTGGAAGAACCCTGCTTTTGTCATGACAATAACATTTGAGCTCAACTCCCAATTTTTTCTAAAAGTGTAATTGAGCATCTTTCACCAGACTTTCTTACATAATCTAAATTCTCATTCTCCTTCTTTAGAGACAATTATTGCATCCAGTATATACATACAGTAATACAGGAATACAGGAATACTATTGGGTATTGTAAAAAAAAAGAGATTGTGTTTCTGTTTAAGATGAAATAGAAAATCTCATTTGGCTTCTCAGCTTGGTTTGTTTCTTAAGAGTGATTGACATTGTATACTTGTTTGGAAATCGTTTCTCTGAAACAAACAGAAAGCTTTTATTTCTGTGAGTGCACCTCTCTACCTATAAGCAGATCTTCTTGAGATAACTCTTCTACAACTCTAAACCTTCGTATTTTAGTAAAATCTGGTTGACAATCAGTGACTGAATTATAATAGTGGTCATGTGTCAACAAACATGAAGAACATAAACACACATGTTCTGATAATCCCAACTACTCAACTTCAGCTGCAAGATTACAGTGCACACATGTGAAGTCGAATTGCAGCTGCGTCCTGAAGCTTTTCTGGTTCCCAGCAGAATACATGAGGAAAGCAAGTTGAAAGCTGAGTGAGAAGGGAAGATCAAAAAGCTACATAATACTGTGTCTGTTACACAATGAAATGAGCACAGTTACCTGTGCTCCAGGACACATCCAGGACAAAGAGACTTGCTGATAATGTGAGATGCATTTCTTTCGATTAATACAATAAATGTGCTCAAATATTCTGTTTTGGAACAGAGTTTCAACTCACCACTGGATGTATGAGCATATGTAGTCTCAGTAAACTCTGTACCATATTCTGCATCATGCTCCATGCTTTTATGCAGAATAGACAAAGATATTCTGCTGCTAATGAAGAGATGTACATATAGGATGATTCATGCTTATAGCCTGCAGTCAAGAAAACAACATTAAGAGTAAAGAGGGTCATTTAAACTTAAGATTGCTGAAGTAAAATTACTTTAAAGGGCTGAGTTGAGAACTATGGTTATAAAGATTTAACTTAAGAGATATTTTTCCTAAAGTAATTGCATGTTTATTTCTGCCATCTTTCCAAACCCATTTCTGTTTAATTCATAAGACTCTTTAAAATATTCTGGCAATTCAGTAAAAACTAAATCTTGTAGCAGGTAAAACCTGAGTACTTTTCCCTTGATCCAAGCTTCTGGCAGAAATAATTTCAGCATAACTTTTTTTTTTTTTTTTTTTTCCTCTCCCGCAGAATAAACCAAATAAAACCTCAGGAACATTCAGCATCTTAACAGAAAAGCAGTTGTGCTTTTCTCAGAGAAATTGAAATGTAACAATTTATCTACAGCTGTAAATTGTCTGCAGGATGCCTCTGGTTCCAGCTAATGACAAGGCTCTCATAGATCAAATTCCTCAGCATCCAGTGTTGCCCTCTCCTGGGAGACTGGACGGGATGACTCTTGATGTGATTCAGTATGGTTGCTCCTACTTCATTCTTGAAAGGGAATTCTTTTTGGTGAAGCAGATGGGCATTTGAAATGTCATTTACATAAAAATGCCTCCACAATATGCTTGCTTTATGCTTAAAAAACTCCCAAACAAACAAAAAATAACAAAACCAACAACAACAAACTGCACGTGACAAATCCAAACAAAAATACTAACCATCAAAGACACATATAAGCTCATTCCAGGTCTGAAAACTTCCCTTTCTTCTGGCTCAACCCTTGCAGGGATGCCTTACTGCATGAAATGAGCATTAAATGTAGAGTCTGAGAAGAAAGCTGAGGAACTGTTTTTCTACAAGCTCAGAGTACAAAATAAAATTGGGATATTGGAAGTTAACTAGATGCAGAGGTCAATAGTGATGTTGTCTTCCACAGCAGAGGTCCCAGAGCCCCACCAACTAGGTAAATCAGACTGCAGCTCCCAGGTTGCTCTTGAGAGTATTCTCCTGAACTGCAGCTTCAAACAGGTGGAGAGCAACCAGTGCAATCAGTAACCTGCAGTGATAAGTTTTCATGGATTTTCACTTTTCTCTCTCTACAGGTTATTTTGTCTGAGTGAAATTTGTCTCTTAATAATTTTTTTGCTTGTGTTTTAATGCTTTCTCAAAACTTGTTTCTCTTTGTTGTTGTCATTGCTTTTGTTGTTGTTTCCCTGCCTCCCCCCCCCCCCCGCACTGTAAATCGTGTTCGTCCTTGGTACCCCATTTCTCACTTATTCACGTATTTGTTTATTGGTAAATACACTATTTTAAAGGAAAAAACACAAGATGGAGCATTTCCACTCTCGGGGAACATGGGAATCACAGGAAACTTGGTTCTATGGCATCCTGGGCTGCACAGTTTGTCCTATAGAAAGACTCTTCATTTTCCTGTTGTTTGGGAAGAACAGTGCTGACATGCTCAAAAATCAGTGGAGTTTAGAGAGACGTGGTTTCAGAAACGGGGCTGTAGTGCACTAGTTGAGGCAGTAGTGGGACACTTTTCTGTAACATACATTACTGTTATGTTGGGAAGATTTTTTGGGCAATAAAGATGAAGAAATAAATTCTAATATCTTCTCATATTCCCTTGCCAGCAGCACTGTCTTGTCATGCATGAATTTCTTCCTAAGCAGCACTGCTTCTTCAGTTCCAGTAGCTGGCACGAACTGTCGTTCTGACTTATTGCTGTATTAAAAAATTACAAATATCCCTTGCAGGATATATTCTTTCAGGATATTTGCCCTGAAAATATCTTGTAAAAAATACTCTAAGGACAAAATAAGACAAATTACTCTCAGACAACAAAACATTCCTTAAATGAATAGAAAATCTATTTAAAATAAATTAATACCTTCACTGCAATGTCTATGGATTTATTTCACTCCCAAGACCAGTAAGAGTGGAGATAATTGGAGCATTGACATACAACAGGATACATTTTGGTAGGCTGAGGACAATTACTGTGATATGGGAAGGAGGCAAAACGGGAGCCATCCTCTGCACAGGATGACTATGCTGCCCCTCTCGCTTGTATGTGAGAGGTGATGGCCTGGCTACTGTCATCCTCCCTTATTTTCCCATATGAAGGGCTTACTGTGATCTCTGCTGCTACTAATGCTTCACAGACTTTGTCTTTTTTACTTACTCATGGCAGAAATAGTCTCCAAGTTTCTTCATCATCTGGAGGAAGATTTCAGAAATAAGGTTAAAAAGAAAGCTGGTGACCTATGGAAGCCCTCTAAACCACCAGAGCAGGAGCTGTCTGTGGGTGTCACTGCAGGTAGACAAGTGGTCAGCCAGGAGAGGAAGAAGGAAAAGGAGTGGTGTAAAACACCATTTCTGTATGTGCCAGGTCGTGGGGTCCTTGCCCTCCTCCAGGAGAAGTGGGGAAAGACCACCAGCAACAGAGCTCAAAGAGGGAAGGAGGGGAGACAGATGAGCTGGGACGTAGTGAACGCTGCAGGAGAAACAGACCTGAGGGATGGCTCTGTAGATAGACGTGGTCGAGAGGTGGTTCAGGGCTCCCCTCAGAAGCTGAGCTGCCATCTTGACTTAATGTAATTTTTCATGATCATGCCCTGAGGGAAAGAGGAAAAAATATATTTTATGTGAGTCAAACCAGTGGAAATGATTGGCAAGCTGAAATTTAGCATGCTTGTGACAGGAGAGGCTAAAGACAGCAAGGGGGTCTGAGAGCACTACATCAGACATGGCAGGTGGGATGGAGACTCCTGATACTTGGACTTCAAAAAAGCTGTGCACTAATTTTTAAGCAGGTGGAAACAGAAGTCATTATTACTTAAGAAATGACTTGGCATTAGATTGGGCTTTTATAAAATAATGACTGGAAGGCAAACTTTTTGGCAGTGCCCAATCATGAAATATTTGCCATTTGAAAAATCCTGTCTCTCTCCCAATGTCTTTTGTCTTCAACCAAAAGTGCAGCAGAATTCAGCCACAACCCTGTAGCCACTTCCAGAGATATATTTATTGCCTGGATTAAAGATAAAAATATAATTATTATAAATACTGTCCTGGAGATTATGCCAGACAATTTGAGGAAAAGATGACTTTGTTGCCCCCTTTTTCTGTGCAAAGGAACTAAGGATTCATTTCATTAATGACACAGTCTGTTTCTTAAGGAAACATATACCTATCTCTGCAAATAAGTAGAACTCCTTGGATTAAACCGAGTTGTTAAGGAAGTTTCCTTTCCCTAGGTTTCCCATAGCAGATACACAGGCATGGATTCCAGAAATTCTTCTAAAACAATCTATTCACAAAGTACAGCATAGAACAGCTCAAGCTGGGTGCCTCCTGAAGACAGACCCTCCGTGAAAAAAAAAAAATTAGACAATTATACCCCCCACAATCCAAGCCTCCCACCCACCAGGCATCACTCTGAGCCAATTGCAAAATTGGAGTCTGGGGTCTCCTCCTCATTCTTTGTTTGATCTCTTCATTTTCATCAGGTAGGCCATCAGTCAAAGTCCTGACCTTCAGCTGCTATTTTGCACCTGCAGCTGGGGAAAAATAAGCTATTGGCAAACCAAAAAATTCTTGTGTTTTGTCTTCATTTAGACGCCGTTCTGTTCCTATCTCTAGGGACGCAGCTCCCCTTATCTAGTAGCTTGAACTATGCTGAAGACTTTTTTACCTAATGAAGTGGAAAGTTCAAAAGTTCACAGCTTGTGCAAGTTATACTAAGTAAATTTACACTAAACAAATTCTATATAAGCAGTTTCTAAACCAGTTCTATAAGAAACAGTATGCCAAATAATTAAATAAACCAGGGTAGTCTATTCCTTAACACAAGTATATTATCAATGCATAGGACTACGATGCTCAGTAATATGTATTGCAATTTGTTTACCATGACCACTTCATATAAAAAAATTGATACATCTAAATGTTTGTCCTACAATACCCCATCAGCTGTTACCTAGTTAATGTTTAGCAGCTAGTAATATCAGAAAACAAAGGGCCATGACAAGCAATAACTGATGTATAGATTTTATAATACTTTCTAATGAATTATGCTATTAAATATTATTAATTGGTCATTTGAAACTGTAGCTCTGTGAGATAGGAATGTCTACTTCCTCCCCCTTCCTCCATCCTAACCAAGTATCTATTTTCAAGTACAGAACTGAGAGATTAAGGGTTCAAATAACTTCCCATGCCAATTTCTCAATGTGAATGAAGCAAGATGTTTCAGCTGTGTTCAAAACCCCAACCATTTTTCATTTGCAGCAAGTTTCTGGAGTACAGTCAGTGCCAACGGAGACAGGCTGATGTATTCCCATAAGTAATAACTGCCAGGACCCACACAAGACTTGCTGTACTATCTTAATTTACTGATAGTACAACTGAACATGAACAATGCATTCGAGCTACTAGCGGAGAATTATCTTGTAAACCACTTCATAAATAGTTGTTGGTATATCTATATCACTCACTACTAAGAGCTAAGTATTCTAACCTGAATAACAACTAGCTAATATGCTGTGATGTCTCCTTTGTGGCTGCTTTCTTCTTAGCAGCCTTGCTCTACATCTGTCTTATTTTCTTTCAGCATCTCTTAAGCCAAACTAATCTCAGCTGAACTCTGATTCTAACCTTACATGAATACTACGAGGTACAGAAGGGCTAAGCTATGTGAAAACAGATATTACACATCTGGGAATTTGCTATTGTAAGACTTACTGGGATGGGGCAATTGCATTCTGGCAGTAGGAGATCTCCAGTAAAGCTGTATTTTTAAGGAGGTTATCCTGCACTATCTGTGCCATAGTCTTTCCAGTGGATTACAACAATTACCAATGACAAAACACTTTCCTTTGGATTTGTGGAATTTTTCTGAAGTGGCTAAATTGCTTGAGTTCAGTTCTATGGCAGCATTACAGGAAAAAAAAAAAAAAAAAAAAANACCTTACTACTGGGTTTGGTTTAGAAGAGTTAAAGAAAAAAATACTATGATGTCTTACCTGAGTGCAACTGAAGCCTTGGTAAAATAGAGGTTCAGATTTATTCTTTATTTCATATTTCATATATAGGTTTTGCTTTGATTCAGACTAATAACTCAAACTTTTACATTCTTGTAGCAGAGAAATAAAAAAATGAGCAACAGGAAAGGAAAATAACGTGATTGCACCAAAAAGCAGGTTTATGTGGTAAATTGTATGTACCACAGACAACTGAGATGTCCTATACTTACAAAATGATTTAGTGAAGCCCTTATACATTTCCCTGTAAATAACGTCTATTGTCTATCAAATTTAAAAAAGGTAAACAAAATATATATTCTGAATATTATTTTATTTCCCATCTTCATGTCACACAAACGTAACAATTGATCCGACAAAAGCCTAAAGGATCTGGGAATACCTAATTTACTGAATATAGTCTGACTTATTCTGTCAATTCTCATTTGCTATTATATGTTTGATATTGAAATAACAAATCGCCAAAAGTCTTATTTAAATGATATGTCTTCCAAATTTCGGAAGTCATGTATCTCATTATGTTACTCTCACTGGTTATGTTGTTTTATCATAGCAGGAAAAAAAGAAACAACCAAACCAAACCGAAACTAATGATATTAATAATTTTGAGCTTTTAGTGATTTGGGTAAGCTATAAAGCTGTCATTGTTAAAAATATTTTAATAAATTAAGTATCCACTGCAATTTCTTTACAGAAGTAAATTTTAGATGTCAGAATTGCAGAAGTGACTTTGATACAGAAAAGATAAATTTTCTGATGACATCAGCCCCATAGTTCATTTATATTTGCAGAATATATTGTCTTGCAAAAATTATGATTGAACGGGTAGCTTATAATACAAATTGTTAAGAATTTGCTATTTTTATTATTTTTAATAGAGGTTAGACTTTGTGTTATCGAATGTATCTCATTCTATATATTTCTCTAATATTGCTTTCTTTGTTTTGAAAAAATGACCAAGCTACAGATAGCCTTTGGATATATTTTCCTTCATTATTCTCTGTTTTCTTCGTTTCCCAATATGGATTTTTGCTTGGTATTTTAAACATGAAGGCTTAAATAATCAAGTAAAACAAAAATAATTTGTTTGCTGAGAATCTATAGACATCCTATCCAATGGCAACAATCTATAAAATAATTGCTGTGTAGGTTCACCATTGGAGTGTATTGAACCTACACAAAATAATGAATTTCCTTTAGTGCTTTAGAGGAAAAAAATTACAAGATGCAGCACTGAATTAATGCTACAGTCTTAATCATCTCACATCCATCATAAGGTAATCTTGTCTCAATTACAGATCCAGCTGGAAATGGCTTTAAACCTAGATTACTCTTCTGGTCTTTCTTGGCCAAGTGTTGGAACAGAAATGTCTTGACAACATTATTAATAGAAGCATTATTAGCATTAAAATGCAGACTATGTAACACTCCACATGCCATGTAAAATGCTTAAGTCTTTCTGAATTAATCCCAAGTTTTGAAACAACTACAAAATGTTTTTATTACATTCTCAGCAAGACTAAGAATTAAATTTCATACTTTATGCATGAGTACTTTAGTGGTGTAAGGGTAATCTAACTAAAATGCAATGATGCCATAGAGATTTTTAAAAATCAAAGCATTGTCCAAACTTGAAGCATTTGAAGTTCTTAATATTGGTGTTTTGCAAGACAGCTTTCATGAAACATACAGTCTTCCTGAAGTACTTTTTCACTAAACTCTCTGTTTCCACATTTGAGTAATGTCATAAGAAAGTTCCCAGCATATCTTGCAGCTCTTTTTGTTAATGAAGGTCATGAATTGAGCTCAGTGTCAGTGCTCACTTCTCCCTTAGATGTTTCTCTAAAAACAACCTACCCATACTACTTCTTCCTGAAACAAAAAGTGTAATAGTAAGTTTCCAATAGGTTAATTATTGCAGTTTCATCCAGTCTGACTTAAAGAAGTACTTAACCTCAGTAATTCAAGCAAAAGTCTGCTACTCAAAGCCAAGGTATTTCTTCCATTATGTCTAGTACCTTCACAGTAGCTGCACATGATTTATTTTATAATCTTTCAACAGTTTGTTTCTAGCCTTTGAGACCTTGTAGCACACCCTTGGTGGTGGTGCCTTTCTTATTGTCTTTTTCCTTGCTGCTATTCTGAGCCTTAAGATTTGATACCTCTTTTTTTCTGTCTTAACTTCTCTATCACATTTTTTAAATAGGATGCAAAACCTGCCCAACTAAAATTTCCAATTGCTTTAAGATTTTGACTTTGTCGGCACTCAGGAGTCAAAGTTACTTCAAAGTCACAAAGCCTGACAATTCAGGCTTTAGTTCCACAAGCGTATTTCTCCTGCATATTCTCTATAGGACACCTGTCATTCACTGGGCAGACTGCATGGCACTCATATTTTGAGCAATAATGTAACTCCTTCATCCACATTTCAATTTTTCTTTTGCATGCCTGAATTTCCATTAGATATGAAGTTCCATTAAAATATTTTCTTGTTCAGCATTACATGCAAAAAAAAGCTTAGGTAATTCACGAACTATTCCTTGTCTGTGCAGAATCTTTGTTGGGTAATCCCATCCTTATTGAAAGCACTGTGTACATGGGGCCAGCTCTCTGCTGTTAGTGGGTGTGCATGCTTGGGAGGTTTAGGTTAGCATGAATTAAAAAGTCAAAAGATTTAATTATACCTGTTCTGTGTGTTCAAGCTTGGCTATACTGGGAGTTACTGGCTCTTAGGAAATCAAGCTACAGGGTTTCAAGCTGGAATTTCAGACAACAAATGTGGTACAGTATTGATTACTTTGAGTAATCCAATTTGAGGCGACTGCAATGTAGCATGAATGTGCATAAACCAGTTTTCAGGGAGCTGGCACACCTCTGGGCAGTTGTCTATTGCAGCAGCAGGAAGTGCAGTTTGGTATCATCATGTTGTCAGGACTGATGCCAAGTAATTGACCTCTGCAAAGCTGAGAAAAGACTAAAAGCCTGTATTCGAAAAGAGTAAGTCAAATGTTTAATAAGCCTGTTTCTATAACATTTACTGTCTGAAGAAGAAAATCACTCAGCTCAAAAATGCTTAGATGTGGGAGGAAGTTATTTATCAGGGATGTCACCTTGAGATGGAGGTGGGGCTGGGGTTAGGAAGAATAACCTTTCTGAACAAATTTCCACTCTTGCCCACACCTATTGGTCAATAGTAGACTTCCCCTATTCTTTACTCAATCTTATTTGTCCTAATTTACTTCTCTGAGCTCCATTGAAAACAAGATTGATCTTTATTATAGAGAGAGAATTTATAATTTCTAGGTAGTTTTACCCTTTTCCTCCTTAGCACGGTCTTCTTTTCCCAAGAAGAATTCCCGTGCAGGAGGTTTCTTTTGTTTTTGAGAAGAATTGAAACTATGCTTTTTAACCAATTTTGAACCTTTTTTTCAGCCAGTTCAAAAACTAATCCTCTTTCGTAAAAGTAGTTTCACTTTTTCAGTAAATCAGCATTTACTATTTTTTAGTAGTTTTCTGTGAAAATGCTGACAAACTTCAACTGAATGTACTAAGAACCTTATAATATCAAACGTGAAGCAGCCCAAAAGGGTGGCAGAACGATCAGACACACAGCTGCAGGATAAGAGGCATATTGATTTGGGGGTGCTGACTGCAGCACAACATAAATGTGCTCAAGCTAGCTGTCAACCTGCTGACTCACAGAGAGGTAATACTCTACCTATAGGATCAGAGACCTCAGATCAGGGTCACCACATCAGCATGACAGCCCTAGGTGACGGACTGCTTGTGAGTGGAGTAAAGTCTGAGAAAGCTTCTAAACTATAACCATAGCTACTTCCTATCCTAGTTCAGTAAGTGTCATGTCTTGTGGAATGATCAGCAGTTCTAGACATGCATCTAAGCAACCTGTCAGACAGGGGTTTGATTTCGTGCTTAAAGAAATAATTTTATCACTTGTTAAGTTAGTTAATAATGCTTTTTCTTTTAGTATATACAGAAATAGAATAGAAAAATAGATATACCTAAATAGTATAGATAAAGCTGAAAAAATAAGCATTTGATGTGCAGACTTTTCTTCATTTAAAGAGGTTTTAAAAATGCATGAAAACTAGTCTGGGTGCACTTAAAACTTTCAAAAATGTTCAGAATTCCTTAAATGTAGAAAAAATCAATCTTTATACATCTTCCTGAGATATTTCATTTTCATTTGTGCAACTGAACATAGAAAAAATAATCAAAGTGATAAATATTTTTACTGTGAACAAATGCAAAAGTAAGCTACAAAAATAGTGGGAAAAATAATAAACAATTATGGATTTTTTTGTTTGTTTGTTTAGTGGTGTTTTCTGTTTGTTTGTTTGTTTTTTAAAGCCTTGAGCTTTAATTATTCCTCCAAATTAATGATCTGAACTGCCCTCAAATTTCCAAGTTTTACTCTTATTATAAAAACCACAATTGTGTTTTGGATTAACCTGATTTTATCCCTCATATAATGGGAGAAGATTTTTTTCTCCTGCTATCTTCTGCTCCTCCTTATTTTCTTCTCCCTCTCCCTTCACTTCCTCTTCTACCATTAGTAATTCCCTGGTATTAAAGCCATTCACATGGCCCCTAGTTGAGCATAACATTTGTAGGGGGAGAGATATTTCAGCAGTAGGAAGAAGTAGCTATGGCTGTAGTATACTGTACTCTAGCTATTAGTAACCAGGTGACCTTGTTTACCAGTAACAGCAGGACTGTGTGTATGTTTGTGTGACTAAGTATGGTCAGCCTTCAGGCTACAGCTAAAAGAAGAACTGGAGACTTCTAATTTTTTCTGTGTCTGCAGAGAATTTGATACAGTCCATGTAACATTTTGGTTAGAAAACCTAAAATGTTTCTCGTATATTGATAACTGTGATCTGGCATCTAGAAGCCAAGTATAATTCTCCTTCTATTCTTTACACATAAGAAATATTTGTCTACATAAGTCATGGAATTATTTAATTTGCAAATTAAGTTGTCAAGGAACAGGTTCATATTCCTCCAAGTGAGAATTTAACTTCATTCTTTACCTGGAGCACAAAGAAATAGTTTTGGTAAAGCGTTTAAATAATTTCTGTCCCTGATAATTTTCCCATAATAATGTTTCCAGGATATTAGAACATTTTTTAATTTTGAGTTACCTCATAATCTTTTTTCCTGAGATAAGAATCGCACTGTGCAGTGTGTATTCTCTTCTTTTTTTACAAATATATACAGAAATATTTATTTAAAGAAGCTAAGTTAGATAAATTTAAAGGTCTTGTTTTCAGGGCTAACTCATGACCTGCGCTTATAATGGACTTTAAAAAAGCTCATTCTGTATCTTGCAGAAGAGCTTTAATCTTATTGTAGAGAGTTTCTTGTGCCTACAGGTTTATCCTTCAGGTCATGATCTTCAACCTAGAGCTCTAGGCAAGTTTTCGTATATTGCCAAACACTGCAAAGATAACAGCCTTGGACCAAAATCTCTCTAAGTTATTTATAGCAGAGAGATGTAGATAAGTGTTTTTGAAAATTTTATAGGGCATTGAGCAGGATGGCCTTGTAACTCGCTGAAATCAGTGTGAAATAGACATTGAATTAACTCTGGCACCTCTGAGAAAATCCTTCTTTGAACCTGTGCTTGCTATTTAATGCCTAAATAAGTCTGAAAACCTGGCCTTTTGAACTTGAGGTCAACTCAAAAATCTGTGCAAGAACAGCATACAGAAGGCAGACTTGACATCCTTGTAATACTCCATGTTGCTGAAGAAACAGTAGTAAGATGATGAGGTAATTCGTATCTGTGTACATTAGTATGCTAGTTATTAGTGGTGTTAATACGAGATTATCAGTAAAACAACTTTTGTGTTTTGAGTAACAATGATAGAAAATCCAAGGTAAAATAATACAATGCTATTCGATTTCAGATGCATTTGCTTCACTTCTATTAATGGTTTCAAGTTTGAAGCATTTTTTGTAGAACTTACAAGCGTAATATTTAACTAAAATTTTATGTAGTCATCTAAAAGCCTTAAGATTCTATCTGTAAATTTCAGAAATCATTTGGAGAATATAAGAAAGATGGGGGGGCTATAACAGTTATTTTGGGAAATTTTATAGTCCAGAGGCATTAAAACTGAACTGGAATGGTGGAAGAGCCTATCGGCATAAAAAACGAACAAGGTACTATGCTGATGTTTTTTGACAGGTCGTCCAGGTTTTGGTAGGTGGAGCTCACCATTACTCAGCATCATTTCCAGTATTGTAGACAGATATCAACTAGAAACAGAAGAATGGTTATCAGAAAGTATAGATAATTGAGACGTGTCAATGCATGTATCTGTTATTCATTGATGCACATTTTCTCAGTGTTTTATGATACTTCCTAATCCTCTTAGCAACTCAGTATCTCTAGTAAAATTATACCCTAACGATTCAGGCAAAACAGCAAAACCATTATTTCATTTCAAGTATCATCTGGAACATTTTAAAAATGTGTTCTTGATAAGGTACTGGTAACAATATCAGTTCATGATATGAGTGCTATCAACCAAATCAGATATTACCTTCAGATCACATAGACAAACGTTTTTAGCAATACATTTTACCATATTTAGCCACAATCTCTGTTTTTGTTAGAAGAGTTGCATGTACCAAAGGAAGTATCTGCACACTGTTCAAGATGGAATAGGAAACTGAGTGCCAGAATATGAGAAGATGGAAAGATCTTTCCCCAAGAATGCCTGATGCTACATCTCTATGCTGTGTCCACAGACATGATGTCTGCTCTGCTGTGAATCTAGAGCAACACAATTAAATCAATGGAATTACTCTGGATTTTTTCCAACACAAAGGAATGCAGCTTTTGGTAGTGGGTACTCAGCAGCATATAGAAATCTGACCCACACTCTGTGTATTGGCATAGATGTCTTAGCTGATTTCTGACAGTTTTATTAAGTAAAACCAGCTTAGACAAATTGGTGCATGATATTACTTCAGTGACTCTGGAAAACTCCATTGCTGGAACTACTATTCTGGTGATCCATGGGAAATGAAAACCTTACATATAATAATATAAATATTTATAAACTGTGTGTCTCTCTCTATATAAACATCTAGTTAATTAAGCCTACAAAATACTCAAATGTACAGATGTGAGAAATGTTTTAAACTTAGAGAACATCTTCTAAAACAGAGAATCAATGAAGAGGAGGATTTGGTGCTTGGAATCAATCCAGTTGCATGTCAGGAATGCAGACCATGTTTACAGCCGCAAAATTTTTTGTTTTGAAAACACTGACAAGTATTTCCACCTGTCTACTCCTGCACATTGTCTCAGAACTTTCCAAGTGTACTTGAGATTATTAGCTACAAGCAGACTCCAACAGTATAATTTGTTACATATACATTAGTTAGTAGAGAGATGACAATGATTGATTTGCTTAATGACAACAATTTATACAAAAATTCGGTATCGATTGTTTCTTCTGCCTAATTTCCCTTAATCTTTTTTTAAAGTATCTTAGGAGTACTTTTATGTTCTAGAAAGTAGGAAAACATCATTTCTAAAATTTCTTGGGATCTAGGGTTGTACAGAAACTGGAATTAAGGAAATAGGGCTGATTGCTGTCATTTTTTGAGCCATGAAATAGGTAAATATTAAATGCATATCCGTATTTCCTCTGGATCCAGTCCTCAGAAAGCAGTGAAAGATACTGATGACCAAATCTGCCTACTGAACAGTGCAAAAGAGGAGATAGCATCCTTGTGTGTACATACTTAGGGGATTCCTTTAAACAGCTAGCAAATGATGGACAGTCTCTACAGTGAAATCCTTCTCTCCATGTTGGGAAACCTGCAGACTCACTGCTTTGATTGAAAGAGACTTCTGAGACCAGATGGACAGCTATTCTCTACCAAAGGCAGCCACGACCTGCAGGTAAGTACATGCACGCAATTCTTTGCTGTCTGGGATTGGAGGTGGCTGCTTGCAAACGAATTAGGCGAAGTGAAGCAAAGATGTTACCAGACAGAGGAGCGATTTGAGCCCTTATTCTTCAGATGTTTGCCAGGAGTCAATGCACTCAGCCTTTAAATGGACAGTGAGGGCAGCAGGAGTAAAACTAGGTGGAAAAAAAAAGCAGGAAGAAGTACTCTTACTTTGCTGTAAAAGAGACTAAGGAAACTTTGTTCAAAAGTCAGAATTAACCTTGTTTACTTCATCAGCCAGAGTATTTTATAATACCAGATATTATTTTGGATGTCTGAGCAAGCCAGGCTAATCTTATATAGACTAGTTGCTGTGAGACATTTCCCCTCACATGTGCATATCAGGTCCCATTATCCACAGTAGGGAAATTGAGGGTAACTAAAAGTAGAAATGAGTAAGAATCAATGAGGTATGTTAATGGATGGTTTTTATTTTATTGAAACCTCTCAGGGAAGCCAATTTATAGGATGGAGGGGGAGTGCCTTTGATTTTCTGTCATTATTATGCCCTTTTTGAGAGAAGGAAATGCAAATCTCCTAGTATGTTCAAAAGCAGATGCCTTTTTAATGGAGGACTCTATATTGACAATACATTGCCTAGTACTAGAAATTTTCTGGAATTATCAATAATAGTTCAGCATTTATTTGTCATCTTTTAAGAAGGAGCAAAAAAGCTCAGATTTAAGCCTTTCCTTATTGGACTAGTCTCAAATATCTAGCCAAATAAGTAGTGATGTAGCTAGCAATTACCTAGATGGATTTAAGGTAAGGAGAAAGGAGAAAATTCCTTTCACTCAAATACTACCTGGGTAAAATTTGGCCTCTGAAATCAACTGTGAAACTCTCATCAGCTTCAAAGGAACTGGAACACTGATCTTACCATTAGTTTCAGTAGAGGGTCAGCTCTGAAGAATAAATAGTCTTTGATGTTCCTTCATGGCAAAATCCTTTGTTGAGACTCTAAACCTTTGAAAAATGGTAAAATCTCCCTTGCATGGAAATGGTCTTGTAACTCTTTCGTAGATTTTTCTTGATGGATATTTGCAGCAAGGAGGAGGGCATCCAACATGGGGTACAAAGCCTGACTCAAGAAGTTGTTAGGTCTAGGGACATTCGTGGAATCATAGAATCATAGAATGGCCTGAGTTGGAAGGGACCCACAAGGATCATTGAGTCCAACTCCTGTCCTATGACAACCGCACAGTTCACACCATGAGTCTGAGGGCATTGTCCAGTCTCTTCTTGAACGCTATCAGGCTTGGGGCCGTGACTGCTGCCCTGGAGAGCCTGTTCCAGCGTCCAACACCCTCTGGGGGAAGAACCTTTTCCTCATGTCCAACCTCCCCTGGCACACCTTCCTGACATTCCCTCAGGTTCTGTCATTGGTCACTAAAGAGAAGAGTTTGGCTCTTCCCCATCCTCCTCCCCTTGTGAGGAAGCTGTAGACTGTGATGAGGTCTCCTCTTAGTCTCCTTTTCTCCAGGCTGAACAAACCAAGTGACTCGAACCGCTCCTCACATGGCTTCCTCTCCAAACCCTTCACCAACTTCATAGCCCTCTTCTGGATGTGCTCTAGTAGCTTAATATCTTTTTTATCCTGTGTTGTCCAGAACTGCACACAGTGCTCCAGGTGAGGCCGCATCAGTGTAGAGCAGAGCAGGACAATCACCTCCCTCGCCCGGCTGGCAATGCTGTGCTTGATGCACCCAGGACACGGTTGGCCCTCTTGGCTGCCAGGGCACACGATTGGCTCATATTCAACTTGCCATCAACCAGAACCTCCAGATCCTTCTCCATGGAGCTGCTTTCCAGTATCGTGATCTACAGCTTCCTCAGAAGGGGAGGAGGAAGGGAAGGCACCGAACTCTTCTCTTTAGTGACCAATGAAAGAACCCAAGGGAATGGCAGGAAGATGTGCCAGAGGAGGTTTAGGTTGGACGTTAGGAAAAGGTTCTTCAGCCAAAGGGTGGTAGAGCACTGGAACAGGCTCCCCAGGGAGGTGTCATGGCCTGAAGCCTAACATTATTCAAGAAGAGACTGGACAACACCCTCAGACACATGGTGTGAACTGTGGGGTTGTCATATGCAGGGGCAGGAGTTGGAGTCAATGATCCTTGTGGGTCCCTTCCAACTCAGGACACTCTATGATTCTGTGATTCACAATGACACTTAAAATAATTTCTCTACCCTTTGTTCTGTTTCTTCCATTTTACTAACGTTTTGAAGGTAGAAATAGCTCTTTCATATTTATATTCTTAAATGCTAGAACTTACATCCATAGGAAGAATATCTGTTTCTCTCCGCTTAAAATTTATCTCAGCAGAGTTTGACAGTCATTTTGATTCAATGTCATTCTTCCTCTTCTTTGGTTTAGTTTACGTATTTTATGAAGTTTTTTGAGAGATGTATCAGCTTTCAGTACCTTGTTGTAAGAAAGAGGTTCCATATTGCCTATGAGAATTTTCTCCTGTTCTCTTACACTTTAGTTTAGCTGGTGGGCTTTTGGATTTACTTTTACAAATGACATGTTTGTGTGTGAGATTTTTTGTTTTCTGCAAGGTACCCCTTTCTTTCTTACGCATGACACTTTGCTAATACATGAATGTGTACGAGAGAAATCTTTGGTAACCTGTTTCCCATCTATCTTGGAAAAAGAACATATCCCAATGCAGCCAGTTACACATCAGTCTTACATCTGCGTTAAATATTTCAGAAGACTTCTTCTAGTTATGTGTCTATATTGTGCAGACTCAGTGCTTTCAACTTCAGAAATGTTTCACTGTGAAAAAAAAAAGGAAAACATAAAATAAACAAGAATAATATTTCAAGCTCAGAATTTAACAGACTTCTTCTGTACAGTGCAGTTTCTCAAGTCCACTTGAGCTGTTTATATCTCTTCCTTCCTGGCTTGCCTTTTTACCCTAACTCTCTTCAACTGACCTTGAGGAAAAGAATAAACCAACAACATATGAAGAAATAGCCTCTGGCCTCTTAAATAAAACGTCATCAGAGTCCAGCTGGTCTATCTCGAAATAAAAGGAGTTTGAACACGAAAATGCTGTGGTCTTAGAGCTGCATAGCTAATGTTCTCTGTTTCTCTTGTGTCACATTAATTGATTTATCCTGCTATGTCATACATTCTATTCTGAAACCATTAGGTTACTCTGTATGGTATGTCTTCTGTTTTGGTTTGATGCAGCCAACATCATTGTCAAGGGTGTCTTTCAACATAATTTTGCCAGTCTTTGTGATTTTTCTGTTACCTGATCTGTCCATTTTGCAGTTTCTCTGCTACTACTCTCTGTTCATCTCCCTGCAATGATACAGGCTCCTTGTGTGTGAAAATCTGGAGCAAGTCAAGTAAACAAAATTTGATTAATTAAGCACAATTTTTGAATAACAACAGTTGGGGAAAACAAAAGGAAACAACTGGATCGATGGAAGATATATCTTCCTGTCTGAATCAGATGAGCCTGTACAGTGTGGAGACCACATTTTTTAAATTTTTCAACAAATGAAAAAATCATCTATATTCAGAATCTCAGCCCTGAATGGTGTTAATAATTCTTTCTTTATAGAATAAGTAATTGAACACCACTTGTTATAAATGAAGTTGTAATTACATTTTCATTATTACACTGGCATCATTGTCTTGGATAACAAGTTTCCTGAAGGTGTAATTTTAACCTCTGATTTTAATTTTAATAAAATACTTGATGCATTGAGACCAGCTGTTGTTTTGAAGGAAAACAAGATGAACAAAACAAAACAAAACCCCGGGAACATGCAGGATTCACATATTTTTATACTTTTTTTGAAAATGCTCATTGGAATTGTAAGACTGTGTAGAAATGTGTTACTGTAAGTCAGCCAACAAACACAGTCTTCACACCTAGCATATGTTTACAGTGCCCCTCATGTGAGTGGGCATGAGGCCTCACACTAACTCTGGAGTTTCCAGGAACTGGGACTTCTACAAATACAAAGAATTCATGGGACTCACTTTTCACAATGTCTCTAAGGGTCTGTCAGGTAACCGGGAGTGCACAGTGAGGTGATGATGCAGCAAAAGATATGTCAACCAGCATATCAGCTTATCCATTGTAATTTTCCAACTTTCTGATGGTCATGTGGATGGAGATACATCCTGTGCTTTGTGACTACAGGACTCGTACTCATCCCCGTGTATTGACTTACTCAGAGGCTTTGTGGAAGTTATATTATAGTAAGACCATGTTAATCTATGAATAACAAGTGCACTTCTGAGGCCAAATTTTTCTCTTGATGACAGTCATATTTCTTTGAAATAAGTTTGATAAATCAGCCTTATTACACTACACTTCAAAGCATAGCTTTGATCAAGACAGTCCATCTAGGAAGATCATAATATCACTGGCCAGTGTTCCCTTTGAACAATTTGGTACAAGTATCAGCACTGGACATTATACGTGTCTGTTTTGGGGAACAGGCGGTCCTCATATCAATCAGAAATACAAGAACTCCTAAGTCTACATTCCCAAGAAAGAAAGTGCTTCAAAAATCACGTAATACTAACCCACGTAATAACTTCCGGTGTTCCTTAAAGAAGGATTTTATTGTCGTGCAGAAGACAGATGCAGAGGTAGACTGGAAAGCTTGCAGATCCCAAGTATCCTCATATGGAGCTACAATACACAGGCCAGCATACACAGCAACCACAGCCCTGCGTACAATCTGCCGGTATGTGACTGCATGCTAGTAAACATCTCACAATAGCTGTCATATGGGAGAGACTCCAGAATGAGGTCTCTGGTTCACACTGGAAGTATTTTTCTGGCTTGTGTAACTTGGCTTCTCTCAGTCAGTTTTTCCCATAAGTAAGATCCCTTTTTCTCTGTTCCCCAACCATGTTTAGGCTACCATATTAAGGCTAGCTTTCTTTTTTTTTTAGTTTGTCCATGTTTTCTGCTACTATCCCTGAGAGACTCTTTGTTTTTCAAGTGGAGACAAAGGAATCTTTCATTTTCAAATCCTGCAATCTTTGCTGCAACTCCAAGAAAGTTGCACCTGACAAATCACATGCTTCTGAGGGGACAAAGAAATCATTCAAGGTAAGTGAGGAAACACAGAACATAAAACACAAAATACGTTTTACATTCTAAAAGAGAAGTTAGAGAGAGTAATTAAAACAAATATTTTCTTCGGCATCTTTAATGTAACACTTACATCCATAAATAGTATTTTTATATTTCTTTTCCTTAAAATGTTCCAGTTGTGTCCTTTTATATAGTTAATTTCTCTAACTATATCATTTTTATAACATTCTTCCTCAAGTCATATAGAGGAAAAAAATCCTTCCCACCATACTAGGAAAAAAAATAAAGAAGTATAAGAAAATGACAAAATGGTCTCTGGGATTACATATGTGAATGTCTCAACATCTTCCCAAGCTTTCATATCAAACTTAGTTCACTTGGAAAACACAGGCAGAAATAGAAATGTGAAAGTTTGCCAAGACGAAACCAACTAATTGTCCCCTGAAACATTCCTTGCCCACAGGAGAAGAAAGATGTTCCTTCTTACTTTGTGTGGACTTACAGAATTCACTACTAGAGATTTTAATAATGACCAAATCAAACAAGAAGAGAGTACAAGTCCCCAGCAAATTCTTATTTCCACATGTGTTTGTTGCTGGGACTTCATTTCTAAAACCCTATTGAGAACTTCAGCTTGGTAACACACCGTGTTGCACTGGGTAATCATGCATTTTGTTGTACCAGGATGGATGCATTTTATGAAATATTTTTGATTTAGGACTAGAAAAAAAAGTCAAAGTTAATTATAAGTAGATATATATCTACTATATCTATATAGTAGTAAATATGGTTGCCACAATGGTGGATTGGTGTAACATCAACTTCTTGTTTTCCTCTGCTTATGCAGCTTGAAGGTTCATCTGCTTTCCATTGGTCATCTCAGATCCAGATTTTCTTGTTTTCTTCCTATTAGCAATTTCTTTATCCTAGATATTGTTACACTTAGGTTTCTTCCAAGCTGCTCACAATTTTTTTTGGTCTCAGTGCATGAAATTTTCTGTAAACTCATTCAAGTATTTATGTGGTTTAGAAACATGCCTAAGCTGCAAAGCATAAAGGGCAATTTTTTTTACCCAGTACTGTTTTCAACAGGTTTTAATCTATGAAATTAGGTTAAATAATAAAAAAGTATGTTTCATCATTGTATATACAAATATTAAAACCAGCAAGTAAAACCAGAAGCTTGTCCAATATCATACAGATTTCTTATATCTATAATAGATCTAACTTGCATTTGTTAAGTTTCAATTCAATTTTTCAACTGGAAAGCCAACTTGTCCCTCAAACTCTGTCTTTATTTCTTCAGTTTTATCACGTAAGTGTGAAAGAAATCAAATGAGGGAAAGACAAGAAGAGTGGAGGCAAAACCCCACACCCGTGTGTTTCATAAAATACTGATCTGATCTTCCAAGAAAGTAAATCCTAAGTTCTTGCATTGTACATTTAGATGTGGCATATGAAACTGAGAAATAACTAAGGGATTTTTACCATGTATTTTTGTTTGCATGAAGTTGCTTTATGCTTCAAGAAATAAGAACCTTATGTTGAATTTTACTAGAATGCTATTAGGTTTATGACTTGCAGACATTTGCCCATCTGTTTGGTAGAATAGCTTTCAGTGAACGAAACAAAAGCTATGCAGATATAAACGAGTGTATTTTAATTAAACTACTTTCGTACCCCGAGATTATCTTGGTCTTGTAGCAGTTACATAAGCTTATGCTTTCATCCATACTAGTGAAAAAACCTAAACTATTCTAAATTAAAAGTCACTTGAGAAAGCGGGTGCCATTTTTTTTGTTTGTTTCATTATTATTTTACCAGCTAAAGAGTTAACAGGAGCCACAGAATGTGAACTTCAATATAAGTTTAACAACAAAATGTTGGACATAAATGAAGTGACTGAAGTGAAGAGGATCATGAACCACATGGGAAAAGTCTTAATTTCCCATTTTTGCCTTAAAGCAGATGATGTTGCACAGTCATAGTTTAAGAGCCTACTCTGCTTGTATGAATATAGCTCCCTATAGAAAAGAGTCGGAGCTATCTAAGTTTCCTCATCTTCCTCGGAATCACAAAACTGCATCTCTGATGTTAGCACTAATTTTCCATTCTGCTGCCAGAGATTTCCAGTTCTTGGTGCTTTCAAGAAGAATGAGTGATGAACTGAATGTGAATTACACTGAAATCATGAGCAAAACGCTTATTTCTCTATTCACTGGGAGCACAGTCAGAGCTAAGGTGACCTGCGATTCTTCTTTTCACTGCTACTGTAAAGTTTTCTCATTTTCTTCTTTCATATTGAAGTTCATTCTTAATTACAGATTGATCCCAGAATGGCTCTTCAGTAATTCACACAAAAGATAGGGAAGTTCATTTTGAATAACAAGATGTTACACTTACGGTCCAAATAAAAACAAACAAACAAAACCCAAAATCAAAACAAACAAACACTCCCTCAAACAAACAACAACAAATGAAACAGAACAAAAGCAACACAATTAAAACCAAATAATTTCATAAATTAGTGACATTAACCCATTGACTTGTGTCTGGACTTCCAAGCATGCCTCATGCATATGAATTCCAACTTGAGTCAACATCTGTGATGGAGTAAACAAGGTGCAGCTCCTAGGCAGTCTCCATTGGAAACAATCTCACCTGGGCTTGTGCCTCTTTTCTGATTAAAAAGGTTTAAAAGTGCCTTAATGAGATTTAGCTTTTGTCAGATGAAGGCACACTGCAGATGACTCTGCATTGGCTTGTCTTCAACCACTGAATTTTCATTCGCTGGGGTAAAAGAAATCTTGTACTGGACATTAAAAACTCCACACTTAAAAAAACCTCTTCAGTTTGAAAAGGTCAGAGAGCATCCATTTCGTTATTTTCTTAGAGCACTGGATACCCACCATCCCACCAAGCTCTGAAGTTGCCATATAGACTCTTTGGACTTCGGTGCGTGAATTCTGTCGTGGACTTATATGTCAGCCTATTTCTCAGTGAACCGGAAGTTGGGATTGACACTTTTAATATTATTTTCTAAATCAAAATATTTTAACAATGCCTGATTTAAAATTTCACATTTGGAAGAATTAAGAAAACCTAATTTTAAAAGAAAAATTTTTGTAGTGTTAAGTTTCACGACAGCAAATTAAAATTTATTGTTGTTTAACCCTAGTAGGTAACTAAGCCTCACACAGCCACTCACTTCTCTTGCTCCTCCTTGGACTGTGGCATGAAATGAGAACCATAACGGTAAAAGTGAGAAAACTCATGGGTTGAGATAAAGACAATTTAACAGGTAAAGAAAAGCTGCACATGTAAGCAAAGCAAAACAAGGAATCCATTCACTGCTTCTCATTGGCAGGCAGGTGTTCAGCCACCTCCAGAAAAGCTGGGGTCCATCACACATAAAGGTTACTTAGGAAGACAAATGCCATCACTCTGAACATCCTCCCTTTCTTCTTATTCCTCCAGCTTTTGCTGCTGAGAACGAGGTCATACGGTATGGAATGCACCTCTGGCCTATTTGGGTAAGCTGTACCGGCTGTGCCCCCTCCCAGCCCTTTGTGCACCCCCAGCCTATTCACTGGTGGGACAGTGTGGGAAACAGAAAAAGCCTTGACCATACGTGAGCACTGCTCAAGAATAGCTAAAACATCCCAGTGTTATCAACACTCTTTTCATCACAAGTCCAAAACATAGCACCATACCAGTAAAATAAATGACACTATTTTTTTATAAGTATGCGTTAATAATTACAGATAATTAATTGTAATTTTGAGTGGAAATTATGCAGGATAAATCAATTCTATGAACAACTACATCTATTCTTAGTGATCTCAACTAAGTAATTTTTCAGAAAAGTTAGCAGTCTTTCTCTGGTGCTTAAAGAAATATTCTGTGTCTTCTCTTCTGACAATGTACTGTAATACAAAAGAAAAAGAGAAACTTGGAAGGATTACTATGCATTGTCAAATATATCATCAATTTGATACAGGTGTGACAGTTTTTACAGTATGACTCATACTGCTAGTTTTATACAAAGCTCACTTTTTTAAACATTGCTTACTTTTAAACGCTGTGAAGTAGTTGCACCAATGTTATTTAGATCAGAGACAACCAGTGAAATTTTTCTGCTGCAGAACAGGTGAGCAATTAGAACCAGACTCATTGCCTTCAAATACTAAGAGGATATGCTAGTGTCTCTCACTGGGCCATTGATAATACAGCTGAAATAAATTCCTTAGAAACTGAAAATACACTCAGTCATTTGGAATGACCTTTATTTACTCTAATTCACAGTGTTTTGTGCATCACTCAGGATTTAGAAAACATTTTTCACTTTCTCTCTTCAAAGATACTTATTAATACTCCAATTTTACCTTTTTTAATACAACTTTCTCCCCCTGCCCCATCCCCAAATGTGTCCTTTTCTCCTCTACTATTTATCTTAGCCTTATAGTTAGTAATTTGTACAATTAGGATAAATGATCAGATTAGAAGGTATCCCAGTGGGTGACCTAAGTTAAATATTCATACTACACCAGCAATGTCTTGTTACATCTAATAGATCTGGAAAGCTCAATCAAATCTTTACTTGAAGTAGGCTGCTGGTGTTTTCCCCAGTTTCTTTATGAAACTAGCTTAAATCAGAGGAATTCTACCTTAAGTAACCTCTTTCTCTCACAGAATTCCCACCTGCCCTTGTGAAACTTCCTATGTGTTTGGGTATTTTTCTTAAATTAATATTCCACTAACCTTAGTTAAGAATCTAATATTACCAAATATGGGAGCAGAACAGTTTTTTAAAGTATTGATGAAAAGCCATTTGTTCATTACTCAGGAACCCTACAAAGATAGGGAATATGACATTAATAATGGATGGATTAGACTAGCAAACTGGGGTTTTGTCTGTTTGTTTTTAAAATATATAGTATACTTCTGGTTAGTTTTTGATGGTCACTCCTTGAAAACCATGATGCAGCACTACCTAGTAGTTCTTAAAATTTGTGTGAGTAGACTAGGCCCTGGATCAAAGATGCTGGGGGGGCAAATGGATTACCACTGTTTCTTTTCAGGGCAACACCTCTGTCTCACTCTTGTGAAATGGAATCATTGTTGTCAAGAGATGTTAGTGGTCAATGGTGTAAGTGGACATCACTGAGGTCAAGGAGTCCAGAGAATAAAACAATCAGAGGTATAATAACTCTGAGAAGGAAGCACTTACTGAAAGGCAGGAGACCAAACAAAACAGCAAAAGTTTCAACCAGATAAGTATGGGTGATCAAACAGAAAACAAAGGACAGGTACTGAACATGTTTGGAGGGGATTTGTGTCAAAAGCCATAAATTAATCTAAATGGGGTATTGGAATTTTGCCTTTGATAGAAAATTAAAGTGCTTTTTCTTAAACTGTAAGATGCACTAAAATATTTGTTACATTAATGTGATATATTAAGATGTGCTGAGAGAGTAACGATACTTTGATAAGAGATTTCTGAGGCTGAGATTTTTTTAAACTAAGAATGTTGGTTTGGTATTTGAAAGTGATTTTCTTTCTTACTAATGGAAAGAAGAGAAAGGATCAGAAATATTACAGGTTATACATAAAGTAATAAATCAATAACCCGAATTATAAGGGACCTACCTAAAGAATGATTCTTCATAGTTATCCTCCCTGTGATACCTTTAAAATTTGTTGGTCACCAGGATGAACAGAGGTAGAGGTGATGACATAAATATGAACATCAAAGTGATAACCAACCGGTAAAGAAGTTTTGCTTTTTAATATTTCAGGGGTTTTAAGCAATAGAAAATAATTATCTCTTGATAGGTGTGCTTCTATGATAACTTAAGTACGACTGGCTGAAGTAAAGTCTTACAGAAACAGAAAGTGTTAATTAGGCATTATACAGCCTCATTATAATGTAATGGACAACAAAATCTACTCCTTTTGTTTAACAACTATGTTATATCAAATCCTAGAAGTGTCTTTTGGAAAAGATGGGATTGCAAGGTTGAAAGACATAACAGAAAATTCAGAAGATTATTTTACTTTTGCTGTTGTTTCTTGATAAGTATTTCAGATGGCACCCAATGTCATTGTGTTATGGATGCTTTGGAAGTAATTTCAAAGCTATAGCCAAATTTGAATGTGAAATAACATATAGTTCAAATAGATAGGATCTCCCTATTTGTAAAACAGTAAGCACTTTAAAACAAAATGTGTTGTAGGACATTACTTCCTTTAAGAAGCATGAGGGTCAGGGGAGCACTAATCAGCTCACCATTGCACAAAATTAATTCTCTCAGAGCAAACTGAGGTTAGGGAGCATCATACTGAGTAGACTGACATTCCTGCAATCTTTTTCTGAAGAAGGGTATTTTATCTTGTACACAACAGGAATTATTCAAGAATATTCCGGCCAATGGCAGATGCAAAAGCTTTTGAAACCAATGTGAATTTTTCATGAAAAGTTTCTCTCTCAGGTATCTTCAGGTCTGTCCTTGGCAAAATGGTCCATCTGCACAAAGCACATGCAGAAATTAACCCAGGAGGTATGCAATTTAAGATACACCAAAAAACTTGAGAATAAATTGAATG
Organism: Pampusana beccarii; assembly: GCA_013399365.1. NCBI lineage: Eukaryota > Metazoa > Chordata > Aves > Columbiformes > Columbidae > Pampusana > Pampusana beccarii. The sequence goes on from VWYH01005895.1 coordinate 60,142, forward strand.
TATTGTTAAACACATGCATTACTAATTAATATATATAGTTTATGTGGCAATGGGCGAATGGGTTTACATCAGATATTGCATAATCTGCTCCTTCATTTTTAAATTCTTCTACAGACCTCAGGTGGGTATTTTGAGTGGAATGGGAGAAGCAATACAAAAGAAACATGAAAAATTATAATAGTGAAATATTAAGCAAATCCCAGGGGATACAGAAATGAGAACCTTTGAGAAAGGACAAAATTATACCACTACTTGCTGTTTTGAATATGTGTAGATGCTCTTGATCACGTAGCATTACCAACCATTCCTTTTACACCGAAGTTCAGACAAATTACTCTTCCCCTGCTCCTATAGTGACAGGATGCTCCACAGATGAATAAAGAACCAGTAAGTCTCTTCTAACTGTAAGGGGAAAAGAGAAATTTTACTTAGAAAATACCTGTAAGTACTACTATGCTAATAACACAATCCCTTCTGCTTAATACATGTAATCACAGAGCTTTCATTTGAAAATTAACAGTCAAAGACATCGGTGTATTAAAAACTGGAGAAAGGGACACTGATCCTGGGAACACACTTACGTGTTCAGAAATACAGTCCTTTGAATTTACCACAAGTTTATCAATATATAGATAAAATAAGAACAGAATGGAACAAAATCAGACTAAACTCTCAGTTTATGGAAATTATTTTCTGTGAGTTCCCCAGCTGCACTATCACTGTCTTACTGTGAGTTTGTATTCTCATCTGTGGTGGAAGGCTTCTGCCACTGAAGATCAGGAAATCAATGTGAACTCAACTATGACTAATGATTAGTCAACTTTTAAGCCTCTTCCAAACCTCTGCAGCCTAAGCCGTTCTTTTAACTGTAAAGATATGACATTCATAATAAAAAAAAAAATCAATATTCAAGGATCAAAACTGTCTTTTCTATCCTTTCTTCATTTATGCTACTATAGTATTACTTTGACAACCTATTGATAAGCGGTTGGTTTGTTCTGCACAGCTACTTCAATAAGATGGATTATAGCAGCTCTGAAGTTTGCTCTGTTTAGAAACAAGCCCTTTTAAAACTACAGATGCCATATGTTATTACCAACCTTCATTTTTTATGTAGTCCTTTCAACATATTCTAAGAGATATGTTACTGTTTTCCTTATTGTTTGGATATTCAAGTGACATGTCAAGAGACACAGAAAAGCAATTAATTGTAGCCTCGTTCTAAATTCCACTTATAAAAAAAAGAGTCCTTATAGGCTGATCGTAAATATTCAGTCAAAGATTTTTTTTCTTCCTGCTGTTGCATTCTAAGCGGTGAAAGCTGTACAATTAAAATCTCTATCACAGATTGATGGTTTAGCTCAGATGCAATCTGAACAGAAAGTGTAGTTGATGTGCATTACACTACTGTAGTGCTAATGTCAATGGTACTAAAAATAGAAAATTTATTTTACTTAGGCAAATGTCAATCAAGCACATAGAAAATTGTTTGAATAAACACAAATGCTGATAAATACAAGTAGGAAGAGAGAATTATTGCTCTTATAAAAAATATAGGATGAGATATTTATCCAACCACATATTTAACAGGAACTGCTTAAGAAATGTTTTAAAAATGCAGTTCGTTCATAGCCTGCATTTGGAATTTGGGGATGTTGCTGTCATTTTTATCCTTAAAAAAGGATTTGCTCAGTTAAAATCACTGAGCCACAAAATTTCTGCCAAGAGCCACAGCGCTCCTTTTTTCCCACCTCTGCTTCCCTCTGAACTCACCCAAAATCCAGCATTCTCTATTCAAAGTGCTGGAATAACGTCCTAACACGGTGAGAGTCTAGTCCCTAGAATAACGCTGGGAGAACCATGGTTGGTTCCTTAGGGAACCAGCAGTTCAGCCACCTTAGCTAGGTAAAACTGCTCCCATTAGGTCACAGACAAAGGAGTTTCCTCACGGATATTTATAAATTTGTACATGTAGGTAGCTGGTAGAAAAGGAAAAAGTAGATTATCTCATAATGAAGGAACTTGAAAGAAATTTGAAAACAGTATTTGAGCCTTTGTGAAAAAATGCAGTCTGTTGGCTCAAATCTGATTAGGGAGTGCTTGTATGATACTCTTTGTGCATTACAAACTAGGTACTTGCTAGTCTGTTTATGAATGTGAGTTTGCACCATTTCTTCCACAAACAGGCAAAAAAAAAGTCTAATCCATACCAAACCTGTGTTAGTGTTTCTATTTTCTTTGCCAAGCTGAAATAAGACAGAAAGGACTTTGTACCTCATTAATTCCTAATAATTCCCTAGAGCTGCTGTTTTGTTTTGGGTTTGGAATTTTGTTTGCATTTTATTGAATTTTCATCTTATTAAACCAGATGTTGTATTTTGGTAGATTAGAGCAAAGGTAAGGATGATATAAATCAAATTATTTTGCCCTTATTGCATTGTTCACAATATTTGCATAAATAACAAAAACTCCGTTAAATATTTTCGGCCATGAAAGAGTGGCCTATATTCTGTCCAATGTATCTGTACCTTTGATTGTCCACCAAGCAGAATACTGAATCAGTGCCCACCTCCAGACAAACAAACAAACCCCACCCTACTAGTCTGACTAGTCTGAATGGTTTTAATGGATTATTTATGAAAAATGTTATACTGATGCATATGGGAATAACTTTCGTATTTACAGCATGTCCCTGAAACCCTCCTTGAGGATCATTATACCTACTTGCATGCAGATTCATAATAGCTCCTTTTCTAAAGTACCAAAAATAGTGGCAGTAGACAATGCCCTTCAACATATCGTTTTAACAACGGTTTTGTTTACAGTGTCTTCCCTCTCCTTGACTCATTCCAATGCTCCAAAGAGAATGCTTAATGGAACAGAACAAAAAATACTTTGAAAACCAAACTAATTTGAAAATATTTTTAAAACAGGAGACATTTTCCTAGTGCCAGAAGGTCTAGAGATGATTACTATAATTTTATCATTAAGAAAAAGCAGAGCAAAATACAACTTATGGCCCAAATTCTTGACCTGCATAAATTATATATTTGTAGAATTGTACATTTGTGGGGAAGATGAGCCATGATAGCTGAACGCCAATTGGCTGCTTTTTCTGGCAGATGCTCAGTGAAACCCATTTCAGAGTTTTCCTTAATCTGCCCAGGCTGTTCGGATGAAATAAACTCATTGCTGTGTTCCTTCTCAGTCCATGGAACCAGTTCAAACATGTGATGGGTCAGGTGTAGCAGCCTGGGAAGGTTCTTATTCCTCTTACTGTGGCAGGTGGTGGAACTGTGTGAACAAGTGGGTGTGTAGAAAGGAACAAGCAACCCAGGGCTGAAACAACACTGCCATATTATGTGTCCTATCTCTAAAGGACTCCTGGATAGTAAACACCCAAAGCAGAGAAGGAAGGAGGATGTGCTAGCTGTCACTGTCCTGGTGGAAACAGGTTATCAAACCTGCTACTGTATCCTAATGTTGTATCCAGCCAATGAGCATGGACAGTATGTTGCAATAAGCATTGGGGTGGTCAGGACATTGTGACTCCAGATGTCATAGTGCAAGAGCAAAGCAGCCAACTTCTAATCATCTCTGCAAGAAGAAATAATACTTAAAAAAAAAAAGCAGATTAACAAAAATTTCAGAAGAATGGATCTGAATAGATTAAAATAACTCAGGTACTTTGCTTTCTTATGTTTATCTTTCTTCATAGAATATTTAGGAAGAACATTAAAAAGTCAGATAAACGCATATGTTGTTGCCTCAGCTTAGCTTGGAACTGAGTAATAACCTAATTTTGCCTACCAAGGTCACCCTCAAGGTCACCCTCAGCAGAACTGAAAAGGATTATGTTGTTCAAACTGTGCCTCTGCTAATGTGAAACTTCCCAGTCATGGTACGCAGTATGTGACCATAGGCCTAATTCACAAAGCATTGTCCTATCCCTAGATACATCGTGTGGATATGATGTTTGTCTGAAGTACCTAGATTTAAAGCAATCCTTAATTCTTTTTTAGGAAGTTCCAGCCATAGAAATAAAACCTTGAAATGTCTCTCATCTTCCAAATGAGAGAAGAAGGGAAGGGAGGGGAAGGGGAAGGAAGGGAAGGGAAGGCAAAAGGCAAGGCAAAAGGCTAGGCAAAAGGCAAGGCAAGGCAAGTATGTGTGAATCTGTTACCTGAAAACAGAATTCAGAGGTTTCCTTTGGGGCAAGAGAACATGTAGTCTGAACTGCTTGTTAAATTGTGTAGTTTGCCTGTCATTCCAATAGCAAGCAGCACTAGACTCCAAAGTACAGCAGTTTTTCCAGCTGATTCAGATGCCCCACTAACAGATTTTCCTCCCAGCTGACATCTGACAAAAGTCAGGTATTACTCTCATTGAGAGAATTAATTGGGGCTGTATATTTTGATAAACTAAGTTGAAGCAGTAAGACAAATAAGACCTTATCTTGGCTGTGAAGCAGATAATCTTTGTCCCAATCCCATTGCCACACACAGGCTTTTTTTTAGTGGCAAAGCTAGACTAATTATGTGGGAATGAGAGAGTCAAAGAGAGGGAAGTACTGAAAGAGGACCTGGTAGGGTAAGGAAAAGTACATGTGTCAAACTGAGACCAGGCTAAAAAATGAAGAGATGCTTTCTTTTTTAGGTGGGAGAAGTACATCAGCTATGCACTTTCAAAAACCAGATGAGACCGGCACATGTGCCAAAGTCTTCCTCCTCAGGCTAGTTACCTTAGATCTGGTATCCAACTAGCAGACTGCTGGCTCACAGAAAAAAAAAAAAAAGTAATATGTAAAACTACGAAGGGGTAAAGCACAAATCATCAGATGTCTACCCAAACAAAAAACTCTTAAAGCACATATTATTATCATAGAGATATAATTTAGAGACACAGAAAACACTGAGGTGTGGGGAGCAGGGGAGTCACATTTATCTTTGGGATTTTTAGCACTAAAGACGCTTTTACACATCAGGTACTACTAAATGAGTCTTTCTTATCCATTTAATACATGTTTTGTTAAACAAATAGTATAAAAGTTTTCCTAAGTGAAAAAGATTTAATTTTGGACCGCAGGAAGAGATCAGATATTTTATTGTTGTTTCGTTAAAAGCGGTGTCTTTTAATGTCGTAATATCAGCTACAAAGCCTTAATGCAATGATGATTTGCAGTTTAGCATCTTCTGAGTCCTTTGTGTGACGGTAGGCAGGAAATTGTTACCCAGGATAATCCATCTCTGTGAGACCTCATCTATATTTCCTCTTGCTTCTTCTCGACTTTTGGAGTTGCCAGTACTTTTGTTAAGGAAGTATACATAAAATGAGGCAACATGGATTTTTGCCTAAACAAGAAAAAAATTGGGTATTTCTCAAATATTTCTTAAATAAAAAATTCTTCCCTTGACAAACTGTTTAGATCTCTGTCACACAATTTGTCAGTGTCCAGAAGGACCTAGTTAATATCACAGCAGCAGGCAGTGTATTTCATCCTTGTTTGCAAGCCTGCATACTGGAAGTCAAAGCTTAAAAAATATGTAGCAGTAGGTACTCATCCACATTTCATTTTGTAGTTACCAACCTTATTATTGCCCTACTCTATACAGTAGAGCCTGTTGTTTGTTTTAGGTGGACTTCCAAATGTGTGAGATTTGCACTTTCCCTTGAATTATGCAGTTACAGTCTCAGTTTGCTTTCCTTGATTGTGAAAAGGCATCTTCCTTCCTTTCTGCTTTGTACAACCAGAAAAGAAATACACTTAGCTTGAAATATTTTCTTATTTTCAGTAAAGGTTTTTAGTTTCTTTGTGTGTTTGTTTGTTTTGTTTGATTTTTTTTTCCCCCCAGGCTAAACCTGTTCAGTGCTTAGTCTATTGAATAATATTATTCATGGTTTAAGTATAATTGGGAGTGGTTCCATTTCATATTTCTCTGTCGGAAGGCTTCAGAAAAAAGTTATGAAAATTTAAATATTAATAAATCAAGTTTTAGAGAATTCGTGTTTTCTAATGGTAGTGGTACTTCTTTACACTTAAAAAAATATTTAGAAGTATAATTGTTATCACGACGTGTGTTTGTGCATATGTATGTGTATGTACGTGTGTGCAGCTCCTGCCAGCTAAGGTCAATTGACTGAACACACAAATTACTGGCACTGTATGTTAATACATCATTGTAATTCATGCTGCAGAAGGCAGCAGATGAAACTTGATGCTGTTCCCTTGTGTATTCTTAACCACTCAATCAAAACAGCTAAATCAGTCAACAGCTTCCTCCTCCCACTGCCAGTAACAGAAAGCGAAACACTAACAGCAGAAGATGAAGTGCAGACAACAATGTACACTATTCACCAGTTTCAGGTAATCAAGCCCAGAGACAAGAATCATACACTTCACAAAGATAACAGAGATCACAGTGCATGACAGGAATTATGCAAGAAATATACTGTTATATAGAAGCATTTTGGACACTGGAGTGTGCCGGTGCTGAGTGTACCTTAGGTACAGGGTAATAATGATTAACTAATAACGATGACAACCTATCTTCTGAGAAAAGATGTATTATGCCTTATAAAGCTCTGGAACATGATCTCAAATATGCCTGCATCCTTCTCTATCTTTAAAGAAAACAAAGCCATATGTTCCTGCTTTCTGACTGTTAATTATTTCAAAATGAAAATACTTATAGTCTTTAACAAATTTAACAGAAACGGTTTAATGAATTGGAGTTTGTCATGCATTTCTTTCAATCCATCCATTTTATGGATGGAAATATCTCCTCAGCTTCTCTGTGCTGTTCCAGAGCCTCATTGTATTACATAGATTTAGGCTCAGTCTTCATCAGGTCTGTGTTACATGAGAGACAGGTTTAAGACAGGGGATATTTATTTAATAGTGTAGAGGAGTGGGGGAACTTACTCTGTATCACTAATAAATCTGCTTGTTCATTGGCAGATAGTTGAGAAATTGCTACAAAAACTGGTTCTTTGGAGAAATGTCCTCCTGTGACAAACACAGGCACACAGAGGTCACAACTTGCAAGACAGGACAGAACAGCGGTCTTGCTCTCTTGATGAAAAAGTAGAGACAAATGAGCAAGCGGAAGTGCTGAACCAGCACGACTTGCCTGCCTGCCAGGAACAGACATTTTGGTGCATTGCCAGGTGGACAAATGCTGGATTGGTCCTGGCCTATGAAAGGGAAGGGAAGCAACCCAAGCATAGGTTAGCAGAGCTAGCATGACTCAGAAGTAAGAGAGGAGAACTCTGGCTCATGTGCAGGTGGAGCAGTACCAGGGTGGATGAAGGTGGTGAAAAAATGCAGTTTGTAAGTCCATATGTGAAACTTTTCCCTTGGAGCCAGTGCTGAACCCACGACACAGTATGAGCTCTAGAGAAGAAATGCTGGCAAAGGCTGGTTGTGAGATATACTATAAGGATCATTGTTTATGATCATGTAGTTAAAGTCCCCATAATACATCTTTATAGCAAAGGGCTTTAATCCCAGATTCTCCTCCACTTTCCTTCCAGACACTGTATTAAAACGTATTAAATTTAACTCTGCCTCCCCACACGTCCTTTCTGCTGTTTGTAGAACTGGCTTTTGCTTCACAACACTGAACCACTGTGCAATGCTGCTGCAGACTGTCTGGAGACTGCTGTCAGGGTCCTACACCCATGGCAAACAACACGATCCTTGTGATATGAGCTCTTCCCAGCTCATGTACATGTTGTGAACCTTAGTTACAGAACTGCTTTAAAAGCACTCTAGAAATCCCCAGATGAAAGTCATTCTGGAGGTGTGAAATTACCAACTCCAAGGGGTAAACTCATGTGAATAACTACAATTTATGTAGACATAAGCGTACTTCGTAGTACTTTGACCATAAAATACTACCCTAAAGCTAGCAAATTATTTTACTTCCAAAGTTTGAAGGAAAAAAAAAAAAACAAACCAAAAACCAAAAACAAAAACCCACACATTCTTTTTTCCATCTGGAAGTTATGTTTCCTGAGGTGGCCACAGAACTTAAGCTGGAAAAGTATGTACAAATTGGCAGATTGAAGTCACACATTTATTTGCAAGAAGTAGCACCTGTGGGAGTTCCTCCATTTTACTAAGTGAAAACATTCAAGGTTTGTGAGATACAATTTCAGTTCCCTTTTTCTGCTTGATGGATTTTCAGTCTGTATTTGAAGTTTCTGAATAGGGCTCCAACCACTGTAATTACAGTACTTCACATGGGCTTCTCAATCTCCATTAATGCTATATTCTCTTCTGAATATTCATTGAGAGAGGGTCTGATACCCTGTCATCTCTTGAGTTAGTAACTTACCATTAGGACAGAGTAGCATTTTTATGTTTTGGGGGCTTGGGTTCTTTTTTTTCTTTTTCCTTTTTTTTTTTTTTTGTGTGTGTGTGTGTATGTGTAATGCAGGAAGAGAGGGAATCAGGGCATATTAACTTACTAGTTATTAGATAATCTGAAATTCTTATATCTTCTCCATGAGCTGCTTAACTTCTGTGTAAAATTAAAGTGTTAATATGGGCTTCCTGGGAAGTGCGGCACCTGAGTATAACATTTTTTATAGAATATATTTATTTATTTGTATAAGTGGAAAAGCATCAAGAGAAAACACTGAATTATCTTATGATTTAGTGATTACAGCTTGGTGAGTCCCTAGACATTAAGAAAGGTTCCAATTTCCTTAGGGAGAGTAAAAAATTGAATGGTGCTCATCCCATCCTCATAGGATGCCCAACCTCTCTGTTACTTGACTGCAAATACTACCACCTGCAGTAGTTTTGTGAAACCAGCCTTCAATTTTCTTCACTTTTCCTATCTACTCCAGAATATTTGGCTCAGAGAAAAGCAATTTCATCCAAGTTCTCATTTTAAGCATAAAAACCCAAAACATTTTCAGTGTTTATTCAATCCATTTTTTTCTAAGTGAGGTTCATTAGACAATTAGGGGGAGAGGAGCAGAATTGATTTGTATATCCCAGCCTAATTCTCTTAAGATTTTTTTTTTTTTACCTTAGTGGGACCAGAAAACAAGATATTTATTTATTTAGAACAGGAACAAGGGTGAAAATCAACACACAGTAAAAATTGCTGTTTGGATAAAGAGAGTTCTATCTACTTCCTCACAGATGATATTGTCTAAATCCTTTTATACAATATACCTGAAATCCTTACAGTGCTTTTCAGGAGCCTTTCACTAACTCGTAAACACATAGGAAAGAAGAAAAGCATCAGTAACAGACTAAGGCAGTAGTAATGAACTGTGGAGTCAAACTGCTGATAACAACAGGAGTTTAATATTAGCCATTAACCTCTACAACATGCCTGCATTCAACTTGGAACCAGCTCTCAGAAAATGTTACCTTCCCTGTTGATATGCAAGCCAAGAGAATTACTCACTTCTGAAGTCCTTGTAATTACAAATTCTACTCTTGGTTGAGACTGTTCAGAACAAAAGAACTGAAGTAATTGTAAAGATTAAAATGTACTGATGCTCAAAATTCTGCAAGTTGTTGTTGTTGTTGTTGTTGTTTTGTTTGTTTGGGGGTTTTTTGGTGTGGTGTGTTTTTTTTTTGTGTATGCGTGTGCGTGTAAGAGCTGGTCACTTCTGTGCAAATATGTTATTTCTCTCACAGAGACTGTAGGTCATCTTCAATAGTAAAAGATGGATTTCTGAACTGCAGGAGGCAGGGAAGTGCATGGTTGGCTGAAGCTTCTAGCAAATTCTCACAGTTAACCATGTAACTAAAATTAAACTGATTATGTGCAAGTACAAATTCTCCACACTTTAAGAAAAACACGTTTTTGGGGGTGGTATGGGAAACAAAGGGAGAGAAACTAAAGTTTTAATTCAGTATCGTGTTTTAAACAGCTCTGGGTCAAATTTTGAAAAGACTGTTCCTAGCTTCTATGATGGCTCGAGTTTCCATAACAGCGGTTGCCAGGTGTGTCAGGAAGACGCGATATATTTCATTAAGCAGAGTTCACCTTCCTCCAGATTTATCAGACAAGCTCCTGGGAACACAGTCTGCAGTAAATACCAGTTGATCTTATACAAGAAGGACAACAAAAATGTAAAAACTATGTTGCTTCCCACCAAACACTACCTTGCATTTATCTTTAGATTGTTGTGGATACAAATAGCATTATTTCTATGAAAATAACACCCAACGGGCTGTATTTTTTCAGCTCTAATTCATTGCACTGGACACACTTAACTCTTTGATCCCTTATTATGCTTCCTGCTCAGTAAGTTCTGAAAAATATGCATGGAATTATCTGTTTTATCATGTCCAATACTCAAATATTCTTTTAGTTCCTTTTGTTTCTAAATTTCATGTTCCATATGTAGAATGAGAAGAATGTATGGGATGGCCTTTCATAGATTCCGTGGATATTCGTAAGCCTTTCTCTAGCCCACTAACTGTCTTGGACAGGGTTTCACATTATCTCATAACTTGAATCACTGCAGTTTTTAGTCATGGAATGTAAACAAAACCGACAAAAACAAGAAATCCCCACAAAAATTTTTCCCTGGGAGATTTTGTGATGAATTTAATTTTTAAGTCATTTGTAATGTAAGCACTACTCCTAGTCTGTCATTTCATGAAGTTCTTTTCAAAATGGATCACGATACAAAAGGAAAACTAATGATGGTCCTTCAACATGACTAAGCTTGTCTACATCTTGTTTCATCTTCTCTGGTTATAATAATTTCTCTCCTTCAAGGGGATGATGGGGACAATTGCCTAAAATGCTGAAAAAGTGGGAAAAGTCTTTAAGGAGGATTCGTTGGAAGCATATGGAAACTGGGAACCAACCAACCAACCAACCAACCAACGAAAAACCAAAACCAACCAACCAAAACCAAAAAAACAACCAACCAACCAAACAACACTCCCTCACCGCAAGAAACCCCAAAAACATAACCCCTCAAGAAAGCAAATATCTATTTGCTTAGCAACATATCTGTAATTACCCATCTTATGCATTTAATTAAATTGTGTGCTTCAGGCTTATATACAGAAAAGAAAATCTTACATTTCAAAAAAAACCCTAAACCAAACAACTCCCATAAGAGTTTCAGTAGTAAAGGAAAAAAATATTCCTCTCAAATTCTGAGATGATAGGGTTCCTTATCATATTAGATGATGGTTCTTCACCACTGTCTCTTCTTTCAATATATACTTTTTCCTATTTTTATGTGCTGTCCTGAGAAAAAAGCCTTATTTCAAAGCCTACTTCAGAGCACATTGTAGACTCCATCTTCTAAATCACACTGATTAGTTTCTGTCATTTGTTGGCTAGTTTGAGTACCTTCCTAAGCTAAGCTTTACCTACCTAATAGATTTTATTGATAACCATAAGCAATCTGCTGCAAACATGTGTGTTAATGTTTTGTCTCGCACATTTACAAACAGTATATTTTTGACTGATTCAAGTTAAAATAATATTATGACTTCAGGCTATCCTGAAAAGTGGAAACAAGATTTAAATCAGTAAAGATGTTGGGAATATTTTTACATGGTTTCATCTTCTTTATCCTTAAAACTTCTCAAAGCCTGTAGTTTTTCCCTCAGAATGAATAGGATACTAAACCCCAAAACAAATGCTAACGTGCTAGGACTTTCACAACCACAGGGGTCAGAGAACTGAAGATTTACAAAAAATGTCCAATATTTAAATGAAAGAATTTGCACTATTATGAGGAAGATGCATACAATTTTTTTAGCACAATTTTGCTATTGGGTGGAAGACTTGATGGCTCAAGTTCATTTTCTTTAAATATAGTAAAAAAAAAAAAAAGTATCATTTTGTTGAATAAAAACTAAACCAACAGAAGACACTATTAAAGTTAATGAAAATCTGTTAGTTGCCATGTTTACAGTACATCAAAAGCACAATAGCAAATATAAAAAGCCACTTCAGCTGCTACATAATAAATTTATGCACTCTTGCTAAAATAATAGGTATATGTTTAGATCTCCAGGAAATGCTATCACCAAGATATACAGCTAATGATAAAATCACGTTTTCCATTTTGACGTCTGCTCTGTCTCTTTTAAAAAAATAAAATGTTCCTTGCCACTTCTTGGGATTCAAAAAGGGTAGCTAAATTCTGTACAACAACTATGAGGTATTTCATGCTCAATAGTCCATATTCTAAATGTAGTCATACAGAGAGAAAATCCCAAAACACCCATGGATAACATGATAGAAAGCAGAGGAAATATATGACGAAGTTCCTTTCACATATTTATCTTTCACTGAAAAATTGAAAGGGTATAAATTATCAGTTTCCTATAAAAAAAATTCAGAAAAAAAGAGTAAATATAAGAGGTAGAGTTTTTAGCAACAGATACTTTCTGTTTTTTTCTTTTCTTTTTTCTCTGTTTCTTTCACACAATACTGTCTCTCACATGCCTGGATGTTTGTTTCATTAACTATACTTTTCAAAAGCTAACAATAAGTATTTTGTCAGAATCCAAGAAACTGCTTGAAATACAATATTTTTTTTCTATACAGGCCACTACATCCCAAGTAACTATTGCTATTATTTTCACTTGATTAAAAGACTTCAACATGCAAATTTTTTGCAAGACTGATGCTGAAGATTATTGACATGAGCAGACCATGTCCATTGGGGTGATGAACTATGTGGTAATTTGACAAGAGAGGTCACTTCAATAAATATAAGCTATCCTGTTTTTTTAAACCACAAATCAATACTGTTAAAAACAATCACCTTGCTCTTCCTCAGCCTACTTATTTTTTTTCATTTCCAAATTTTTTTTTTTTTAATTTCATCCTCTTACTGACAAACCTTCCTTGTACCTCTGTGTCTTTGCCTTCTCAGGTTGCTTTCATTTTCCTTTCCTTTTATCACTGCCTCCCTTTTTGATCTCTTCTACTTAGTATAAACTCTTTCTGCAAGTCACTATTACCTTTCAGCAGATGGCACTGTTATTTAGTCTAACTAACAGGGCAAGATAATTAACTTAAAAAAACCCTTCTTAAACAATAAAATATAGACTCCTTTTTAACTACTTTTCCACCTTATACACAAAAACAGTTACAAAAACTGCTGAAAAAATAGTAGAAAATTATTTTTAAAGCACGAATGTAATGAAAATACATTATTACATGCAGATCTTTTTTAAAGGGGTTCTGGAACCATTTAGTGTACTGCCTGGTACTTCTTTTCTTAGTGAACTATAAAAACAATTTTTGGTGTGAATCTATAGCACTTATGTAGCAGCATTACCCTACAACCCAAGCAGCTTATTTTGATTTTGTTGGTATGGTTGCTTATACACATGTGCAAAGGACTGCTATAGATGTGGTTGCTCTCCCCCTGCCTGTATGTGAGACAGGCTCTGCCCTGCACGGGAAGCCCACCAGAGTCAGTGCTGCAGGTTCTCACAGATGCCCAGGGAGTACAGCGAAGAACAAGCAAGTGCTCTGCCAGTGCTGTTAGAAAACCATGCAACTTCTGTCAACTCCAATTACAAGCAGAAGATTAATCACATCTCTTAACTATGACCCCAGTGGCACTCTGGCTGCTGTAATGTAGCTGCATGAGCAGGAGTTTCTCCAGGCTGCTGCAGGCTCCTGTGCTTTCCCAGCAGCTCCCTTCTGAGGAACCCTGAGGTGGAAAACCACATTCTGTCAGTTTTCTCAAACTGATTTGTGCTCTTCTATTTGCAGGTTGCTCCCATGACCTTTCTGTTACAGTTAGTACTGGCTATTTTACCGCTAATGCCTCTACCTCTATAGGATATAGCCTTTAAGCTTCAATTGCCATTCATCTTGCCAGAGCAAACTGCTAATGGTGAGGCTGCTGAAACTTTGCTGGCCCTCAGACTATTGCTCCCTGCTGTTCTTCCACCAGTTGGGAACGAGCAGGAAAGGTTGACTGGGATGATAAGCAAACATTTGACGTCACGTGGACTGGAGACTTGTTGTGATCAGTAATACAGGGCTGAAAGGGCCCACCTCAAGTGTATACACATAAATAAGGGACAGCCTAAAGGACGTTATGACAGAGAAAACTCTCATACTGTTTCTGGGAAATTAGCATGACTGGATACTTCTCTGAAGCACCTGTGGGGAAGAACAGGATGAACCAGAGGTCTGCATGAAGTTACAGGACTACTATCTCGTTGGGATCGTGTAGAGATGGTGGGGTAGTTCACACAGCTGGAGCGCTGTGATGGATGGATACAGACGTTAGGAACAAGGGGCTGAGAAGTAAGGAGGAGGAGTTGCCTGTTATGTGAGCAACAGGAACACATGAAGCTCTACCTAGACGTGGACAATGAGCCAGTCATGAGCTGGGTCAGGAGCAGACTGACCAATGTTGACAAGTGTGGGTGATGTGGTAGTGGGTGTCTGCTACACACCACCTGGTTAGGATGTAGTACTAGATGAGGCCTTCTTCAGGCAACTGAAAGAATTGTCACATTTGTGAGCTCTGGTGCTCATGGGGAACTTAAACCACACCAATGTTTGCTGGAATGACAACACTACTCTGTTTTACTGGGAATACAGGAGGTTTCGGGAGTGATCAAGGAGCCAACAAGGAGAGGGCACTCTGACAGGTCTGACTCTTATAACAAGAAGAACTGATTAGAGATGTGAAGGTTGGCAGCAGCTTTGGCAGTAGGGAACATGAGATGGTGGAGTTCAGGATTCTCAGAGGAGAAAACATGGCAACATGGCAAAAAGCAGGATCACCTCCATGGTCATAATGAGAGCAGATTTTAGCCTTTCCAGGAGGCTTCTGGGAAGAATCCAATGCAATACACACAGGGAAAAAAAAAAAAAAAAGAAGAAAGAAAAGAAAAGAGAAATTCAGGAAAGGTGGTTGTTTTTCAGTAGTCAACTCCAATGCTCCATCCCAACAGGCAGGAAATCAAGCAAAGGTAGCATGAGGCCTTCATGGGTGAACCAGGAGATCCTGACTAGACTCGAATGTAAAAACGAAGCATACAAGATGTGTAAGCATTATTGGGCAACCCAGAAGGAACATAAAGATACTGTCCAAGTATGCAGGGATAGCATTAGAAAAGCCAAAGTCCACTTAGAGTTGAATCTGGCAAGGGATGTAAAGAAAGATTTCTACAGGTACAGCAGCAGCAAACAGAGATCCTTTTTCTCTTCCCTTCGCTCTTACCTATCCTCCTAAACATTTTTGCTGCTTTCAACTCCAGGATCCTGTCCTAATTTCCTTTGCTCCAATCATCACCTTCCAGCACTTCACAGTTACTTAAATGGCATGTATTTTCCCATTTGAAATTTTGATTGCATTTTTTTCTATACCTTTGATCTCATCTCTGCTTCTCTTTCTTTTCAGCGTTCTGTCTTTTTCCTTTTCCCTTGAGTGTCAAGCCATTTTCTCAAGTAAGTCATAGTCTGCCACTTCACAAATATTCACATAATTAAGGTAAATGAAGTTCTCAATTTTTGTACACTATTTGTCTATGATTCATAAGCTGAGGATGGAGGTACAGAAGCACAGCCTTTTTAGATGCTTTACTTTCATTCTTGTAAGACTTACTGCTTCTATTTTTGTGTCTCCATCAACCTTACATAGCTCCTCTCAGTATTTCATGCTTCCTGGTACATGTCAATGCACCATCACCTGTCAATGTATTTCACTTGTTCACTTTGCGTTCACTTTGCATTCACTGCACCATTCCCAAAGCCTTTCATTCTTCATGTTTCTGAAAAATTCTTAGATTTCTTCACATTTTTTTTCTGATTGCTTGATAATTAGAAAATCTTACAAATTCTTTAATTTCAGATGACTTTCCTGCTCATTCATTCATTCATTCATTCATTCATCTTAGATAAGATTCTACAAATATTTTTAGCACAAGTAGGTGATCACAAGCTCATTTTATCAAGCCTTAAGTCTTAGTCCAAGTGTTATGTTGCAACTACTTTCCACTCTTGATAAAGGGAGAAAGTTAATGTTGGAAAGCTTTCAAATGGATCAAGCTGGGGAGAGGGTGCTAAATAGTAATGAATTTGGAAGCAGATTGTGTGGATGTGTGTTAGGAAGATATGTAGATTTCAATAAGTATACAAGTACTAGAAGATAATACATTATTTAAATTTTGTTAGTATTTTTATTTAAACTTCATATTTTTCCTGGCAACATGGAAAGTATGAACATCATGTTTTTACAAGGCTGTCATATAGTGCCATTAACAAAAAAGAGTATCATATTGTGGATTAAGTTATTTTCCAAATCACATCATACATTGCCAATTAGAATAGTTCCAGTGACTCACCACCCTCATGGTGAAGAATTTAAGATAATCTAACTTGCGGATTAAAAAAACCCCTTATCTGCTTGATCAGAGATAAAAAGTAACAGTCTTCTTAATGTGCCAGACAGATAGAAGGCTTGGAAAATGTGGATGGAAAAGGTGGATGCTAGTTTTTGAAGCAGACAGGATATAACATATGTCAAGAGGTCCATTTATCGTTAACTGTTATTGTTCTTTTATGACATGGAATGTGTAAGATTTTAAAATACTTAGCGTTTCAAAAATAAACTTCAACAATAATGTGGAAAAACATGATATGTGTTCTTTACTTAAATAAATCATCTAGAATTGAATAAGGATGTTGATAAATTTTTGACCAAGCAAATGAATTTGAAATATGAATTTGTCATTCGTACAATACCTTGTGTTTCCAGTAAAAATATAATCTTAGTGCAAAAATATTTATTGTGTGAAAACAAAATGGATTTTAAGGTAAAAACCCTAAAAGCCCAATATTTTTTGAAACATTTAGCTGTAAATCTACAGGGGACACACTAAAATTATTTTGCCAGCCCTTTGTGTGGATAAACAATTTTTACCCTTCCTGTTTCCCTTCCAGCATTCAAAGCTGACCTAAATTGCTTAATTACAAGTTTTGCTGTTTAGCATTCTTTGACTCAAACATCCCAGCATCCTGTTCCAGCCCAGACCAGACCAAAACCTGCTCCAAGAGGAGGAGTCACATACAAAGGAGGACTTTATTTACATATTGAAAAAGAAGTAGAAAACATAACAGAAACAGATTCGCTTTTCTAATATTAAGTAATAACCTGGTTTACGATATAGAAAACTATGTAAACTACTGACGTACTTCACAAGTATTGACATGTCATGATTATTATATGTCTCCACCATAGATTTCATTTGGTTTATATCTGTGAAGTAGTTGGAGCTCTTATTTTTACTGATGTTCTTAGTCTTTGACTTAGTCTTATTTGTGGGAAGAAAAATAATCTCTACATTAGTGGAACAGCAAACATTACAAGTAACATTTCTTAAAATTTAGGAAGCCCTCTGAAGTATCTGAGTCTGTCTTTAATACCTTGAAAATTTTTCTATGTGTTTCTTCCATCTACCTTTTCTCTGCTATAGTCTTGCAGAAACTTTGATACAGTTTTGAGACAAGACGTTATTCTAACAATTTTTGGTGGTTGCAAATGAAATTTTTTTAAACATTATTTTTTTCCTTTAACACATGGTCAGGGAGAACTATCCTTCTCACCCATCCTTGACCTTTAAAATACTGCTACTGCTTTACAAGCAAATGGAACTATTTTAAATGAATAATTTTATTTTTTATATTTAAGATTCTAGTCTTTAACTTCTCATTTTTGATGGACGATACTAAATCTGAAGTAGAATATCCTTACCTGCTGCAGAACATCCGACAATAAATGAATTAGTACATAGTAAACTACCTACCTAAACAAGTCGCGTCTTTTGACAGTAGCATTCTTTATGCATCCAGAATAAATATTGTCTAAAACTTTTTTTCACTTATCTAGGAGGAAAAACTGGTTTATGGGGGTCTAGGCTAAATAAGATACTGTGTTTTGCATTCATATAGGAAAAGAAAGAATATGTTTAAACACAACAAAACTTCAATTTTCCTTGTAAGATTATATTTAACTGTCAGTTTGTCTTCTGAGAAAATGTATGACTAAAGCATAGGTAACAGAATACTGTATTTCAGAAGCACTGAAGACTATCAGCTTTTTTTTCTTTTTTTCTAAAAATTAATTCCAATGTTAAAGTTAATTTTTAATTAGATGCATGGATGGCAACTCATTTATTGATGTTATAAAATTATTTCCCTACAATAATGTAGTTAGGTAAGATGTATTTTAATTAGTTCAGATATGCTAAATTGGAAGTGAGAGAAGACAGCAATTTGAACACATGAACAGCTAAGTGGATCTCAAGTAGGAGGACTGCAATTTATTCACATGATCAAATACAAGAAGTAAAAGCCTTTTCAGGGCTATTAATAACTGACTGAGGAATCTAGTTCTAAAAATTCTGAAGGAAGCATATGGTAAGGAGAGTCTGTTACGGTAATTATAGTGGCACCAGTTAAATCGTAACTGCATTGAAAAATAGCTATAGAGAGTTTATTGTACCAGAGCAAACTATATGCTTACAGCTACCAATTGCATTTTATAATGAGCTTTCTCAATGGTAATATGGGAATTTCAAAGCTTGCTCTCACTTTCTCTTTGGTTTACCTTTCTGCAAGGAGATTGTTAGTTGCAATTCCACATCAAAAAGTAAAATGCCGTGAGTGTTGAATGCCAGAGGAGGTTTATGGCAGATTGACCAGAATCTTCAGTGAGATTTGGAAGCTTTTACTGGTATTTTATTATTAGATAAATTTCCAATGCCAATAGGATTCTTCGTGATGCTGATAAATTGCCCTGTAACATGTTCATACAATCCATGGGCAAGAAGTACTAGAGCTTTTATGAAGCTGGTGCAAAAGTGCTGGGTGACCAAACACATGCTCAGAGGAAGTTGGTATTAAGAATTCTTGGACAATGCACATAAAGAAATTTAACTCTATAATTCAAATGGGCAATGAACAGTTTATTGGGATACATTCTGTGTGGTTAAGCCTGATATTCATGCTGGGCCAGGGCACTTTTAATCTCCCAAGTTAAAGTAGTACTCTGCCTTTTTCTCTGTGTTACTACTGTTCAGATTTTTTTTTCTAAAGAAGAGTTAGTAGTAGTTTTAGGCCTCTGCTGGTGTTCCAGGACTTTAACTGCTTTCTTGCTACATATCTCCAGAAACAAGCAATAGTTGAGGCACCCCTGCAGAGATTTGTGACAGAGCACATTTTATGTTGGAAGCAAGAAACACCGACACAACAAAAGTATAGACCTGTACGTGCTCTCTTGCCTCAGGAATATTTGAGTATTGCATGATGTCCAGTGGTCAATGGTTTCAACACATCCGTGGTTTGCCATCTTCCCTACAACTCTAGCTTGCAGTTTTCCTAGTCTCTGTAGTTACAGTAGTCAGCAATAGCTCATTTCTCACACAGTGACCACCAGTTTTTTGGATGACTCCCTGATCAGCTCCAAAGGTGTTTGAGACTGTACCTATGCTATGGGCAGGGTTTAGCTTACAAAACATCCTGCTCCCTTGAGTGCTGTTACTGCAGATGGAGGAGGACATACGGCTGCTCTGTTTCTTGGTGCTCCTAAGCTCTCTTCCCATGGCAGCCCCAAGATACCTCTCAGCAGGGAGAGGTGATGGGACCAGGGCTGCAGGGAGCAACCTGGAGCAGAACACCATGGAAATGTGCCAGCATGAGGACTAGGATGCGCTTCAGGTAAAACACTGTTTAGAAGCCTTTCTGTCTGCTTCTCCTCTTTTCTTCTTCAGATTTATATTTAAAATTATTTGGTCTGAAGATTAACAACCCCCCTCATTTGCGTACCAGAAAAGGCTTTCCTAACTGGTGTCAGGAAAGGTATAAAAAGACAAAAAGAAAAGGGATACAAATTCTGCACCCAGCTTAAGTGTATAGCATGGCATAGGTAAATACAGAGAGTCTTTATTTGTTACCTGAGACTGCTGCTGCTCGTCCGTTCAGGAGAACTCAGGTTGTACTAGTTATGCCCACAGGACTTTCTCCTAATTTTACCACCTGATCACTGGATATCAATATAGGTTACTTTGTACAGTTTCCATCTACCATGAAAAAGTATATATCCCTTGTTCTGGCAAAGGGAATGAACTGTCTTCTGTCACAGAAATGCTATGGAGTAAGTATCAATGCAAAGCTCAAAATTCCTTCCCTTCTCTTCTAAATAACTGTAGTGCAACTAATGTTATGAGACAAGGAGAAAACTGCAGGTCTTGAGCAATAAAAAAAAAAAAAAAAAAGAAGAGACTTCTCCAAAGTAATGTTTCAGGAAAGTCAGGGCATAACAGTTAAGAATTTTTCATCCTCCGTTCTTTCAAATAGAAAATGAAGTTTTACAAGAAGTGAGTTTCAGGCAAATGATTGAGACCATTCTTTGTGCTTCTGTGTTTTCACTTACCATAAAAATGGAGAAAAATATATGTATTTATGCCTCAGTTTAAGGCTGAGTAATTTGCACTAAAACATCTTGATTGGCAAAGCAAACATTCATCTGGTCTATCTGCCAGTCATCTGTTTCTGAGCAATCATGAGATTTCATAGGAGATGGGGACTATTTGCCTCATCTCTGCTAAGGGTGCAGCCCTTTGCCTGTACAGCATCTGCTGGTAAAATCACCACAGCTCTGCTGTGCTGCCCAGATGGCCCAAACATAGTGTTTTGTGCAAATCCAGTGTTCACCGATGGAGAACAAGCTGAACGCATCCTGTGCAATGATGGGGAAGAGTATTCTTACAACTGAAAAGAGAAGCAGCTTAAATAATTGACCGAACTTCCCACTATCATACAGTAGCAACCAGCATACAAAAAGCTTCACTGGCCACTAGGAAGTCCCAGGAGTAAACCTATTCTAACATTTCAAAACAGATTTTTGTTAAAATGCAGAGGATAGACATTTTCATTCCCTGTAGTCATGCCTTTTTTTCTCTCTCTTTCCAGCTAGCCCTCCTTCTCCTCCTGCACACATCAGTCAGGCACAATTACACAAACTTAACTGACAGTTCACGTCAAAGAGCAAACCAGCACATGAATCTTCAGCACAACTCTCTCTGGTAACAGAAAAAACATGAAAATGCAACTCTTTACAGTTATCAGTTTCCAAAAAACAACCGTCTAGGTCATTTTATATTTACAGGAAAAATATTTAAACACTTTTAAAAGCAACTTATCTTTAAACAAAAGACTTTACCATATTTCAGACATTATTTTTTCCACATATAAACACACACATTTGTGTGGACATATGTATATGCATATACACACAGAAGAAATTGTCTCCTTCCAGAAATGCTTTGGTCTGAGCCAAGCTAATTTTAAAGACGTGTGAAAGTAATGACATAGATTGAAGCAGAGTGAGCAAACTCAAGATTTCAGAGTCTCAGGGCTGAGGTGGATAGATGATGGCAGAGCAGTGGATGTGGTCTATCTTGATTTCAGTAAAGCATTTGACACGGTCTCCCACAGCATCCTCACAGCTAAATTGAGGAAGTGTGGACTGGATGATTGAGTAGTGAGGTGGACTGCGAAATGGCTGAAGGAAAGAAGCCAGAGAGTTGTGGTCAATGGGGCAGAGTCTAGTTGGAGGCCTGTATCTAGTGGAGTGCCTCAAGGGTCGGTACTGGGGCCAGTATTATTCAATATATTCATCAGTGACTTGGATGAGGGAATTGAGTGCACTGTCAGCAAGTTTGCTGATGACACCAAGCTGGGAGGACTGGCTGACATGCCAGAAGGCTGTGCTNATATTGTGTCCAGTTCTGGGCCCCTCAGTTCAAGAAGGACAGGGAACTGCTGGAGAGAGTGCAGCGCAGAGCCACGAAGATGATGAAGGGAGTGGAGCATCTCCCTTACGAGGAAAGGCTGAGGGAGCTGGGTCTCTTTAGTTTGGAGGAGGCTGAGGGGTGACCTCATTCATGTTTATAAATATGTAAAGGGTGAGTGTCACGAGGTTGGAGCCAGACACTTCTCGGTGACAACCAATGGTAAGACAAAGGGTAATTGGTTCAAGCTGGAACACAAGAGATTCCACCTAAATTTGAGAAGAAACTTCTTCTCAGTGAGAGTAACAGAACACTGGAACAGGCTGCCCAGGGAGGTTGTGGAGTCTCCTTCTCTGGGGACATTCAAAACCCGCCTGGACACCTTCCTGTGTAACCTCATCTAGGTTTTCCTCCTCCGGCATGGGGATTGGACTGGATGATCTTTTGAGGTCCCTTCCAATCCCTAACGTTCTGTGATTCTATGATTCTATGAAATCGTAGAATCACAGAATGATTTAGATTGGATGATCTTTAAGGTCATCAAGTCCTTACACCGTTACACTAGTCCTTACATGTTAACCTTACACTGCCAAGTCCGTCACTAAACCATGTCCCTAAGAACCTGATTGATGCATCTTTTAAAGAGCTCCAGGGATGGTGATTTAATCTCTTCCCTGGGTTGCCTGTTCCAATGTCTGACAACCCTTTCTATGAAGAAATTTTTCCTAATATCCAGTCTAAACATTCCCTGCTACAACTTGAGGCCATTTCCTCTTGTCCTATCACTTGTTACTTGGGAGAAGAGACCAACACCCTCCATGCTACAACCTCCTTTCAGGTAGAAAGTGATAATGTCTCCCCTCAGCCTCCTTTTCTCCAGGGTAAACAGCCCCAGTTCCCTCAGCCGCTCCTCATAAGACTTGTGCTCTAGACCCTTCACCAACGTCATTGCCCTTCTCTGAACTCTCTCCAGAACCTCAATGTCTTTCCTGTAGTGAGGGGCCCAAAACTGAACACAGTATTGGAGGTGAGGCCTCACCAGTGCTGAGTACAGGGGAACCATTATTCCCCTAGAGTGTGGCAGATGTACACACCCTGAAAAGGTCCAGAACTTTCAATATGGCAGTTAGTGGCTCTTTCACACCTTTTGTGCCCCACTGTGGATGTTGTCATATATGCACATTAGTCAGATGCTGACTGTCATGTACCACACACACTGGAGTTATAGTGACTCCAGTCACATATACACCATGGTTGGGGGAGCAGGAAGGGTGAGACCCTTGGTCAACAGGCATGGTCCTCAGACAGCGAGAAGCTGGACCATGCTCGTACTGATCGCAGCTCAGATCTGACCAGGCTATAAAATGGGGCCCCTGTTGAAGACCCCCTTGGAATGGTCTTCTTGGAGCAGTGGGACCGTGATAGGATCTCTCCCCTTAGAACAGGGACACCATTTAAGGACAGTTCCAGGGACCGAGAGCCCTCACCTCCTCCCTGGTGAGTGATTATTCCTCCTGGATATATCAATGAGTGAGCCCTTGCTCCCCCAGCCAAGAGATTTTTTCTTCTTGGTACCCTTGAGTGAGAGAGGCCTCTCCTTTTGAGTGAGTGCATGCATGCTGTGGATCATCATTCTTGTGTTGTACTATAGTAATAATACTCCTGACTGGTATATCGAAACTGCAGTTTGTTAAATGCTGTGGGAGAGCTGACTGATTTTGGGTCACCCACCCTGCTTTTCATTGGTTTCTGTCATTTGGTTTCAGTTCCAAATTAAAGTTGATTTAAGCTTATTATTTGCTTGAAGTAATTTGTGGTACTTTCACTACACCTAGTCCTGTTTGCTACGCTGTTTCTGGTACACGCCAGGATGCTGTTGGCCTTTTTGGCCACCTGGGCACACTGCTGGCTCATGTTCAGCAGCTGTTGATGAACACCCCCATGTTCTTTTCCAGTGGGCAGCTCTCCAGCCACTCTTCCCCAAGCCTGTAGCGTTGCATGGGGTTGTTTCACGGTGCAGTATGATTAATAAATTCATTCTATACTATTCCTAAAACCTGAAAATGAATGCATCAACGAATGAAACTGCAACAGAGATATATAATTTGCTGTCTCAGTTCACAGTTAGATTAATGGAATAGTCATGCGAAAGGTGATAAGACTAAACAGTTTCAAATTACTTCATTAATGTTAGAGGCACACCCAAAAGTGTGCATCTAGCAGTTTTAATAGCTATAGTTAAGATTACAGAAAAAAAAAAACAAAACAAACCTTTCACTAAAATACAGATAAGTATTTATATGATGAGGAAAGTGTTCCAAGGGATTTGATACTTGAAAGGGATTTGATACTTGGAAACTACCATCAAGGGGGCTGGTTATGGTTGTGGGTTTTTTTGTTTGGTTGTTTTTTTGTTTTGTTTTGTTTGTCTTTGTTTTTACTTTTTTATTATTCTTATTCTTTCTATTTATTTACTTATTTACATTTTATGTTTTTGGAAAGAGAAGGGAGTAGTCTCTCATTTATCATTGCAGTACTCCTCTCTTCAGTCTCAATAACTGTCATCTCACTTTCAAAGTCTTTAAAATTCTCTTGCAGTTAGCATCTTTCCAACTCTGTATCTACTCTGCCTTTTTCCTTACACCGCTTTCTAAGCTGCTTGGTTTAATACACATGCCCCTTACAGCCTGTCCTTCCTTTAGTATATCTTGTTATGAACAGATTAACTCACATGGGGTCTGAACAGAATGTTTTTTGGTAATTTTTCATATTTTTCATTTATCTTTGTATTTATTCTTTTCTCCTGACAGTATTTCTGTAAAAAATCATACAGTAATTTTTTTTTTTTTCAAATCAGTGAAACTCTATCCATAAGTTGTCTTTTGTTACAAACCTAAGGCTCTCTAAATAGACACAGAACTTTTTTTCTGAAAGTATTTTGGCTCATAATCAGTGCTACTGTCAACTGTAATCTATGTTTTACTATTATTGTATCTGGCAAAAATCTATTCCTTAGATATATTTCCTTAGTCAGTATAAATTGGTCACCTCTGCCTTTCAGATATCAGTCTACTTCATCTGCAGATTGGGAGAAATCACATCATAATACTTTTCCTATTTCAATTTACAGAATTTTTTTTGTTTGTGTGTTCTGCCTTTTTTTTTTTTAAGGAAATCATAGCACTTAGCACTTTTGAAAGACCACTTATTATCCTTCTTTCAATGAAGAAGTTACAACTAGTATTTATAAAGGATTGTAAACAGAATTCAAGTTTACATTTTTCACATTGATTGCTTCTAACACTCTATCTATTAGAAAGAAACAATGAGCCTCACTATCCTACATACTGTACATGACATTTTTAGTTCTTCTCCTTCATTAAAAAAAAACTCCAAACCTGAACAGCAACAACAACAACAAAAACACATGAAAAACCCCAACCAACCCACCAAACAACAACAAAAACCCCAACAAATAAACAAACAAACAAACAAAAGAAAAATCAACTGCTTCAGCTACTTATACCTACACAGAGCAATGCTATCACAAAAGGTGCTCTCAGGTACATTCTTAGCAGGCAGAATTTTTTTCCTGATAGAGGTTAAAAGCAACAGCTTCTTGTAGGAGGACAGAACTCAGATGCTACCAGATGTCTCCCTGAGCCACTTTTGCTTGGGTCTGGACATTCATAAACTACCAATGAAAGTCAGATATGAAGCTACCCATTAATAGTCCAGAATAATCAATTAGATGAAGGGTTATGCTACAAATAGAAAAGCATTAACTGTTTTTTATGCTTTCCATGCTAATTAATTTTGATATGGTCAATCCATGTGAAGAAGTGGATTGTTCATGGTGAATATCTGTACTATCTCTCATTACAACTACCAATTAAGTTACCTCAGAAAGTGTACTTTGTTGCTAAGGTTCCATACATGCTCCATGTATCATTATTCATTTACAAGGGAGTAAGATTTTTGGTGTCACAACTCCAATTAAAAGAAGTTACTGGGTAAACAGCAAGCCTTACTGCTTACCAAACATCTGCATGTGCCTTTTTGCATATACACCTTTGCAAAATCGTTCACACAGTTTGAATTGTTCAGGAAGGTGTTCAACTCAAAGCCCAAAATAGCTGGTTGAGGAGATAAATTCTCATTTGTGTTAGAATAACTGTTTACAATCAGTTCGTAAAAATGAATACCACCTGT
This sequence comes from Pampusana beccarii, assembly GCA_013399365.1. Classification (NCBI taxonomy): domain Eukaryota; kingdom Metazoa; phylum Chordata; class Aves; order Columbiformes; family Columbidae; genus Pampusana; species Pampusana beccarii. The sequence goes on from VWYH01005895.1 coordinate 86,129, forward strand.
CTTTTCTACATTCTCCTCTCTTCCCTCATAACCTCTAGCAAGGTTAGGGGAAAAATATTCTGATTATGAGGAACTAAAGCAAAATGTTGTAGCATTATTCAGTTTACAGAAGACCAGTTCTGTTGACTTTAGGTCACTTTACTAGGTCTGTTTCTTCTCCTAGGCTTTTCCTGAGGGAAAACAGAAGAACTTTTGAGAGAAGTTCGGTACAGCTGGTAGCTATGTGAAGAACAGTTCAGGCATCAGGAAAAGCCAGCTTGTTAGCTGCCAAATCTGATTATTACTGCTTTATTGAATGTTCATTTGTTTGGAACAACGAATGCATGCATTTTTATTAATATATTTAAAAAATGGAAATGACAGCTAAATCATTAAATATATCTTGTAATTTATTCCAACTTCAACTATTTTTCAGTGTATGTTGATTTATATAAATGCTTATAATGCATAATAATCTGAAAAAAGAAACTAAACAACTGTTGCTTGCATTACAACACTAATACAAAATGCTTAATTGCTTAATTGCTTCAATGTATAAACAACCTCACCTATGCGGGAAACTACAGACCTGTCAGTCTAACCTCTGTGCTGGGGAAGGTCATGGAGCAGATGATCTTGAGTAACATCACATGGCACATACAAGAGAACCATATGATCAGGCCCAGTCAACATGGGTTTATGAAAGGCAGGTCTTGCTTGACCAACCTGATCTCCTTCTATGACAAAGTGATCCACCTAGTAGATGAGGAAGAGGTAGTGGATGTCGTGTACTTAGACTTCAGTAAGGCCTTTGACACCATATCCCACAGCATTCTCCTGGAGAAACTGGCAGCTCATGGCCTGTACTCTGCAATGGGTAAAGAACTAGCTGGATGGCTGGGGCCAAAGGGTTGTGATGAACGGAGCCAAATCTAGTTGGCAGCCGGCCACAGGTGATGTTCCCCAGGGCTCAGTATTGGGGCCAGTTCTGTTTAATCTCTTTATCAATGATCTGGATGGAAGGATTGAGTGCACCTTTAGTAAGTTTGCAGATGACACCAAATTGGGTGGGAGTCTTGATCTGCTGGAGGGTAAGATAGCCATACAGAGGGATCTGGACAGGCTGTATCATTGGGCTGAGGCCAATTGTATGAGGTTTAACAAGGCCAAGTGCCGGGTCCTGCACTTGGGTCACAGCAACCCCGGGCAGCACTACAGGCTCAGGGAAGAGTGTTTGGAAAGCTGCCTGGCAGAGAGGGATCTGGGATTGTTGTTGACAACTGGCTAAATATGAGCCAGCAGTGTGCCCAGGTGGCCCAAAAGGCCAACAACATCCTGGCTTGTATCAGGAATAGTGTGGCCAGCAGACTAGAAGTGATTGTACCTCTGTACTCAGTGCTGGTGAGGCCGCACCTTGAATCCCGTGTTCAGTTTTGGGTCCCTCATCGTAAGAAGGACATTGAAGTACTAGAGAATGCAGAGGAGGGTGACAAAGGTGGTGAGGGACTTGGAACGCAAGTCTTATGAGGAGTAGCTGAGGGAACTGGGAAAGGAGGTTGTAGCGTGGAAGGGATTGGTCTCTTCTCCCAAGTAACAAGTGACAGGACAAGAGGGAATGGCCTAAAGTTGCACCAGGGGAGGTTTAGATTGGATATTAGGAAAAAATTCGTAATGGAAAGGGTTGTCAGGCATTGGAACAGACTGCCCAGGGAAGTGATGGAGTTGCCATCCCTGGAGGTGTTTAAAAGGCATTTAGATGAGGCTCTTAGGGACATGGGTTAGTGCTAGAGTTAGGTTAGGTTGTGGTTGGACTTAATGATCCTGAGGGTCTCTTCCAACTGAAATGGTTCTATGACTATATTTGTTTGGATATATCCCAAGGTGATAGCCTCAGAGTACAGGGCATGTTCTCTAAGGGATTATATCGATACAGAGGTAGAAAAGAGTTTATGAAATTTCCCACTTGATTTCTTGTTTTGAATATATATAACTATGCTAGATTTAGAGCAGGAAGAAACTCCTGGGTTTGATAATGAAAACAAGCATCTAGATTTAATTCACTGACAAGTCAACACTTTTGAGTTCATATATGTTATTTATATTTTGGTCATAATCTCTGCCTCTTTCCAGCATGCATGTGATATACCTCTGTCTAGAAAGAAATTTTCAGACAAATCATGCTACTTCAGTGCTTTTACCATTTCCAGTGATGGTTCAGGAACAAGCTTAAAATTCATGGGTTAGACCTCTTGTTGAAGATTTATTATGACTACCACTATCCATAGTGGCTTTTGTGATAGTTAGGATGTTTTCCACTTTGTAAACCTTATTTTTTGATTTGTTTCAGTGGTAGTGCAAGGTGAACAGCTGAATTATTTTGTTGGTACTGAGGAACACTAACAGCCCATAAAGTAAAATTCTTTGTAAGAAGTCTAAACAGACATCTCTTGCATTGCCTTTCAGCTACCAGAGAAGAGATAGAAAGACTCCTAATTATACTGGGCCAATTTTTTTTTTTTCAGAGAAGAAAACTAGACATACAACATAAGAATTGAGGTGAAATTAAAGTAATTTTTCTATGACAAAGCTCTTCATTTACAGAAATGAAACAGAAAGTAAGATCACAATGAATTCTTAGTTCTACTGTGCAATGCGAACTATCTCCTTAAAAAAAAAAAAAAAATATTGTAGGAACAATTCGGATTGCTTTGTATCATAGCTAAGACAAAAGCTCATTTAAAAACATTTCAGACCAACAGACATACAAAGTAAAAACGTAGCCATAGCCCTGGAAGTTCAACCCAGGAAACTCTTATTAGCTAAGGGAGAAGGTGAAGCATGCCTTTCTCAAAAAATTTGGCCTCTTCTTGTTGTTTATAAATGTGGAAAGCCTCCATTACCTTGGCGGAAACGCAGAAATTGAAACTTTTTTTGCTGATTTATACAGATCCCTTACATAGCCCTTAAGTTCTCAGGTGTCATGACATTAGGAGCTGAAGATTACTTCCCTATTAGTGCCCTGAAAGTACTGAAAAGCTAGGATTCTATATTTCTATGCATGCACCCTTTCAGGCCCTCTAAGTTTAAAATTACACTATACAACTGCCTGGAAAGACCCCAGGAATGCATGGAGGACATGCTTCACATATTGCCAAAGAGAGAAATTATACCATGAAACATATTTAGCTTTAATGACATATGCTCACATTCAATCCTGGAGGAGAAGGTGGGGAAAAAAAAAATAAAAAAATTCACTCCCTAACAATAGCAATACCAAACAAATTCACTTGCCAAGTCCCTGTTTATATTCACCCTACACCAGTACCTGTTTCCTAGCCCACAGGCTCTGTTTCCAGGCAACTCATGTATGCTTACCTGTTTCACATTACTCATACACTGCAAACTTCCCAGTGCATTAATCTGCGATCTTCCATCTTTCTGTAAAACCTGCCTCACAGTCCTTGCAACAATCTTGTCCACATTCTCTAGCATATGTTTGTCAAAAAATAATAATTTTAGAACCTTAGCTAGGTTGTCTGGCTCATACTTCTTTTAATTCTGTTTTTCACTTGCTACATGCAAGAACACTTTCCTGCCATAGAGCTACTAGTCACAAGGCTATCTTAATTATGTTAATCTCTCCCTGCTAATACAATTAACTATAATTAGCTGATCCCTTTCCTCCTATACTTTGTTCACCTATGGGAATAGGAGTTATTAAACTAGATGAATACCCAATCACCCTTACATGATTGTCTCCCAGGAAAAACCCCAGGGCAGAAAGAGGAGAGATAGATCACCCACACTCTTGCCTGGCCCAGCCTGAACGAACAGCAGAAGTCCCTTGAAGAGGCATTGACTGAAAATGTGTGTTCTATTATAATCACTTTACATGGAGGATGAAAGCCGTGTCATGGCAGTCTGCTTAATCATTAAAAAGTATTTGCAGTCTGCTGTGGATTTTCCTGGAGCGCTAAGACTGTGTTTGTCACTAGCACTGCTGCAGAGGCAAGTGCTGTAGTTACCACTGCACAGTTCTTTCCCTTTGTATTCATACTGGAGATGAAACTCCGCTTGTCTACCGCCTGGCACGCAGTGTAGTCATGTGCAGTTGGGTGAGTCACAAAACTGCAGTAAATGAGTTGCAAAGGAATCATGTCCTGTCTGGCATTATCATTCTGACACAATTTTACATTGTAGCAACTAGTGACCACATTGCTAAAGCAATCTTCAGAGATCTTGTATGATATTTCTGTGTAAGTACTATCATCGCCTGTTGCATAGGCACATTTCTCACCAGTTAGAGGTTCCAAGCATTTTGCACAGGCTTTTTGATGTAGAATGCATGTGTAAGATCTACAGAGAACGTGAATGTGTTTAAAAAAATACTTATTGAAAAGGTAATTTGGCTACTCTGGATGAAACACATGATGCAGCAGCACAATAAAGCTTTTTGAAAGCCTGGTATAATGGAACAAGGAAAACAGGTGAGCGTTTCTCAAAAGCATGCTTATCACAACCAAACAGAGATACCTGCAACTTACTGACAAATAGAAAAAAAATCAGTGAAAGCACAATTAAAAAGGGAAATGTAAAACAGTAAATGTAAAATAATACATATGTCAGGAGCAATCCTCAATTAGGAGGAATAATGCTAGATGACAGAATAGCCTGTTCCAGATTAAGGTCCTCAAGCTGTTACTGATACTGTTTCTGATTTCCTGTCATTTTTAAACTTGGTGCATGTGCAAGTGATCAGACTAGGTATAGCGATACAGTTCCAGATTTGGAAGTGTATATCTGCTTGCCTCATCCTGAGTCATATTCTTTGCATACTTTACTATAATATAATAATTTTTACTGTTGTGACTGTGAGTTCAGGCTGCTGACAGTGAAAATTGTAAATGGCCAAGCTCCAGGGGCAGAGAACCTACTCATACAGCTCAGCCTCAGGGAGGAATTTCAAATTGAAATCACAAACTGATTTGAATACCCACTGCCATAATTCATTTGTATATTTAACGACAATAAAGCAGACATCTGTGACCTCTGTGAATGCTACTGCAGGGAGATGTGACAGTTTCAGGTCCATAGTTTACATGTTGTGAGGCATACGTATTTAAATGTGTTTTTCTTTCTTTCTTTCTCATGGACAGCTTTACAGTATTGGTGGGGAAGGTGTGGAGAAGGTATGTAAAATGAGAATGCAGCAAGAGACAGAAAAGATCAGCTGAGCATACAGTGGTGGGGTGAGTCAAGCAGAGTTATACCTTTGAGATTGCCTAGATATTAATTAAGAGCCTAGAACATTTGCTGCATGTATGTATGCCTGTATATATTTCTGCGTTGTGCTCAAGATCTTGTTTCTTGGCAAAGAGGAAACACACTTTATATGTAAAGCCAAGAATTTATTATTGATATAATTAATGCCTTAGCAGTCTAACCCAAGAATCATTAATAGTGCAGATACATTTATTACAGAAAATAAAGAATCCTTATATATATGAAAAGTCTCAATAATATAGAGAGCAGTGTAGGGGAAAGGGACCTGGGGGTCCTGGTGGACAGCAGGATGCCCATGAGCCAGCACTGTGCCCTTGTGGCCAAGAAGGCCAATGGCATCCTGGGGTGTATCAGAAGGGGGGTGGTTAGTAGATCGAGAGAGGTTCTCCTTCCCCTCTACTCTGCCCTGGTAAGACCACATCTGGAATATTGTGTTGAGTTCTGGGCCCCTCAGTTCAAGAAGGACAGGGAACTGCTGGAGAGAGTGCAGCGCAGAGCCACGAAGATGATGAAGGGAGTGGAGCATCTCCCTTATGAGGAAAGGCTGAGGGAGCTGGGTCTCTTTAGCTTGGAGGAGACTGAGGGGTGACCTCATTCATGTTTATAAATATGTAAAGGGTGAGTGTCATGAGTATGGAGCCAGGCTCTTCACGGTGACAACCAATGATAGGACAAGGGGCAATGGGTACAAACTGGAACACAAGAGGTTGCACTTCAATATGAGAGGAAACTTCTTCACAGTGAGGGTGACAGAACACTGGAGCAGGCTGTCCAGGGAGGTTGTGGAGTCTCCTTCTCTGGAGACATTCAAAACCCGCCTGGATGCCTTCCTGTGTAAAATCATCTAGGTGTTCATGTTCCAGCAGAGGGATTGGACTAGATGATCTTTCAAGATCCCTTCCAATCCCTAACATCACGTGATTCTGTGATATGGTTACAAATTTTTATACACACAGTTAGTTCCTATCCCTTTCCTGATGTAATGCTTACCCTTCCACTGCTCCCCTGGATCCTATAATAGGTGGTTTCACTCTGGTGATGGTGAGTAGGGTATTACAGGGAGTTGTTGGCACCTGGAGTCCTTTGTTAGTAGGAATTTGATTTTCACCTTGATAGTTTCTTCATCCTCTCACCAGACATTCATGTGGGGTCATATTTATGTGCTTGCTAACATGCTTTTACATCTTAATCTTTCTTCACTGGCCTCCGCCTCCATATTATATTCAGATTCATTATATAGTGCATTTTATATACATTGGATATTTGGTTTTTTACATTATTTATCCTGAAAATTGTTTTTATTCTGCTTCAGGTCTGCATTTCCTTAACTGACCATTGGTGACTTTATACCTGTGGGGCCATCAATGCCAAAACTGTGGCCTTTCTCCTATCAACCCATGTGTGTACCACTCTATGCCAAATCCTGTGCCTCCACTTCTTAAGCTTTGCAATTGTACCTGGCCTTTATTTCTCTGAACTACTGCTTTATACTATCCATATAGACCTATGGTACCATAAGCAGAACTAAAACAATTTAGTCATAGGCACTTGCTTAGAAGAAGACAAATCTGCAGGCAGGTCAATAAAGGTTTGCATATTGCATGAGTAAATGGTTACAGTGTGTGATATAAGGTTGTTCAGTCTTCCTTTTATACTATGTATATAAGTATATGTAAGGCTTCGTTTAAATACATACATCTATATATGTATTTATATATATGTATATTAACACTGTTTTCTACATTGTGTTTTTTCAGACTTGCAAGTGGATGCTTTTGGAAGATCGAGACACAAAGTTTTACATTCACATTTTTTACATGGCATCAGTGTGACAAACCTATTCCAGAAAACAGTTCCTTACATGTTTCTATGGGGAAATTACCACTTTTTCCAAATTCTTGACACATAAGTTGTAATTGCTGGGGTTTCATAGCATATTGGTTGAATTGTCACAAGAAGACCTAATGGAATCCACATTAACATTAATGGATTCTAGCTCACAGCACATGATAGACCACTTTGAATTTTGGCTGAAAGTATTTTTATCCTATCTATAAATATAATTTATCCTGAAGAGCAAAGTACATTAATCTGAACTTACTGGGAAAACATACATACACAGATGAACTTTAGAAATAAATGTTTAATTTACATTTTACCTTTTCAAGATCTGTCTGAGAGATGAATCTACAGTAAGGGACAGTGTAGTTTCAGTATGACTTACTGTGTTCACTGCTAGCCAAAAATACTGTCACACAATGAAAATAGAATTTGGCATTAAATCACAGCCTTGTTATACAGCAGAGTATGCTGGAAGTGTTAGAGCCTTTGAGTGTCACCATGATTAGCAACACGGAACAGTTAACAAGATAAGTCATAAATGGGACACCTGTGAGCGGGTGAAAGTCCTTCAGAGATTAGGGGCAAAGGGGACATAACAGGAAGAAAGAAATACTACAGTGGAGAGAAGGTGGAAAGACTTTAATATAAAGAAGTAAATCTGGAAGCAAGGGGAGTCAGTCAGTAGTTAACAGAACCCTAAAAGGTAGCCCAGGAGAAATTACTTACAATAGATGTGTCAGAACAGAAGGACCATGTGGAGGAGGCATCTCTCTTCTAGTATAAGGCTACAGACATCTTTTGCCTTTCAGTTTGTGCCCTCCAAAGAAGTAACTTTGCTCTCAGGTTTGTCGGCAGAGATGCAAACGCTCCTAAGCCTTATTTCAGATGAATAGAGTCAGTTTAGCAAAGAGTACTCGTTAGTACATCTAAAGCTAATCTGGCTTATTTAGATTGAAACATATTAATAAAATATTTATATAATAGAAGTAGTGGAGGTGACTGATTGAAGGAGACAGTAGCAACCAGCAGGCAACAGGCTGAGGAGCAATCAGAAGCCTCATAACCAGCACCAGAAAAGGATGAGTTTGTCAATGACTGTCTTGCAGAAAGGTGTCCTTGTACCAAGGGTAGACTTCTGCTATGCACTGCTGTCCTCTGGGTAGATAACTACATACCCATCCCTGGAGAACAACAGCTACATGAAAACAAATGTTGAATAAAGGTAAATAGTAGAAAGCAAGAAGAAACAAACCAACCCTAACCAGTAAAAGCAAGCAAGCAAACAAACAAACACAACAATAAAACAGAAAGACATTGGTTGTACCAGCAATTCTACTCTGTACGGAAATCAGACCACTACTAAGAAGTCTGGAAAATCCTAGTCTATGTACAAGCATGTACATACCTTCACCAGTGCAAATGAGCAATTCTATTAACAATGAAAATAAGAATGGCTGCAATGGATTGAAATGTGGCTTTCCTGATGTACAGAAGATTTTAAGTATAGGCTGTAACTTTTCCGTCTATTCACGTGCTTGCAGGATTCCACCTCTTTTGTCAATTTGATCTGAAATTGGAAAGCTAAGGGGAAAAAGTTCACTAAAGAACACATCATTGTAATTCTATGTAAATACTTCTATTCACTGGAAAAAATAGACTGTGGTAGCAGTATGAATGCTTATGGATACTGAGCAGGAGTATGACGTGTAGATACAGTTATAGGTATAGTTATATGTGTATATATTTAAATATTCAAAATATGCATATCTAAATATGTATATGTATAACATTGCATAGTTTATATACTTAACTTTAATGTTATAGAGTTTCATTCAGTACCTTCAGGCTTAAAAATCAGTGTTTACAAAGTACAGTAATCTTCAAACTACAGTTGCTACAGCAACATATTATGTACTATGTAGAAATAGTATTATGGAGAAATGTTTTTATAAAGAAACACTATAAAATTATTTATTATAATATATTTTATTCTTATTTATTAGACAAGAAATGTATAAAAATGGTTGATGGAACCTAAAGGTATTAATCATCTTTCTTACTCTTTCCCTCTTCATTGGGATTTTTGTGATATATCTTCATGCTTAGCTCTGTTTGCGCTATGTCACCTGTAAATAAGATTTAACCCTAGCTGGCAATTAAACATCATGCACAGCCACTCACTTTCCCCTGGAGGGATTGGGGAGAGAATAGAAGGGGTAAAAGTGGGTTTTAAAAAACTTCTGGGCTGAGATAAAGACAGTTTCATAGGTAGAGCAAAAACCATGTACACAAGCAAAGCAAAACAAGGAATTCATTCACTGCTTTCCATCAGCGGCATGTGTTCAACCATCTCCAGGAAAGCCAGGCTCCATCACGTGTAATAGTTACTTGGGAAGACAAACACCATCACTCCAAATGTCCATCCCTTCCTTCTTCTTCCCCCCAAATATATGCTGAGCATGACATCATACGGTATGGAATATCCCTTTGGCCAGTTTGTCAGCTGTCCTGGTTGCGTCTCCTCCCAGCTTCTTGTGCACCTTGCACGGCGCGAGATGCTGAAAAGTCCTTGACTACTTGCAACAACTAAAACATCAGTGTGTTATCAACATTATTCTCATTCTAAATCTAGACCACAGCACTATACCAGCTACTGAAAAGAAAATTAGCTCTATCCCAGCTGAAACCAGAACAATAATTTGCAACATTACTTAAGGCAGAGGATATAATCAGTATTTATACAAAGAGCAAGACTTCAACTGTAATTCTACCCGATGGAAACAGATGACCTGTTAAGAAATCTCCTGTACTGAGGCCCTCTGTAAAACAGGATCAGGTTGGGGAACGCCTGCACAAACTGGACAGACATAAGTCCACAGGCATGATGGGATACCCTCCAAGTGCAGAGGAAGCTCACCAAGGTCATTGCAAAGCTATAATTGATTGTTGGTGTTTTCAGGTATCTGTAGTGTCTTCATTTTATTCACATTTTCAAAACTCTGGAATTCATATGATAAGGCAAAACACTGCAAATGAGTGTGAATAACTATGAATTAAGTGAGCTTTAGGACAAAAGTCATCATATAGAAATCTCACTCTTCCAGTAAGAAAAGGGGCAGTACAAGAGAAAGTCCAACCCACATGTGAACTATCCTGAATGTCACTTGTTAAACTAATATGCATCATCTATGAAAATATAGATACATATTCCTTGTTGCAAAACACCATATTGATTTCTTCAGTTTTACTGTAGTACATAGGCATATCTTCACACATCTGTCATGCAAAATTAGCTCTTAATCTTCTCTCATCAATATCTGAATTACCTTTACTCTCCTGTATTTTCTTTCTTAATGACATAGTTGTTATAATTTTATTTCATTTTATTTTACCAGTTTTGTATTTCTCTTCGGATTAAAAAAGAAAAATATCAGTATGGTATTCTCAGCTTATAGATGTAGATTTTTTTAGCTTCTGGTGATCTGAGAAATTATCTCCTACTCATTATTAGGACAGCTGGCAAGAGCTGCATGCAGCACTTTTTGAAATAGCTTCCAGGTAGAAGCATTTGCAGTTGGAGATGGGACATAGACCACTTACCCCTTAAAATTATCTCTCCATTTGTTATGATACGGTTCAAGTTTATTGAGTTGTGCTTCTTGTTTTGGTTTGAGCAGGGAATGCTTTTGAAGCTTTTAATTGGTTTAATTTTTCTTCTCTTCACCTAGCTACATTCTGCTTTATCCAATCCGCTAGTAATCTTCTCCTTCTTTCTATTTTGTTGTGGCAACTGACTACAAACAAATTAAATTCAATGTAGCATGCATAAATTATGTATAATCATTAATACACACTTGTACTCATATAATTAATAATAATTACAAACAATAATTTGAAATCCTAAATAAGATATTACAATTTCCTTGTAGTGTGAACTCATAATGTTACATTTCTCCAGCATTTCTGTTTTCTAATTCATTGGCATGCTTTAAGTTCAGCATGTAATTTGCTGACTCACAGCTTTTTTTCATTTTTCTCTTTGTCATCTACCCAAATGGAATACGACTTCATCAAAGAAATATAAGAAGACCAGTCCTTCTATTTGTGAAAGAAAACTTGCAGGTAGTCAAACTTAACGGAAACGAAGTTACTTTATGGTGATATGTAAGCTGTGCTACCGTATTACTTAGAACTGCCTAGGTACTGCTACCTAATAATGCATTGTTTTATCTAATTCGGGGATTTTTGTTTCAAACGTCAAAAATTTGTTCTTCTTATTACTAGAGTCAAAAAGGAAAAGAAAAATATTATGATGGTCTTGACAGCAGAGACAGGATACTTCTGCATTACTTACAGTGGTTTGAAATACTGGTGCAGCATGTGTCTAATGAGAGGAAGCCTGCAGAGGGAGCATGGCTGCACACCCTAGGAGTACCAAGTTCTGGAACAAGGGATTTGCTTACCTACAATAACTTTAAATTCATTTACAACAGACAACTTAAGCATTTCAGAAACTAAATCCTGTGGCTGGAACCATGTCCAAAACCTCTTTTACAAGAGTTGCTACAGCCAAAGGGACATTTTTTAAGTTTGCTGTTGTAAATACCTTTCTAAGAAATGAAAAGATTAGACAGTGTCAGCAGTCTTCTCCCATCTCCACCATTTTGCAGATCTTCCTATGCAGTGAAAAATTCACATACACCTATGAGTCACAAGCAGATGAAAGTTAATCTTGAAAAATTCCCAAATAAGGTCTTTATCTTCTGTGCTCATTAAAACTATCTGTGTGCGCTTCACGGAAGTGTGATCAGAGATGCAGCTGGACACTGACAAAGCCTGTCAGAGCCTTACAGCCCTGGGCTGCTCTGTACGGGCAGGAGAGTCAGGAGCTGAGGTTGGCAGCAGGGCAAGCACAGGCGGAGCAGGCAAACCAACAAGGACTGCCACCTTCCAGGACACGAGCAAGACGAAGTCCAGGGATAGTAACCAGGGCCAGCCAGGAGTCCAGCAATTGCCACGCAAGTCCACACTGAGGACAAGCTGGAAAGACACATCAGCAGGTAAAGTTTCAGATCACCAAGAACAAGCAAAGTTGCAAAATAACAACTGGACCATTAAATCATACAAATACCTACGACTCACCTTCTTTGGATGCATTTAATTCTAGATAGTAATGAAGCAGAAAATAATAGAGTTAATAATAAATAATACTATTAAAACATTAACTGCTAACTATTAAAATAAATTAATAGTAATCATTAATATTATTAATATGGTATCATTGGAAATCAAATAATAGAGAAATAATAAGTTTCCCCAAAGTGGGAATTCCACACAGTTTTCAAAGTAACTGTTGCCATCAATTACATTCTTGTCATTTAATAAAGCTGATCTGAAGTTTAGGTTTCATTCTTTACGTTACTCACAAGTAGACTTCTGTAGTGATTTCAATTATTCACAATCATGAGTCATCACTTATGCAAGCAAGTTTTTAAGCCTATGGTACCTTTGGGCACTTCTTGTAATGCTTTATCTGAGAACCCATAATTTATTATTTATTTTGTAATTCATTTTTTATTATTAGTGCCCTAGGGCTGGCATATTTTTGTTTCTGTAGCCACACTGTATAGTCTGATGACCTAATTGTATAACTGAGAAGGAAGAATAAAGCTTGAGTAAAGTGCAATCAATATGCAAACAGTCATGCAAAACATGTGATTTTTGAATGTTGATCATGACTTTCTCTTTTCCAAGTTTAGGTAGAAACAACTGTTTTAGAGATTATAATAGAAAAATCAAGATGTCGAAGGTTTTTGAAGAAAATGTGTGCTATATGAATTGATGTTTTCAGTCCTTTTGCTTGGCACTCCTTTTCTTCTCCATGCAAACACAGCAATGTTTTGACAATTTTATTCAAATTATCACAAACTGCTGTAATTTTAGCACCCAATATACTTTTTTGTGCGCCTGATTTCTATGGCCCAAGGTCTTTAGTGCTTTAGCTAGAGTACTTTTGTCACTGGAGTTGTTGATGTTTCTGCTACTAATTGGTTTTCGTGTATATTTCCCCCAAAGTACTTAAGAAAGGATCTGTCTCATCCCTCTCTAAGCAGTGAGGAAACATTTCAGCATTAAGCTTTATTACATTTCTAGCTCCTTCCTTAGTATTTCCTCTTTACCACCTGCTTGACTTCATATTGTTCTCTTTGCCTCTTAATTTAAGCTTGCTAATCATCTGTTAATACAGTTTCAATGAAACATCTCTTGTATGAAACCTCATCTGCTACCTGATTACCAAATCTTATTGAAGTCACTGCATCTATTAGCACTTGGCCGAATTTCCATTATGTTTTGTCATTGAGAATGTGGGCAAGGAGAAATTAAGTTATATGAGCACTAATAGAAAATAGAAAAAAATAGTTTAACTTAATTTTGGTACAATTAATAAATGTTTCACCATTTAAAAAAATAAACTTCAGCTTAAATTACGCTTAATAAAGACTTTTGTTTACCTGCCAGTGTAGCTGGATATGACATTCAGCTACTACTAATGCATGCAGCAGCCAAATCAAGCATGTGTAATGAAGTACTCAGAAAGACTAGCTACTCAAATCAATTTCTGGCATTAGACAATATAAGACTAACATGCAATTTAGTAATGATCTCACTTATTAGCATTTTAGATCTTGGTTATTAATGGTTATTTGACCTCATCTTACACTGAGGCAGGAAATAAACATCCTATAAAGAAAAGGCACAGGCCATTTGGTCAGCATAGAAAAGTGTAAGTTTTACAGAGTTCTATAATTCTCATTGTATAAGACTGTATTTTTTCCCTATAGGTACAGCTAACTAAAGTCCCCGAACAGCTGTGAGCCTGTTCTTAAAGATAAATTTTACACTGTATATGTTAAATAATAGTCAAATGAAAGTTTCATGGGCTTTGTAACATTTTTAAGAGATGATTTTCCCCTTCTTCAAAGCTACTAATGTGAAAAAATCTGATCATGTATCATACATTAATGGACATATACTCTCAGAAATGCAACTGGAATACTAAGCAATAATGAAAATTATGTGAGTACAAGAAATTTAGCCTTTACAATCTAATCCATGCTTTGCAGGAAAGAACTACAGTTAACACAAGATTTAATCTCTAAACAATGAATTGCTCATGAAGTCTGTCAACCAATTGCTGTGATGAGTGCATTAATTTCCTTATTTCCTCTTCAGAAGCTGAACAAGCTTTCCATACTGTACATTGGCAGTATGTTTGTCACACTCCAGAAGTGGGGACAGCCAGTGGAGTAGAAAGAAAGTTCAATTTCCATAGTGTCTCCTTCTTTTTAGCATACTGGTAAGTTTAAAATCTCTGTGAGGTTATGATGCCTGAAAGATTTTGTGGTTTTTTTTTTTTTTTTTTATTTTTTTTATTTTTACATCAGTAGTTCAGAATTTAAAATAATGTCAAAATGAATGTTAACACTTAATGAAGCTCCTTAGCTATATCCAATTTATTGATTCCTACTGAACAGTACTTCTTATTGTCTGCCAGTTAGTCAGTTCTCAATCTCCTTTTCAAGAAAAATTATGTGAAATAAAAATTACATGCAATTTTTTTAAGTGTGTGCAACTTAAGCCATGCCTGTGTAATATCTAAATATATTACAACTGAAGTTACCATTGTAAGTCAAACTTGTAATCTCATCAAAAAATGAAATCATTTTTGTTTGATGAGACTTGTCCTCCATAACATGATATTGATAGCATTTATATTCTTCTTAATTTAATTATATATCGACTGAAACACGTTTGCTTTGCACTCTTTTGCTTAAGGTTGATAACACGGTAATGAATTTACACTATAGCTGGGTCATCCTGCTGTCTTCATTGTCACACTACTAACTCTTCTTATCTTCAGAACTGACACTTCTATTCTTGATTAAGAACAAATAGAAGGAAACTGGAAAGAATTCCAGCTATATCTTTAAGACTCTTGGGTTCGTTCAGGTTATCCAGATCTGCTAACTTAAGAGGGTCTTTACAAAAAGGAGGAAAAAATTTATAAAGAATACATTCAGATTACCGGTTTGCCTTGCTTAAACAATGTGACTTCAGTCAAGTTTGTTTTTTTTTTTTCAAAGAGAATGTCAGGTTCATGAACAAAAGATGCCCAAAGGATCTCTGCTACCTTGAGCACAGCAGGCATTGCTGTTGTTCAGAGTTTCTAGGCATGTGTTTCCAGCTGGTCTCAGTTCTCTGTCTTCCTTTCCTGTGAGGGACACAAGACAAATTGTTCTCTAGATTATGTATTTTCTGTATCTGTTGCATAGAAATACACTTTAAGTCCATACAATGTTCGAAACCCCATTACTGACATAATGAATTATTTTCTCTAGTTAGTTCTTGCTCAGATCATCTTGTAACCAATGTTTTGGATGGGGCTTCCAATGTTTTGGCCACCTGACTCCACAAGGCAACAAAACTTCCTTTTCCAGGCTGGCTGTATGAAAAAGACCTTTTCCCAGCAGCTTCTGGTCTGTCATCACTGACAGTGAGAGAGAGAAAGAGAAGAGGATACAGAGAAAATGAGAGTCTGAGCATAGTTGGTCCAGTCTGAAAGAGTTTAGGAGATCTGCTTTTTTTCTTTACAGACTCTGCCTAGTCTTTGATCATATCTCTCTAGTACTCAATATCCCAGATTTATCCAGACTACTTCCCAATTTTATCTACACAATCATTATCACAGCAAAAAGCTCTATTCGTAGAGGAACTGTCAGGTCCTTAAGGCAGCTAAGCATATATGAAGGAGAAAGGCTCAAAAGCCAACAGGAGGAACAAAGCTATCTATAAGTATCATATTTGATACATTAAAAAAATGTGGGTTTGTGAATAAACTAGTATGTACCTGAGAATGCAACTATCTATCCCACATCAGACATGTATCTATTCATCACTTAATTTTGTGTATGTCAACATAAGGAATGTTATCTTATCAAAGGAATAACAATATATCACTTTTCCATCTGAAGAGTTTGTAGCAGATCACTTCTCACCCAGCCCAAGCAAAAACATATTTAAAGTTCCTAGCAGAAAACCTGAAACTGATAGTGTAAATGTGGTGAGCAGGCAAAAGCAGTAACCTAAAACAGTGCAAATGGAAATGGCAAGTTTTGTTTACTTAATGACAGTGTTGAAATACCTAAAACATTTTTAAAATATCAGGAAAAAATCTTTGAGAAATTTACTTGTGAAGTTAATGGGGAAAAAAAATTGACATGACTATAACTCCATAAAATTAGCTGTTTGAATATTCATTAGAGATAAATATTTTAGTATTCTTCTAGTTAGACTTCTAGAGAGTTGTCATAGTACTGTGGGGTGCTTTTTTGCTCTGAAAATAATTCAAGACTAATAGTGCAATTTTTGCTTAGTGTTTGTACCCATTAGAGCGCCACTTGGTGGTGCTCATCCATTTATTAATAGCGATTGCATTGCAAATGGCACTGGCACTAGCACTAAGAAACAAACCAAAACACTCAAAACATTCAGTCCTTCTGAGAAAATGTGGCAGTTGCACATCCCCCTGAGATCTGGAGCCTTCAATGGGGTAGTTGATGGCTCTTTTAGCACCTTTTGTGCCCCACTGTGCCTGTCCCCACTTACACGCCTAGGGTGGTACCAAGGTGCTGATAGTCAAGTCCTCCCTTATCCTGGGGCAGGGTGACTTCACCTCCATCAGCTGGTGGGGCAGGAGGGGTTGGACCCTCAATCAGCTGACATGGACCCTGAGTCAGGACCCTGAGTCAATTGACAGGGTCGTTAGCAGAGGAGGTGCCCACAGTAGCTGCAAAGCTTCTGGACCATGTTGTAATGTCCACAGCCAGATCTGACCAGACTACAAAACGGAGCTCCTGCCGAAGGCCCCCTTTGGAGTGGTCTGCTTGGAGCAGCGAGTCTAAAGGAGCCCTTTCCTTAGACTGGGGTGCTGTCTAAGGAGTCTTCTCGGGGTTGAGCGTGCCTCACCTCCTCGTTTGGGTGAGTGGTTATTTACTGGATATATCCTTGAATGAGTCCTTGCCTAACCCAGGCAAGTGATTATTTCTTGTGGGTACCCTGGATTCAGAGGGCTCTGCTTTTGTTTCTTGTGAGTGCGTGCATGCATGCTGTGGATCCTCATTACTCTTATTTTGCTGTACCCCAATAATCTCCTCAACTGATATCTGAAACTGTATTTTATGTTGTCGGAGTGCTAACTAATTTTATAAACCTTGTTTCTAGTCGGTTTATTGGCTGCACTTTTCCAGCCAGAATGAAGTCTGTTTTGGAACATGTTGTCCATCTAAAACTGACTTTGGGGTGCCTCTGTGACAGGTAAGACATACCATATTTTAGACCTAAAAGTACACACACTTTTAAAGTTTCATTATTATGTTATTCCTCCATTTCTACATCACGTTACAAAATATCCACTTCATGTATCTTTTAAAAAAACAGTTGGTGTGAAAGGTTAAGTTTACTAAGGACTTTCCCCTCTAAATCATTGGTTACCCTCCAAATCTTATGTTATTCTAGAAAGCAGTGCATGTATCATCTACCTGAGAAAAATACTAAAATTAAAATGTGCTCCAGGCATACTGCTTAGTTTTTCCTCTTAATGAAATAAGAAAGTGTGAGTCGCTGAAATTAATTCTTCCATCAGGATTATTGTGTGGGTCACAGCTCTGAATACAAATAGATGTGGGATCAATAAACTTTTTACCATTTATAGCCCTTAAAATCTATATCCAAATCTTAGAAAACTGAGTGAAATGCCATAGAATAAAACTGCTCATTAAGAAACATGAGGGGCACAGTATCTGAAGAGCAGAGACAGAAAGCCAACCCAAATTTCTGGCAATATAAGATTAATAAAAATAAGACATCTTTAGCTCTGATAGGGAGGAATTAGACTGTGTCACTTTCAGAGGCTTTCTGGTAATTAAAGTGACTTTTGCCAATGTTTTACTTGCCTTTCAGAGTGACCTAGATTTGGTAGATGTGATCCTGCTCTTCAGCAAGCAAAACTGTCTTATCACAGAAGCAAGTGCTCTTGGCTTCTAGCTCCCATTAAATTCATATTGCAAAGAGAGATCCTGCTTATAGATTTTTGCCCTGTGAGAGGTGCTCACAGCTCCTGTTAGGTGGGAACTAAGTAGGAAATGGGAGCCATGAGGCCATGAAGATGCCCTTGGCCACAGTTCTCGTATTTTGGAGCCACAACTTACAGGTCCCCTGTGCTTTGAGCAAAGCAAAACATTAACTTTCACATTGAGTGACAGTAAAGAAAAGATATAAATTAGAATGTAACTAAAATGCAGCCTTAGAAAGGAAAGCATTAAATGAAGAAAGAAGTACTACTTCCTGTACAAACCACTGAAGGTAAGTGATTTGTTGCCTCAGAAGTTTAAAGGAGTGAGACATGCATGTGGGTTTTAAAATGGACTAAATTAATATCAATTGCTTTTAAGAATTCAGCAAGCTGAGAAACCTAATAATAACTCATATTTGAGGAGACACAACTTAGCAACCTGCAGAGACACAAAAAAGAACAATTTTATGCCATGTTTATTGGTGTGCAATTAACCAGGAAGTTTTTGACACCTTTCTTTAATGTAGCAAGTATTTGTTCTTATAATACAATACTCGGCTTAATTTATGGAATACCCTGCCATTTATTGTGATGCACAACAGCTGCAGTTTGCTTCTTACAGGTTAACTTGATGCTACAGTTAATTTCACTCATAATTTGGGATACATCTACACGTAAGAACCCTAGAGTGAAGTAGAGCTATTTTATATCCTTCATGAGTTCACTGGGGAATGCACATATGAGCTTAAATGATCACAAGTCATCAGTGGCTAAAATTGAATTTATATTTATATTTATATTTATATTTATATTTATATTTATATTTATATTTATATTTATATTTATATTTATATTATTTATATTTAAACACACACATATATATAAACTTACTGCTCTTCAGAAAGTTCTTAAACTACATCACAATGAACTCAAACATTTCCATGTGTTTTCATGCCATGATTCTTCCCTTCCTCTATGGGAATGATATCCTGCTGTGTCCTTTGTCTCCTGCTGTTTTGTAGAGGTGATTATTCTAGCACTCCTTGAAGGGTCAGCATTTTGAACAAAGTTAAAACTACAAATAATCACCAGAAGTAAAGTCATGTTGAAAAGAGAAACTAGTTCCTTTCACACCTTAAACAACCAATTGTTTGCTGACTGGAATGCATTTTTGCTGTGTTAACAGCACCTCTTTGAAGTCCCTTGTTATTTTTGGAGTATTCCTTTCATTTGAATTGCAGGCTGCATATCTAATTTAGGGGCAATATATTTTTTCTTTCTTATTAATCACTACCCAAATTCTTTGTTAAATATTTAAAACAATATGTATTTCCTCTAATCTGTGAGTACAAGCAAAATATATTTATTTATTAACTGGTAGACTGCATCCAATAATGAGGTAGCTCCATCTGCTTCAGGCTTGGGTAGACTTATGGTTGTCATCAGTGACAGCTCAATTCTGTGTGCTGATTGCTTTAGAATTTTACAGCAGTGCAGTTTCATCCGTTTTCGTTAACAAGGCTGATAGAGTTTGTAACTACTGATGGGCTCTGCCTGTTCTATCTTCTTTTTAATGTGCTAAGCTAACATAAGAGAACTATAAAACCATGTTTATAAATATTCTTCTTCTACATAATGATTAGTATATTTGCTTTGATTTTATTTTTTTATCTCTTTAATTCTCTAATTACCATGCCTCTTCCATCAATTAATGTTTTGAAATGGGTAACCCGTGAATGTGTGAGGAACATCTTTTAACCCAACAGGAATAAAGCTGCTCTAATTAGACTAACAGTGGAAAAGCAGAAATTTGAAGAGAAAATCTTTCATTTTCTAAAACACAAAGTTTACTTAGGTTGTATCCTGTAGATCCCCACTGTTTGTGACTTGACAAGTTAAATTTCTTGCTGAAAAGACCTTTTCAAAGGCAGCAGTAAATTTGTCATCTTCAGGTGCAGAAGCAACAGAAAAACAATTCTAGAACAAGAGGAAAATACATTAGATACAGAAATAAGGTCACTGATCTGGTTCCAACATGGCTTTATATCTCAGCAATGTGGCCGGAAAAGATTAAGCACCAAACCATACCACATAATTCTTTACCAGTGTCACCTTATCATTCTATTAATTCATTGTATAAGAGATAATTTTAACTTAATTTATTTTTCAGCTTTTGTTCAAATGCCAGAGAAAAATAAAAGATGACCTTGAAACTCATTGAAACTCATAGTTAGTGAGAATCAGGCCAAGTTAGAAAAAGAGCTTTCTCAACACTTTTTGCATGCAACCTAATACACTGTGATTTATAGATTATTTTCTGAAAAATTAGTTGTCAGGGATTTATGTTATTCTTAGGTTTTATACACACCTAACCAGTGGACAGAATGTATTCAATATTCAATTTCAGAAGAACCATGACTTAAACAATTAAAGAACTCTACAGGAACTCTAAATAAACGATAGAATATTTTGTATATTTGACTTCTTTCAAGAATTCCTTCAAAAAAATCAAGAATTATTTATTGTTTTTCTAGGGATGGTCTAAAGGGCTACTTTTCAGAATGCTTATAGCTTTTTTCCTATTAAACCCAACATTTATTTCCCATATGAAGTTTCACAGTCTAGCTGTGTGTATTTTCTTATTTCTTATTCCTGCAAAGACAAATCTGACCATATGAAATCATCCTTGATAAGAAAATATAAACTCTCTGATAAGATTAACTTGATGAAATGTCCATGGTGAAAATTTTTATCAATCCAAATTGTCAAACTCAATCATAGCACTTATTCCTAACCTCACTTCAATTTCAGGAAAATTTCTTACAAAAATGAAGAATTTAAACACACAGTCTACCTGTTTTCCATGTCTTTATTCTTCCATTTATTCTAGTAGTACTAACACTTCATAATTTCTAATATGCATATCCTGGTAGATATCTCCAGTAGCCTGTAAAGCCCATTTGAACTGCAATAACTTCCTCCTTGCAAAGCTAGGTCCTGTAGCCTAATTTGTACCTCCTTTTTCTTTTTATCTCATAGTGTTCATCATCAGCATTCCATTGATTTAGCTTTCTTTAAGGCTTATAATGGGAAATTTTGTCATGTGGATTTTCACACTGTGAGACAAAGAGTAGCCTTTGTCTTTGCAACCTCAGGTGTTCTGTAGCTGAACAAGAAGCTATTGTGGTAACTCCTCATGGTGGCTTTTCTGCAGGCAGATTTTTAGGACATGATATTCTCTGAGACAAGGCTAAATGCAGCTGACATTTCATCGCAGCTCAGAGAGTAGTGGGAGAGGTTTGGCCTGACTGAGGGTTTACTTTGGCTGAAGAGTGATCTCTGTGGAAAGCTGAGCTCTGATTACTGACAAGCTATTGACCTCTGCCTGTGTGACAGATGTGAAGCATCAGCATCTAAGTTTTGCATATAAGAAAAAAAAAGTCCAAAACAATAGTAATGCCTCTTATGTCATGTTCAAATAAGTAATGCTTGTCCGTTCCTTCTGTTTCTCATTATTTTTCTCCTCTGCTTGTGATTATTTATGTCAAGGAGGACAAAGACCTGTAAAGTACTGAGGCCAGGATTCTCGGAGGACTAAACACACTTCTCTGACTTGACAGGAGCAGGAGTGGCTAGAGGTGGTCTTCACAGCAGCAAGCACGACAAAAATATTGTTTGCTTCAGTGCATGACATCCTTTTCTTAAAAGGTCTATTTGTAACTTTCTCTTATTGCAAAGATAAGTTTAATTTTTACTTATCTCCAGAAGGTAACATAGCAACTATATTTAATCTTCAGCAGTGACAGGTAGAAATACTTCAAATAGAAAAGTCTTACAGCAAAGTGCAGAATGTATCAACGTAAAAACCCAAAAATACCAAATGAGAAGTCAGCCTAAGTTTAGTTAATTAATCTCTCAGTTTAGTGTCTTTATCACGTTTTTGTTTGTAATTCTGCATACATGGGGGTCTTATCTGAAAGAAGTTGTTGCATTGTTGTGGTTTGTTTTTTTTTTAATTAAGTGAGATAATACTAATTAGATCTGTCTGAAAACTTGAGTGGATGTTTATTAATGCTTTGTGAGCATTTCTTCTAGATTTTTCATCAAAAAAGCAAAGTAAATGTGAATGTGAACTCTAGCAACAATAGTGAAGAATATAGCTTCACATCACTGGCTACTGATGAAAAGAGTCCTGGAATGTGATCTTTTCTTTGCAGATACAATTTTTAAATGAATATTGTCCTTAGACAGACACTGAACAGGCAGACATGACAAGAGAACACTTGTTTTCTAGCGTATGGCAAATGCAACTATAGAGTTAGTGTTACATTCTCATCCTACCAATACTCTTACTATTAATAGGAGGGGCTGCATATAGCAGATAGAGCAGCTGAGGTAGACTCATTTGCTGCTTTCTCTTTCTCCTAAGATTAGCAGATAAGGTAACAATTAGTGTCATTTAACTTTTCCTTTCTGTTAGTACAGATATTTTATGACTGTGCATTTAAATAGTCATTTATACCACATTTTAACTCTACATTTACACACAGTATACTTATATTAGGCCAGGTGAATCCACTGAAGGGTGAATAGCGTTGATAAGAAGAAAATAAAATGTGTATTTACTTCTGTATCTATACATGCATACAGTTACGTCTGTGCATTACATTTTGTAGCTCCTTAGGCATGTCATAACATAACGTTCCCCCTCTTTTTTGAATAGATTTAAAATATATTCTTATATAAACATATAGCATTTAAATTGAGGAAAAGGCAATAAGTGACAAAAGCAATAACACTTAGTGCTAACGATGCAAAGTACATCACTATGCACTGAGTACATTGTTATTACAAGGTTATGCCAAAAAGCCTCAGGCATTGTTGAAGCTGAAGACAGCACAGACTTGCCCTCTGAGAAGCTGTGATGGTTTTGGCTCAGATAGAGTCAATTTTCTTCATAGTAGCTGGTATGGTGCTATGTTTTAGACTTGTGACTAGTGTCACAAATAGGGTTGTTTTAGCTACGGCAAAACAGGGCTTACACAGCATCAAGGCCTTTTCTGTTTCTTATGCTGCTCAGACAGAGAGTAGACTGAGGCCTGTGCAATCGATTGGGAGGGGTCCCAGCCAGGCGGATTACCAGAACTAACCAAAGAGGTACTCCATGCCATAAAGAAGGAGGAAGGGTGAATGTTCAGAGTTACAGCATTTGTCTTCCCAGCCGCCGTTACGTGTGATGGAGCTCCGTCTTCCTGTAGATGGCTGAATACCTGCCTGCTGATGGGAAGCAGTGAATGAATTCCTTGTTTTGCTTTGCTTGCATATGCAGCTTTGGCTCTGCCTGTTAAACTGTCTTTATCTCAACCCATGAGTTTTCTCACCTTACCCTCCTGGTTCTCTTCTCCATCTGACTGTATTGGACTGAGCGAGAGGCTACGTGGGGCAGAGCTACCTGTTGGGGTTAAACTGCAACAGAAGCTTATACGCAAGGTCTTCATCCACCATGCTAATCCACAACAGTGGATTTTCAGGCCTGTATGAAGCCTGTTGGATAGATTCTTTCCGTGTGTTCTGGTGGCACTATGGTAAGAGTGATAGAAGAAAGGAATATAAAGTATTCTCTATGCATAAATGAAGGATGTCTCTATAGCATGCTGTCATTCTGTCGAGTTAACACTACAGAAATTCAGCATCACTTTTGTTTAAGAGTGTGGTTTAAAAGCTAGTATGAAACTATTGTGAAAGCTGTGCAACTTCTGCACCTTGATACTACTTTTGCCGATATGTTTTAGCAGAAGTAAAGAGTCTCCCCCACCAGAATGTCCTTTTTTCTTAGCAGCCTATGATGTTTCAACTTCCAATTCTCTCAAATCCTCTGCCTTTGCCTTTCTTAATCACTCTGCATAATGAAAAGTCCATGTATTAAGAAAGGACACAGGTTTTCCAGCCAAGTTTCCACTCAAACTAACCAGTCTTTGAATCTTATTATGTACCATAGGGAATATTGAATTCACTCTTGTCAGTAAGACTTTATTATGTGACATGAACCTGAACCAGATTATATCATTGACAGCTCCATAATAGAAATGGAGAGGAGTTTATTTGTATAGTGGGAAACACTAGAAGCAAAATTAGAAATGTATTTGCTTCATTTTGATCACTGAAGCTGTGCCAATTTATGCTATTCAGTAGTAAGGTGATTTGTTAAAAACAATTAATTTATATTCGTAAGAATTCAAATTTTACTTAGCTTAAAGAAAGAAAAAGGAAGCTAAGTATCTCACAGAGATTCCGCTGGAAAGTGTGGCATGTACTCCCATGGTTTTGCTTTTCTGTTACCTTATGCACCTGCGTTATCCCCAAAGGGTAAATTTTCATCCAGTCTTTCTTTGTCAACAAGTGGATTATCCTTCACCAAGCAAATGATCTTCCTGCTGGACTCAAGACTGCTGGAGAGATTTTCTGTTCTTTCATCCATCTATGAATATTTATCACTCTACTAGATGAGGCTAATGAGAGTCTGATTTAAAACCCACTGAACTCAAAAGGACTCTTTCAGATTATTTAAATGGTACTGGATTCTGACCCTAAGATTTTATATCAGTAGATGTTACTGAGAGCCGTAAGCATTCTGAAGAGATAGGAAATGAACACAAAGGAGCAGAGCATCACTTGTGTGTATAAAGACACTGCATGATTCAGGTTTCACAAAGAGGTTTTAATTTAGCTGCTACATCAACTGTTTCACAAATGAAGTTGACTTTAGTGTCTTACTCACTGAATGTCAGAACTCTGTTTATTTTTTTTATCTTTTACTAGCCTATATTCTGTCTGATACCCACAAGAAGAATAAGTTTGTACTGTGCTTCAAACAGTAGCGAGACATTTGTAGGAATAGCTGCCTAAATTGTGGTTGGAAGTCTGTTCTGCAAAGTAATGGAACAAAATACTTAGCAGAGCCTTATAAAGATTAAAATCTAAAAAAGGATCTCTCAAAGTAAGAGACATGTGTCTTATGTGTGCATATATGTATCTTACATTTTAGCTGACAAATGCTGAAAGTTTGTCATGAATGTATGAATACATATAATAATATCTATCTATACATACATTTAAATTTAAGTGAGAATATTAAATAGTTTGCAAAAATTGTGGTAGAATCTGCTTTACATGTGTACATATATGCATCCAAAGAGTTACAGTCAACAGTTCAACGTCCAAATGGAAAACAGTAATGAGTGATGTCCAAGGGTCCATACTAGGACCAATACTATTTAATATCTTCATCAATGACCTAGGTAATGGGAATGAATGCACCCTCATCAAGTTTGCAGATGACACCAAACTGAGTGGAGCAGTTGATGTGCTTGAGGAAAGGGATACCATGCAGAGGGACCTTGACAGACTTGAGGAGTAGGCCCATGTAAACCTCATGGTCAACAAGACCAAATGCAACGTCCTACACCCAGGTTGCAGCAATCCCCAATATTAATAAAGATTTGGGGGTGAAGTGACTGAGAACAGCCCAATGGAGAAGAACTTGGGGATATTGGTAGATGAGAAATTGGATATGAGCTGGCAATGTGCACTTACAGCTCAGAAAACCAATCACATCCTGGGCTGCATCAAAAGAAACATGGCCAGCAGGTCAAGGGAGGTGATTCTGCCCCTCTGCTCACACAAGACCTCACCAGGAGTGCTGCATGCAGCTCCAGGACCCCCAATAGAAGAAGGACATACACCTGTTAGAATAGGTCCAGAGGAGGGACACCAAAATTATGTGATGGCTGGAAAATCTCTCCTAGGAAGACAGGCTGCTGAAAGAGTTGGGCTTGTTTAGCCTGGGGAAAAAAGACTCCAGGGACACCTTATAGCAGCATTTCAATATAAAAAGGTGGCTTACAAGAAAGACAGAGAAAGACATTTACCGGGTCCTATAGTGACAGGACAAGGGGTACTGTTTTTAAACTAAATGAGAATAGATTTAGATTGGATGTAAGGAAGAATTTTTTTCTTATAAGGGTGGTGAGACACTGGAACAGGTTGCTCAGAAATTGTGGATGCCCCATCATTAGAACTGTTCAAGTTCAGATTAGATGGGGCTTTGAGTGACCTGATCTAGTGAAAGATGTACAACCCAAACCATTCTAAAATCCTACGATTCTCTGATTCTACGACTCTATGATATATATCATATACATAAACAGTAAATTTTAGAGTCTTATCAGACCCTTTCTAAATTTGACATTCTTTGAGATTTGTTCTTCTCTTACTATGAATGTAATTAATTCTGAAGTAAGGGACAGAGGAGTGATTGCTGCAGTGACTGGTGGAAAGGGGATACCCAGAAGTACATCTGCATGAAACTATGGTAAACACTTCTTACCTCTTTGTTTCTGAGCAGATAACCTGCACTGGCAAAGCTGTATTTTATTTTTCTTGTGAAATAAATATTGAAAACTGTATGGATACAAGGTGACTTATTACTCAGCTGATTTCTCAGTATCTACTGCACCTCAGCTAGCACTGGCATTCAGGTCTAGCTCTGTCCCTCTCTGCTGTAAATCTGCCAGCTTTTGACATAACAGGAAGGAATATAATGGCAAAACACACTACAATAAGATGCTGAACAACTATTAGGCTTTCTCGGGGATGCTAAAGTGTTCAGTTTCAGTGTTTTGAGTGTTTTGAAAAAGGAAGATTTTAATTTCTGTTACTGTTGATGTGAAGGATGAAAGCACGAAACATAGCCTTACAATGAAAAATCTTGGCTGAACAGGACCCTTAACTGATAATCATTGGCAACTTTGGTCATTATTCTGGAGCAAAATTCTTCCTGAAATACATTACAATTAGGTTAATTTATACTATTTGTTCAGTGGATTATTATTTTTATTTTGTTAGTGCCAACTTCCAAATGTCATGTATAATTTCTTGGTTGACCTAAATATTATATTTAGGTAGTTTATCTTGTGAGTAGTCTCAAAAGGCTTATGTGATGATGGTTGTCCAATCTGTGGTTCCTCGGATACACCAAGTAACATAGCCTCCCATCTTACTAATGTCAGTAGAAACTAAACTCTGATTGTTGCTAGAAAGAGAAAGTGAGATGTAAAGTTAAATCTGAGGTCCAGTCAGAGGGACAGCAGTGACGAGCCTTGGCAGGTGTTGCTTACTTCTTCCTCTCTTCTATCCTGACACACGCAGCATGTCAGTTACGTATTGACCCTACAAATGGGAAATGTAAGATTACATGTGAACTGCAGGCTTAAGTGTGATGGGATGATGTGCACTGCTGCCAGTGTATGGAAAGATGAAGAGCTATTTTCAATGTCTACTGCATTTCTTTGTTGTGTGCAGAGATATAAAGAGATGAGCAAACAATATATTTATGACATGCTTCTATTTTTAAAATCTACTCTAAAGAATTATAGTGTTCTATTTGATCCTACCATTGAAACTGGTATTTGGAGCAGAGATACACTTGCATATAGGATGCTCATAGTTCATGTAAAGGGGACTAACAATATTTTCTATATTAAAATAAATTAGAGTACTAACAAGGTTAAAAGAGACTGTTTTTCAAATTTTTGATTATAAATATGTGTGTGTTTGTATTCAGAATGTGATCCTCTGTCATCAAAACGATAATTGATTTGCTTAATAGTGCTACTACCGTTCTGCTATTTTATCTCTTTGGAGAGGTACCAAACTTTGTTCTATTTCTAGGCCTTTAATAGTCCACTATTCTTAATTAAATATTCTGATATCTCTTGTTAACATTGCCTTTAGCTGCTGCTAAGTTCCTTGGTATTTTTTAAAAGCTAAAGGTGGTAAGTATATTTGATGTATGTTTACTTTGTGCTGCAGTTTCATTACTTTGATAAAAAATATACTTGAGTCATTATTTAAGTTATTTTGTATGCTGTTTTCCCTCCTGCGTTTGGTTCTTTCAATTCGCTGAAAGGAACTGAATATACTATTGAATAACACTGCAAGTCACTTTGTGTACAATTAAAAGTGTATAATATCTGACCAGATTTCCTTCCTTCGCCAAAGGTATACATTAGGACTTTAATGATGCATGAAGACAAATCCCAGCTGTAAACGCACAAGCCTTCATAATATTTTAGGGAACAAATAATTAGTATTTTGGAAACGTGTGCATCTCACACAAGCAATCTGGTTCTCCTCCTCCTTCCTGTTTTGAAGTCAATAGCCTGTGTTACATCAGCCATCTGCAGTTCCATAGGCAGGTGCATGGTCAGCATCACAGCTCCAAGCCTGGAGTTCAGAGAGAGCTGAAAAAATTACTAAGCAACTAAGAAGAATTTCCAGCAACATTAAAACAACAACAACGACAACCCCCCAACCAAACAAAACAAAAATCAACCAACCAAACCAAACAAAACAAACCAAAACAAACAAAAACCCCCAAACCCACATTCAAAAACCCCAGCATTCGTTTCTGAGAATATGGATTTTTTTTTCACACATTTCTCTGGACGTGGCTTGTCCAGAGATAATAGCCTATGCGCTTGCTTGCAACTTTAAATAGGTAGGAATAATAAGAAATATATGATGCTAACCATAAAGTGTGGGGAAAAAATTCAAGTTAGTTTGTTGAGGACTTGGTATGCCTTGGATGTAACAGGCTATTCTACAGCATTGACTGCCTCAGAAACATGATGCTACTTTCTAATGGCTGCAGATGCCAACCAAAATTCTGAGATGATGTGATGTACCAAATGAGTATAGAGCAAGAGATCAGGCAGTGAGCCCTTCCAAACCTCACAAATTGTTGTATCTGCTCAAATTTCAGTTCTTTTTCTTCTCCTTTCTATTGCTTAAGTGGTTGAACTGCTTCTTCAAACCCCTCCCCTCTCTGCATCTGATCTGTTAATGGGGTTTTAGGCAAAAAAAAAAATAAAATAACACCATCCTCTACATAAATAATTATACACTTTACCAGTGCACCTTGGCAGAAATAATTTGTGTTCTTGGACCTGTCATCACACAAACATGTTGTTCGATGAAGTACACAACAAGAGATTTTATATGCATTGAAAAGCACTGTCATGAAGTCCATCGGTGCCAGGCAAATAATATTTTTCATCCAACAGTATAGCTGTTGGTTAAAATAATGGTAGTAAGGAAGAAAAGATGATTTTTTTTATTTCCTTTCCTTTTTACACACAAAATGGTTTTCAGGATCAGTAAGGCTAACCAGAATTCACTGGTGAAATTTTCATATATAAAATATATCCTAGTTGATATTATTTATGTATCTAACAATGAAATTTTTTGTTATTGTTGCCTAGTGAACTCTAGAATAGCTTTTATTTAGTCTTAACATCACATCAGTGTTTTTATGAGACTCTAAATTATCAGGTTTTTAGCACTATGACAACAGCAGCTTTGATTATTTTATTTCTTAAACAGTAGTAACTCAAATACGGACAATACTGTTAATCGAATTATTTGAACAAAGATCAACAACACTGGGAAAACTACAAATTTCTTCAAAATATCCTGATTTAGATGAGATGAAGGTCAAAAAATCTTACTTAAAGAAGATCATCAGATTTGTGTGTGCATGTAATTAAATCACAGATGGCATTTCAGGTTAGCAATAAGAAAGGCTAGCCAAGGTGCGGATACCTTTTCAGTGAAAATGCTTGTGAGATGACACTGTCATAAAAAAAAAATAAAATTCTTCTTTAATTGGTTTCCAAACTTATCTTGACCTCAAAACACAATGTGTTTTTTAAAACTTCTAATTATCTAGCACTGTTTTTTTCAATATATAATTCTATATGTTCTTTCTACAACTGTTATGCAAGCATATGCATGATATTTGTCTTCTCAGATTTAAGGCAGACACTTAATATGTTATTATTATCTATTCATTCTCTCCTGTGCAATGTCTAATAGATTTGCATTGTTTAGTTTCCATTTATATGCTGATATTTCAGAAGACTATCCATCTGTTCTGGGAATACAGATCCCTAGTCATACACAAATTCTGATCTGCTTCTCCTTCCACCTACAACCAGCATCACTTTGATATTCCGATTACAACTTCTAAATTAAAATATCATTTAAAAAAGAGAATATGAAGGCATTTTGAGAAGCTGTACTGTTTAATAATTCATCTCCTATGTGCTAACAGTCATATGTTTGATATTTAGGAAACTGAGGTAAATGAGACTCAGACCTTCCTTCTTGCCTTCTCTCGCATGTTCAGCTTATTTCTGGCTTATTCCCTTTTTCTGTGCCATGGTGGTTGGCAGAATGGGTGTTTTTTCTCCGCTGTTCAAACTGACTATTCTCTTTTAATAATTATGTGGCAGAAGCAAGCTTCATGGCTGAGTCTGAGAAAAAGTCTGTGCTGCTGAGGAGTAAGTGTCAAAAATTACTAATCTGACCCAGCTGTCTTCCGACCTGCAGGGAAAAGGTACATTCTGAACTCACTCTGGTGGGCAAACATGAGGTGAAACTTGTGAACAGTGGCCAGAATATGGGTGTTTTGGCACATGCTAGGGCATGGCCTGGGGCTTAGCTGACTAAACTCAATGTGAGAATCTGCTTGGCATGGCATGAGAAATTGTTGGACATGGCAGATAACAGAGAAGCTGAAAAGCGTTACGGGTTGCGGTGTCAGAAATGGTCAGATTTCACAGATGGTTAGTGGCGAGTGAGGTGAGAGGCAGCCCAATCTCACAAATAATTGAGGCATCAACTGGGGATCTTTTAGAAGTGAAACTTGCAAGGCCAGTAGATCTTCAGTAACCTTAATCTGTGACATACCAAATTTGGGTACAAAAGTAAGTCCAGTGGAGAAAAAGTAATTAGGGATGGGCTGTTCATCTGGGATGAAATAAAGGTAAATAAAAACAGGAATCAAAGTGGATGGGGAAAACGAACATGGGAAATGGAGACACACTGGAAAAAGGTCAACTGAGTGCAAGTAAGCTGCTGGTCAAGCCCTGTGTATTTATTGAATTCTATTCCCAGCTAGTCTCTATATGAGTACATCCCATTCTGAGTATGGATGCGTGAACCACTACTGACCTTCAAGAGGGACTAGTCAGTGAGTAGGATGAGAGATCTGAGTGGAGAGAGAGAGAAATTGTGGGTCTGAGGAACGCATAGGTCTAGAAACTGGTCACTGATGGCAACCATATTGTGTGTGTGGCTGGGGAGGTGAACCACTAGCAGAGTTCAGGTTGAACTAGCATGTACTGCAAAATACATCCAGCTCATTATTTGATGTATACACACTAGAAATCCAATTCAGTACTGTAAAAACAGCTCAGTTATGTAATTTATTATGTAAACAGACTGTTTCTGAACTTCACTATAATTTCTTATTTTGCTGTTTACTTCTGCTGTAAGCCAGAAATTTAGTATACGAAGTCTTATGAGGCTGCAAAGTCTAAGAGCTGGATAGAAGGAAACTTTCACACTTTTTTTTCTTATATGTACATATTTTGACAAATCTCTTTGTATTAACATGAGATATGATTGCTATGTATTTGTCTTTCCTTGAAGGACAATTATCTTTGTTTAATTTGACTAGAAAAATAATCAACACTGGTTTATTTCCCCTGATCTGTGTAGACTAGTTTACAAGCACATAGATTAACTTACCTTCTTCTACCCTGCACCATTACCAGCTATATTAAGCAAATAATGGATAAATCATTAATAATTTCCTTTTATGTTTAGTGTAATAATATTAATCATGAGTGAACAAATTGAGTAATCACATGGCTGTAATATGCAATTCTCATAAGAGCTCTGTTGTAATTTATTAATTACAATCATGACACAATATTATAGACTAAACCTAAAATTACAGCTTGCTACTTCAATAATGCTTTAAATCCCCAGCTGCAGTAGCAATACCTGACCACGAGCATGACTCCAATAGAGTCTGCAAGTTTGATGGTGCCTGGTAAGAACTAGGTTGCAGAAGTAATGGAAACACTAGTAACTCTGGTGTGGATCATTTCCTGTAGAATTAATGAAAATATTAAGTTTTTCTGATAGTTATTAATTTACCAGGAAAATAATTTTTTTAAAAAGTTGTAATTCTTGCTTAACAACTGATATACAGTAATTGTGAAGCTGACCAAAACCAAAGCAGAATAAAGCAAATAAGACATCACAATCTATGCCACTCTGATCACCTGGATTCCCGAAAGTTTTACATCTACTTTTTATTTCTTATTAATCCATGAAGATATGATCATAATAGTCAACACTATGAGGAACGGTAACACAGTTGAGCAGCCAGAGTGGTAAAATTAGTACAATGGAATGGGTACTTAGCTCTACAGCCACCAAAATTGTTTCTGTCACATTACCAAAGCAAAGATGATTTTTTTTAGTTACATTTTATTGTTGTAGGGTTATGCTAATCCTCATCTTACAACAGGTATCCAGAAAGCTTTATATTTTGTAACACATAATTATTGTATCATACCATGATCATAAAAAACATATTCTTTATATCTTGGTCAGTGGAATGACTTCGATATGTTTCAGGGAGGACTTAATAGAACAACAAAGTCCTTCATGTTTAAACACACTTGGGTAGGTTAAACATGACAAGCTTTACTGAGTATCTGCTTTCTGCAGTCACTTCTTTGAATAAAGGCTTTGCAATCTCTGAAGAATTATCCACATGTTATTTTAGATCATTGGTAACGTATGTTGAAGTATTCTTTATTGAGTCTTTAAATCATCTGGTCCTTTTTAAACTCCTATGCTGTGCCATCATAGGAGTATTTAAAGTCATTTGTTTTCCTTCAAAGCAAGCATAGCTCATTAACATTTTTATTAAGATTTATTCAGTTCTTTATTGTTCCTTATTAACCCGTACACTCACGTGACATTTTTTCCAACCAAGTATTGAACCAAATTGTTACATCTCTCACTTCCTAGAACGTGTTCTGGAAGGCTTTGGGTTTCAAAATTTTCTGTACTATTCTGAGTTTCCTAGTTTTTCCTGTGGGATGGACACTATGTTTCATCATCCGAGAAACAAAGGGTTCTTTGGGTTTTTTGGTTTTTGTTTTTCAATCAGTTGCTATTTACTAAAAAAGGTATAAATTTTCATTTTAAAAAACTTCCTTAAAGATACACTAGAAATAGAAGATCTGATTAAGCAGACCCTCAGAATGAATAATTTTCTCATTTACATGATATTCTGTCTTTTTCAAAATCCTAAATAAACCCTTTTATTTTTGTTTCCTGTTTGCATTCACTCTACTTTTCTTCCAGCCTTTTCTTCTGTCTTTTATTCCAGAAACTTTCACTGAAAAATAGTATCTAGTATCTTCTATTTTCTACATATTTTTAAATTAAAAGATATATTGTTTAATATAATAGCTTCAGTTATAAAGAAATTACTATATTAATTACTTTATTTTGAAAAACTGCATTGGGGAAATTGATTAAACATATAATCTTTTAAGACAGAAACTTGTATGCAGAAAGCATATTTTAGAGTTAAATTTCATCTGAATACCTGACTTAACTACGTGCCACTATATGATTGTGGTATCTCCAGTATGTTCTGGGTCACTGAGTGGGAAGACTTGTCTGGACAAGACACATCTATTCACCAGGTTAACCTGCAGCATTTGTTTTGTCACTGAGATCAGCAACACCACTGTCAATTAGTAAGCTCCCTGATGGCTTTGGTTTAGTTTTAAATTGCGATCAAAATTCAACCTATAATATACAGTTGTGGCTGACCATGGAAGATTAATATAAACTGACCTCTTTTACCATTTGCAGTGATGCTTGGGCCCCTTGAAAACCTTGGGTTTTTTGTTGTTGTTATTGTTGTGGTTTGTTTGGGGTTTTTTTGGGTAGCAATTAACTTTTTTTCTTTCCCCCAGATGAACCTTTGTAGCTGCTGACACTTCATTTCCATTAAAATAAGTTTTGAAGTTTGCGAATTTATGAAACAAAGACTAGCGATGAATAGACGTTACAGCAACACTGAAGCAGGTCAGTGAGGGCTGCCTGCTGTGTGTGCTATTGTGCATTTGTGTTCAGCCTAGCAGAATTTGAAGTGGTCAAACAGAATAAAACTACAGAGTTAAGGGCAGAAAATAGTGCAGCAGTCAAAAATATTGAATTTAGTGCATAATGGATGCATTGTGCTGACAGCAATCTGTCAGCTGCAGTCTTAGCTGAAGGCTTGGTAAATACTACCAGTATTCCTGAGTGGAGTTAGAGACTGGAAATTTGACTGCAAACAGGAATAGTGAATTCGCTCAGGAGATCAGTGTGGTTTGGTGGCACTTCCTTAAGCCTAAAGGTCATTCTCAGCAGATACAACAGGCAGCTCATGCAAGCTGAAGAGCTGTTTACAAAATCCCCTCCTGCAACCTGGTGACCTGTCACTTAATCTGCAGAATGAACAGGAGGTGATATTCTTTCAGAAAGGTGAATTAAAAACTGTTCTTTCTATTACCAAATTATTCTTTGAGGTTTGTGAATGATTTTCCTAAGGCTAAGGATTATTTCTCCATATTCCTTCGAAAATGATTGCTGATGTACTACAGAGGTAGTCTATTTAGATGTAAATTTAATAATTTTTCAATTACTGGTTTAGATATTGAAGACAAAATAAAACAGAGAAAATTAGAAAGATTTAACATTTACTTTTTTTTTATTGGGGTAGCAAAATCTCATGCCAAACTTTATAAAATAAAATAAAATTCAAAGAATGAATAGAAGTTTATTCAATAATAAAGAAGAATAAACACTAGTATAATAGTGCTCTATAATATTATTATTATTATTATTATTATAACTACAGTATTCCGGGTTCTCACCAGGAGGGATTCTGAGTGTTGATGGACATTTTACATTCACCTGGAGAGGCTTTGTTGCATTTTCTGTAGAATTTTGCTCTTATTCCATCATTGGTCCATGATGTAATGCTACACCCAAGTATCACTGTAATCTGCAAAAGGCTTGCTCTGAGTAGAATACTTCCTTTTCTGCAAGTTACTGGTTAAAGTGAAATGTTAAATTACACAATTTTTATTGTGTGGGACACAGTTTCAGTTATTTTTTATCGTGTCTAGTCAGACTTTTCATATTGCCATATGTATTTAGGCTATATATCCTTATGTCTAAGCAAAGATGCTTTAGTTGTGTAATGATACCAGTGTACCAGTGTTTTACTAAAGTCTAATTGGAGCTAAAAGCAGTCCCTCAGGCAGTTATTCGTGCCCACATCACCCCTTGGCTCCCTTCTTTCATATAGGCCTAACATAAAGTCCAAAGTCACCTATGGTGACCTTCCTGGTAGCTTGAATGGAAATGAGATTGAGGTTTTTCTTTTTCTTTCAGAAAACTGGTAGACTTGAACCATCGTTCAAAGCCTGGTGAAGTTTGTGAGACCCTCTCACAAATTGAGTTACTGTTGCGTAAGCATCTATCTGCCAAAGCCACAGCACTTTGTTTTCTGACTGATGGAAAACAGCAGTTGAACAGTGTATCCACTTATTTTGGTCCTACATAAAAGAACTATAAAGTTCCCCTGAGTATTTTGGTCTTTTATATAGGTATTACAGGGGTCTTCAGAGTACTGTCCTCCATTGAGTGGAGTTTGTTTTCCCTGGATAAGAGGAAAAAACAAGGAAAAGCAGGACTTTTCTTGCAGGCAATAAGTGAACTGACCTTTAAGCCTCAGCTCTTTTGCTCCCTAGCCAGTGGATTTCAGCCAGCATATTGACATGAGGCAGTCAGAATTTGCGACAGGATGGCAGAATTTCGTATCTGCTCCTCAGCCAGGAACAATAAATACATATGAATCTTTTGGTTTGTTTGCAGTCTTTCTGGGATCAGAAAATCTTAGACATTACCTTCTGTTCTCATCGGTTCTTAAAGTTGCTAAGAAATTATAATAATTTACTTACACTTTGAATCTGCTAAATCTCTTGATAATAGTATTGTAATTGTGATGGCCCAGGGTTTGTTGTTGTTTCAAACAATTACAGCAATTACTGTGTGAAATTGAGTGTGCATTTGGAGATACACATATGTAGAATTTGTTTTATGTACACAGAATTTTTAGCTCACCTGTCCCCACACAAAATCTTTTCCAATCTGTAAGAGTATTAGTCAAAGTTTTGCTGGAATATTAGCGAGAGGAAAATAAAGAGTATTTGCGCAGGTTCCTCCAATTGAAGAATTCAACATTGAGAAGGACAAAGCTCTGAACTATCAAGTAGAGGATTCCATTTGATCTCAATTCTCTGAGCATACCATAAAAAGGGAAACAGCCTTTTAGGAAACCAAGATGCAAACATTTTTGTAGAAAGTTAAAGCTGAGTTATGTGTGCCCAAATTTATAAAAATGTTGCAATTAAAGCAGGAAGGTCTCCTGGTAAAAGCCTACAACTTCAACATTAACATCTGCAGTAAGAATGGTTTCCTACAAAATACTTTTCTCCCTAAATGCAATATCTTTGGCTGGTTTTCCCCTGGGGAAAAAAAAATAATACAAAATAATATGATTAGCTAAAAACGTAGTTTCCTATATGCAGAAAATAAAGTACATAAAATGTATCCTTATCAGAATGTGCTGTTTTCTGAACAATAGCAACACTAGTAACATGGGGAGCTGCCTTATTACTATGTAAAAATATTTTCAGTTCTTCAATTTGAAGTGTGATTAAATAAATTTGCCTTTTTTTTTTTTTTTTTAATTTTTTTTAAAATTTTTTATATTTAAAATGTGATTAATTTTTTTTTTTTTTTCTGTTCTGACAGCCTATATAACTATAGCTTTGTTGAACACAACAGCTTAAGACACATATGGAGAACTATTATTTGATATCATAAATTTCAACAAAAGCTTCGCAACAATTATCAGTATCCATAACCTACCTACACACCTGATGCACTGCAACTTTGTTCTCAACAGATGATTTGCTAAGTGCAAGTTTCAAAGCTTCTGAACATATTTGCTATGTGCACAGAGTTGGTTTTAGCCTATTGGGTGTTCTAATACACAGTAAAGAAGAGAAAGGCTCTTGCTTTGTATCCTACTGTTACAAGAAGGAGAGAGACAAATTTTTCAAATGTACCAGACAACCTTCCTAAACATCCAAAACAATTCTTCTGTTCTGTTCACAAAATGCAACTCTTCAAGTGTAAGGATTCTATATTTTCAGGTTACATGTAGAGGTGAGATTCCTAATCCTCTCAAAAAAAGTGCACATATAACCAAGAGTAGTCTCAGAACTCTCTCCTTGGATAAAAGGAACAGTAGTACAGTAAGATTTTGAGCCCTAGGTTTAAATGGACAAAATAAGAAATCTGAGTTCTCACTTGTAACAAAGACTTCTCTTTGGTGAAAACTTTTAAGAAAAAAATCTGCAATATCTTGGTATTTCCAGAAATGGTCTAATAATGGGAGATTCCCAGAATGTTCCTTCTAGAAATTAAAAAAAAAAAAAATAAAAGTTTCATTTTGATGGACTCAGGAAAAAAACCGAAAGTCCTGGTCATCTCAGCAGAGAGCTTCTGTATCTTTAGTTATCAAGTTCTGATCCCACAAAAAGAGGAGTAAAATCAATGTATAAAATAACCTAGTGAACTGAGTGTCTTAAAAAGCTCTAAAGAAGTTGCAACAAAGGCTTAACTTGAACTATTGGATAACAACTTGTCTCATAACTGCCTTCATCTCCCAATATGTGGTGAAAAGGTTGCTACAAAAAAGGCTGCTATAAAAAGGCTGCTATCAAGGCAGGGGAATTTCATTGTAGGTATTAATGAAAATATAAATATACTTATTCCTGGTAGCAATATTCTGTGTCATCTTCTTAAACACTGTTCTGTTTCTCAGTGAGTGAGATAGATATTGCTAATTTCAATGTGACTTGACTAGTTTCTTTCCTTTTGTAGCAATGGGCCTGTTTATTAATTACTTTCATAACTCATAGGTCATGATCTCTAAGCCATATCTTACAGCTAAATTCTTAGCTGAGTGCTCCTGATATGAAAAGTTGATATAAACTAAGCTGGCCATCATAAAATTGAGCTTAATGATTGATACAGAGTCCAAAATAAATATATATCTAGTCTTAATAAATGCTGATTTCAACATTTTTATAAAACTGAGAAGAACAATGCCTTCTCTATTTTTGTCAGCTTTAACAGCCACATATAACTTTTCATTATAATTAGATAATTAGATTGTGATTAGGTACCTGTTATTACCTATAAAACCCTTATTCATTATGCTACTGAATTCACTCCCTAGATGAATTAATTTGTGGCAACCTACTGGTCACATGTATAATGGATCTGAATTGTCCCAGCCATAGAACCATAGAACTGTCTAAGTTGGAAAAGACTTTGAGATCCAACCATTAACCTAGCATTGCCAAGGCCACCACTAAACCAGGTCCCTTAGCATCACTTCTACATGTCTTTTAAATACCGTCAGGTATGGCAACTCAACCACTTCCTTGGGCAGCCTGTTCCAGTGCTTGACAACTCTTTCAGTGAAGGATTTTTTCCTAATATGTGATCTAAACATCTGGTGCAACTTGAGGCCATTTTCTCTTGTCCTATCACTTGTCACCTGGGAAAAGAGGCTAACACTCTCCATGCTACAACCTCCATTCAGGTAGTTGTAGAGCGATAAAGTCTCTCCTCAGCCTCCTTTTCTCCAGGATAAACAACCCCAGTTACCTCAGCCATTTCTCACAAGACTTGTGCTCTAGACCTTTCACCACCTTTGTTGCCCTTCTTTGGATACACAATGTGGATGTTAGAATTTCTTTCTTACAAAAATGATGAGTTCAGTAGTTTGAAATGTTGATCATAAAATCTTTTTTCAAGTGAGAGAAACACATAACATGATTTGTTCATTTTTGTGTCTTTAAGTGCTCTTAAGACATGATTTGACTAATCATCTCTTTTTCATTAGCCATCATTAACAACAAATGACATTTTCTCTGAGCCCCAGTATGCTGTGCTTAATATTTTTACACAAGAGCAATAATACATTAGCTAAATGCCTCTGATTTTTGAAAGAGGAATGGTGTCATGGCAAGAGGAAAAGAATCACGGAGTTACCACCAACAATAGCATATTCTGTCACTTTGTACATGCATAGTGTCATGGAGGCACCCCAAAAATAAGTTTAGGTGGACAACAAGGACCAAAACGAACTTTATTCTAGCTGGAAAAGTACCGCCGATAAGCCGATTGGAAACGGGGTTTATGCAATGAGTTAGCACTCCAATAACATAAGGTACAGGTTCAGATATTAAGTTAGGAGATTATTTGGGGTGCATTGAAATAAGAATAACGAAGATCCACAGCGTGCATATACGCACTCACAAGAAAACAAACCAGAGCCCTCTCTGCCCTGTTTTACCCATGGGGAGAAACACCAGGCCATTGCGGCCAGGACTTACACTTGCCTGCCAGGCAAGGAATTTACACTCGTCTGTCCCAGACGAGGACTTTACACTCGCCTACCAAGCGAGGACTTATTAAAGCAGATATTCAGTAATTTATCACTCACCTACATGCAGAGGTGAGACCCTCCCCATCCTGGGAAGTTACCTTAGACGGCTTCTCCGTCTAAGGGCAGTGACTCCAGCAGCATGGCAGACCCGCAGCTCCGAGAAGACCACACAAAGGGGTCTTTGGCGGGAACCCCATTTATAGTCTGCTCAGATCTGGCTGTGGGCGTTCCAGAAGCTTCTCGGCTTCTCTGTGCACCCCCCGCCCCGCCCCGAGTGCGGGCATTCGAGAAGCTTCTCAGCTTCTCTGGGCTGTGGGCAGGCTCGGCCCCTCCTCTGCTGATGACCCTGCCCACCGGCTCTGGGTCTCCACAAAGAGCCATTGACTGCCCATTGAAGTCCCAGTTCTGAGAGGGGGATGTGCAACTGCCACAGCGGATCTCAGGGCTTGCGGGGGGGAAAGTGCAACTGCCACACATAGCGAAGAGGAAGATGTAAGCAAAGTTACCCAAGGATGCACCAAATAAACCCAACAGCTAAATGACATGGGAAGCAGTATCTTCTCCATGAATTAACTAAATTAAGAGTCTCCTTCCCTGCTTGTTCCTCTGACACTTCAGTGCAAGCCAATTAACCAAAACTTAGGTTTTGGATGGTTAATGAAACCTAGAATTGTAGGCAACAACGGGATCACACAATCAACAAGAATCTTTTCATTCAGAGCAC
This sequence comes from Pampusana beccarii, assembly GCA_013399365.1. Lineage (NCBI taxonomy): Eukaryota > Metazoa > Chordata > Aves > Columbiformes > Columbidae > Pampusana > Pampusana beccarii. Next base: position 126,608 of record VWYH01005895.1, read on the forward strand.
AGTGCAAAATAAGATACCTTAGAATTATTACTTAATTGAACTTCAGTCAACACCTATTAAAACTGCATGTGTTCAGTTGTTTTCTTACCTTAAATTAAAAAAAAAGATAAAATAGAACTGTATTAGTATAAAGTTTGTGTCATTAAAAATAATGCTATATTGTTATCAAGCACAATGATATCTAATAGTCTGTCTATTGACAATACCACAGAACATCTAAAAATTGAAATTAAGCTAGTCTTTTCTTACTGGCAAATAATTAAAATGGTTAAAAGAACATTTTGATTTCATGCCTCTTTTCCTCTCTCTACCCCAGAAGAACAATATATAAAACTGTAAAATACTTGATTGTTCTTGGGAAATACAACATACTTTAGTTCAAGAAATACAAGTTTTAAGTTAACTAGTGTTTGAATGTTTCCTCAGGATATAGTGCTATTCATCTTTTTCTCAGTACAAAATTGATTGAAGAAGTAATCATCGCTGGCATGTAATTCCTATCCCATCATTATCTTTTATTACCTACCCTACTCTGTTGTTATAAGGGTTGTGGTAAGCTACCTTGTAAATCAAAACAATGAAGTGATCCTGATTAAAAATTATTTAAAATATTTTGCTTTTATTAAAATAATCAATCAAATAGACGTGCTTTTATGAATGCATTGATTATGCTTACTAGATAGTAATATTTCACAAATTTGTTTCCTATAATGAACTACTTTTGAACTATTCTCACTATTCTTACCTCTGAACACATGATGCAATTTTATTTTGTGTATGACACAGGTCACATAGAATCGTAGAATGGTTTGGGTTGGAAGGGACCTTAAAGTTCACGTCAGCCTGACCCCCCTGCAATGGGCAGGAACACCTTTCGCTAGACCAGGTTATTCAAAGCCCCATGCAGCCTGGCCTTGAACACTTTCAGGGATGGCGCATCTATAACTTCACTGGGCAACCTGTTCCAGTGCCTTAACACCCTCAAGGTGAAGAATTTCTTCCTTCTATCTAATCTAAATTTACTTACCCTCTTTCAATTTAAAGTCATTACCCCTTGTCCTGTCACTACATGCCCTTGTAAAAAGTCCATCTCCAGCTTTCTTGTAGGTCTCCTTTAGGTACTGGAAGGCTGCTGTAAGGTCTGCCTGAGCCTTCTCTTCTCCAGGCTGAACAACCCCAACTCTCTCAGCCTGTCTTCTTAGAAGAAGTACTCCAGCCTTCTGGACATCTTTGTGGCCCTCCTTTGGACTCACTCCAAGAAGTCCACGTCCTTCTTACATTGGGGGACCCCAGAGCTGAATGCGGTACTCCAGGTGGGGTCTCATGAATGTGGAGTAGACAGGCAGAATCACCTCCCTTGACCTTCTGGTCTTGCTTCTTTTGATGAAGTCCAGGATAAGGATGAATTTCTGGCCTGCAAGCTCTCATTGCCGATTCATATTGAGCTTCTCACCAACCAACACGCCCAAGTCCTTCTACTCAGGGCTGTTCTCAATTTATTCTCTGCCCAGACTGTACTTGTGCTTGGGAGTGCCCTGATCCATGTGCAGGACCTTGCACTTGGAGTTGTTGAACTTCATGAGGTTCACACAGGCACACCTCCCAAGCCTTTCAAGGCCTATCTGGATAAGCCTTTCAAGGTCCGTCTGGATGGCATTCCTTCACTCCAGTGTGTTGATCAAATCACACAGCTCGGTCCAGGCAATTCCTTATCCACCAAGTGGTCCATCCATGAAATGCAACTCTCCATTTTAGAGACAAGGATGTCATGCAGGACAGTGTCAAATACTTTGCACAAGTCCAGTTAGATGACATCAGTTGTTCCTCCCTTATCCACTAACACTGTAACTACAACATAGAAGGCCACCAAATTTGTCAGGCCTGATTTGCCCTTAGTGAAGTCGTGCTGGCTGTCACAAATCACTTCCTTAGTTTCCGCGTGCCTTCATATAACTACCAGAAGGTTCTGCTCCAGGATCTTGCCAGGCACAGAGGAAAGACTGACTGACCATGATTTCTCAGATATGATGGATAGTGGCTTAGCAACTTCATCCGCCAGTTCCTTCAGGACCCACGGATGCCTCTCATCAGGTTCTATGAACTTGTGCACCCTCAGGTTCCTTAGACTGTCTTGAACCTGATCTTCTATGGTGGGCGGTCTTCATTCTCCCCGTCCCGGCCTTTGCCTTCTGCAGCTGGGGTAGTGTGGCTGGAGCACTTGCTGGTGAAGTCTGATGACAAAAAGTCATTGAATGCCTCACTCTTTTCCATATCTGGGGTATCCAGGTCTCGTGTTTCCTTCTGGAGAGGGCACACACTTTCCCTAGTCTTTCTTTTATCACTGATGTACCTATAGAAGACTTTCTTGTTGCCCTTGACATCCCTGGTTGGATGTAATTCTGTCAAGGCTTTAGCTTTCCTAACCTGATCCCTGGCTGCTCAGACAGTTTCTCTGTATTCTTCCCAGGATACCTTTCCTTGCTTTCACCTTCTGTAGATTTCCGTTTTTGTATTTGAGTTTGTCCTTGTTCACTTACGCAGGCCTCCTGGCATTTTGGCCTGACTTCTTTGTTGGGATCCATTGTTTCTGAGCTTGGAGGAGGAGATCCTTGAATATTAACCAGCTTTGTTGGGCTCCTCTTCCCTCCAGAGCTTTATCCCATGGTACTCTACCAAGCAGATCCCTGAAGAGGCCAAAGTCTTCTCTCCTGAAGTCCAGGGTAGTGAGCTTGCTGGGCACCCTTCTTGCTGCCCCAAGGATCTTGAACTTCACCATTTCATGGTCCCTGCAGCCAAGGAGGCCCTTGAGCTTCACATTTCCCACCAGCCTCTCCTTGTTGGTGAGAATGAGGTCCAGCATAGCACCTCTCCTTATTGGCTCTTTTATAACTTGGAGAAGGAAGTTATCATTAACGAATTCCAGGAACCTCCTGAATTGCTTATACCTTGATGAGTTGTCCCTCCAACAGATATTGGTTTGGTCAAAGTCCTCCATGAGGACCAGGGCTTGTGAACATGAGGCTGCTCCTGTCTATTGAGGGCCTCATCCACTTGTTCTTCCTGGTCAGGTGGCCTGTAGCAGACCCCCACCATAACGTCACCTGTCCTTGACCTCCCTTTAATCCTGACCCATAAGCTCTTGGTTCATTCCTTATCCATCTCCATGGAGACAATGGTTTCTAAATCTTCTGTATATTATTAAAATTGGAGGGGGACTTTTCTTGGATAAAAATGGAATATTGAGTACTCTTCAAATGTATATCTGCACTAGCTTATTTGAACAGCTGTTTTGATCTGTAGCCAAGAACATAAATGTCTACATAAAAATGAATGATATAGATGTGTGCTTAAAGCTAAAATACTCAGAATCCTCTGGCCTGGCGTAGTTTTGATCTAATATGAAATGCAATTACAGAGTTTCTCTAGGTCACTAAGAAAAATATAATAAATACATCCACAAATTGATTTCAAGGGAAAGAAACAATGTAAAAGAACACATATATTGTCATCCTCTTTTCACTTACCCAAATTAAGTAGTGGTTTTTTGGAAACAGTTGTGATTGAAAAACACGTTATTTTTCTTATAATTTTCCCTAGAATTTCCCATCTCCTTTTAAGGATTAAGAAGTCCTTCTTTGAATGGCCCATATAGATTTTTTGTTTTAGTTTTAATTATTCAATAAAATACAAACCACTTCTCAGTAGAAACAGTAGGAAGATTCACTTGGGCACGTCAGTTTTGAGAAGGGCTGTTAGTTGTTTCTTCACAGTGCCTTTCTTTTGTGGGCTTATTAGTTCAAATACTATTTATAACCAGATAAAATCATAGTTGCTTTGCATTGAATCAATAAAACTGAAGTTATTAAAATACTCTTAAACTTCATTGCTAGGAAATATTCGTGTTCAAGAAAGAACCTCAGTGTGTGTTTAATGTCACACATATACTGAAATACCACTGAAGTCGATGGGGTTTATGGACACAGCTTAAAATCATTACATGCTAAGTTATTTTTTGCATAAGGAATACCAATTAGGAGCTTAGTTAATTCCAGAAACATAATAACATCCAGCAGCAGAACTGTCTGTATTTAAGATTCACCAGACTAAATCACTATTTTCTTTGATATTTTGTTTCAAACATTTTTATCATTAACATGCAGATCCAGACTTCAATGAAAAGTATCTAATCTTTTTATAGTAATTATTTTTTCGTATAAATAGAATTTTATTAAGCAGTTAGTATCTCATCTGTTACGTACCACTTGCATGCTCTGGGCCATCATTTTCTTCTTTTATTACACTGCTGCATTTGCTCCCACATGTTGAAAATTCTTCACTTAGGAAGTAGGAATTCACTTCCAAATAAACACTCCATGCTGATTCCTGCCTGCATACAAATGGGTAGTAGGCTTATTAGAGCAGATCTACACAGCTATAGGAGCTCTGCCTTAAGATTTATCTTGCTGAAGTCTCAAAACATTAATCATAGTTTTTTAAGCAAACATGAATCCCCAGACTGTTTATTTTTGTCAACAACAAGTGGAGTCTTACAAAGGCAGTCATCTTTCACTGAAATCGCAGGGGATTTTTCTATCTACTTTATTTAGAGCTGAACCAGGTCCCAGAATACGCTGCATACATGCCAAACAAATTGTGAAAGCATCCTTGGAGGCAGACTCATATGCGTTCACCTTTGTGCTACACTTGAACAACTTCTGTTTGCTAGTGCTGCCTGAAAGAACTTGAAGAGGTTGGTTCTGAATGCTATTATGGAAGCTCAGATCTCATTATTCTTACAGCCAAATATAAGGTGAATTCTGAGTAGAATAGAATAAAAATTAGTTTCTATTGTAATTTGCTGATATAAACCCCTGCATTTTACTAATTCAATAACGTCATCTTAGATAACTGTGCTCCAGAATGCAAAAGGTAAACATTTCAATGTTGCTACATCCCACGTGTATACTGTGGTGTTTACAGAGTCATTCAAAGTGTGTAACTACTAGTTCAGAAAGAGCTATTTTCCCCAGACTTTCAGTGTATTTTGCTTACATGTCTGAAATAACAATTAAGTGCAATGGTTCATAAAATATGTTTCATTCCTTAAATTCTAAATTATAAAGTAATTTTTCTGTGTTTTTTTGTGAATGTTTTATTTTAATTCTATCCTGGGCTCAAGAAATATCGCTGAAGTCTGATGTTTTGGTCTGAATGTTTAACCATGAGTACATTAAAATGTGCTAAACTACTGGCTAAACAGGAAGCTTGCATTAGAGAATGCTCACCCATAGGAAGCTCAGGTCTAGATTCTTGTTTAATTCTCTAACACCAGCATAGTACAAAGCCTTGTTTAGTAGAAAATCTAACATGATAAATGTTAACCAAATCGTTGCTAGCAATGGTCCAGGCCATTTTCTTTCACAAATATAATTTTTGGAATTACTCTATGTCTAAAATATTTTAAATATATATTAAAAAAAAAAAAAAAAGCACTAAAGAGGTCGTCTTTCTTTCAACCACTGGAGTTATTTAAGTATTTCACTCATAGTTTTTAATTATCCATATATAGTCCCAAGTAATCCAGGTTGGAAGGGATGTTTAGTCCAGTCTCCTGATCAAAGAAGGTGAGCTGAGATTCAGCAGGTTCTTGAAATCTACTAGAGACAGAGACTGCATAACCTCTCCAGGTAGCTCGTATCAATGCTTAATTATCTGCAGTGGTGGTTTTGGTGGTGGTGGTGATGTTTTTTGTTTTGTTTTGTTTTAATTCAAAAGCTTACCTTTCATGACCAAATTAAAAACTATGTAAGAATGAGGTATATCTGAAAATGGAGATGATTGGGATGATTCTGCTTCATCAGTCTCATGACTTGATGCATAATTTCATACTTCTTCACGTAATATGATTTGTAAAACCTGGCTGACTTATTACAGTACAGTTTTTCAACAGGAGTTCAGCCACGGGAGACATGCAGTATTAAAGATTTTTTTTTTTTCTTTTGTGTGTTGAGAAAATTCTTCTTACCCTTAGAAGAAGTCAGATCAGATATTAGTAATCTGATTTTTTCAGTACATGAGTATAACATAAAACAGGTAAGTGTTAACTGCATTTTGGTGGGTGACTGAATATTAGCATGGGAGTCAAAAGCAAGTCTTATATTTCACGGTTTTAGTAATTACACCCTACACTGATATTTGACAGTGACCAGAATTTTGTTATCATATGTTATCATTCAGTGCATTACTCCACCTCCAAATCTCCTTCACGCTTAGGCTTTTTCACTTTTCCTGCAGTATTACATCAAGCAATATGGAATATGTAGTGATAAGATTTCTTCCTGAAGAGATGTCTCTCTGATGCTAGCCCTTTGCCGTATAAAGCATACCAGACATAAGCCTTCGAAGACCGTGATGTTTGGTAATGTTTTTCTATAGGAAAGACAGGTTTAACTTTACATATACGGATAACAAACCTTACCGTCAACAGCCAACACTTTAAAAAATTTCCCAAAGTGAAGGAATTGAAGTTAGCCTGTCTTGTAACACCATCATAACTGATGCTCTGTAAGGTATTCTATGTTTCTGCTCACAAAATATTTGCCCACTTTTTTCATGTGCCAGTCTCTTCAGTCCTTTGTTAGAAAATGATATAATTACCATACATGAAAGTTTAGATCAATCTAGCATGCAGCAAACAGCAGCTCTTATACAACAAGTAGGGTACATTTTGCAGATACCATAGTGTGATTCAATATTCATGCATATTCATAGCAATGTATGAAAGCAATCTATACTTTTTTATAAATTTTGTTCCTTCAGTCTCTCCTAAATTCTGTTTGCCTACCTGCCTCTCATAGCTAAATTTATAAAGATTTGTTGTGATAGCTGTTAGTCATATGACTAAAAGAGACTGTAAATGATATCAAAAATAAAATTTGTTTACTGTATTGTCCCATTTGGACTGCAGACAATGAATGTTTACTTTCCAAGTATGTTTAAATGGAAGTGAACCAAAAGTGTCAGAGATTCCTCTGGAAGTCTACTTTCAAAATCTTCATGGTCTACTTAGCTTAGTGAAAATGTGAATTAGTCAAAGAGCGTGTGATACTCTTTTGTTCCTTTTGAAGGTTGGTTTGCACGTGTTAGCTCTTGGCAAATATCAGATGTCCAAGTTAAGAGATATTAAAACTATATAAGTTGTGTTTTCAATTTATCTGTGGGCTTATGGAAGATGATAGTTCATTTCTGTCATTTGGGGCTACCTGCAGCAGAGTGCTGTAGATGAATACACTGAGAAGAAACAGCTGTGCAAACATCACGCGAATATATTGTGCTGTTTATGTAGTCTTCCATCTATGGGTAATTTTCTACAGCTACCTGTGATCACAGTATCTGAGATTTTTTTACTTAAGATCACACGTTGTTTCAATAGTTTAAAAGTTGACATCCAAAATAATGAAAAGCTTAAAATAGCCTGTTTTTTAGCAGCTTTACTCTGCATCATTTTCAGCTGCTTCTATTCTCACCAAAAGTTAGTTAGTTGTGCTGAAATTTTCTTGTTTATTTTTGCAGGAAAAAAAAGAAAAAAAAAAACAACAGAGAGCAACAGAGAAAATATTCAATCTTCTGTAGGAACAACTTTAAGGAGAAATATGTTGCTTTGATACTTAAAAAAAATTAATCCAATAGTGTTCTTTTTGTGGAGGGACTGAAACCTTACTCAGTGAAGTTTCAAGGAGTTGCCCATATGATACTCTGCCCAGCTACTGCCAGGTGCCATCAGCCCATTTAAGGCTCATCTAACACCCAGAGGAGCACATGAACTCAATGGCAGGTGGGGGTAACCCGAATTACACGCACATAGGAAACGACACTCTACTTGAGCCCCTCCCAAAGCTGCCCGAGCAGAGCCTCAGCGCCAGTGTCCTACTGTGAAACCTGTCACCATGAGTCAATGCTGAAACACCTTTCCAACTGAGGAGAGCTGCTGCCCAGTGGTATGGACACATTATGGGATGAAGGGGATTAAAATCTGGGGTTTGTACAAGACTTATTGTGGGATATTTAGGGGGGGAATTGAAGGTGGGGCAGGGGAGGGATCTAGGTGATTTGGGAAGGAACAAGTATGGGAAGCTAGAGGGAAATGAGATAAAAATGGCCAATTGCTAATAAGTAGAGGCAGATCATCACACTCATGTGGACCTGATCATGGCAGTGTGTCTTCATATGAAACTCTACGTCCAACTTTTCTCCCAGGCATGTGGCTCTCTATTTTGTATCCGTTTGTGTGTATGGAGATGTGAGTGCCTGCAACTGCCATCAGACCATGGGTCACAGGATCATGCTTTTGTGGTGACAGGAACTGGAGTGAATGAGGGCCTGGTGTCAGCAGCAGTGGGAAGTGTATCACGGGGATGCCTGTTGTCATGACAGTGAGCATATCACAAAAGCTGGTAATGAGAATCGCATTTATATTGTGAATCAACTGCATATTGCAATTCCAATGCTCCAAGTATTCCATTTGTATTGTGATTTAAGTGTTGTATCATGATTGCTGTATCACCCTGTTAAATCTCAGGCAATGTAAAATAACTTCAAGTATGTAAAGCTAGTATTAAACATTAAACCCCCAAGGTGTGGAACATCTGAAAAACCTGGTCAGAAGGTTTTGGACTCTAACATCTCTGTCAAATAGTGCATCTTTTCTTATCGTTTTTCAGTTCTCAACTTAGTTCAAGTCCTGAAAAGGAAAAAGCACACATCGTATTTGTATAAGTTCAGTGCAGACTCGCTAGTTTTCTGGAGTTCATTTCTTGAAAAGTCTCTTGTGGCTGACTAAGATGAGCTGAGTAAGATGAGATAAACTGACAGCACAGAGCATGTGTGTCTCTTTTGTCGCTGAAAGAAGATGCTTTCCTCTCTGCTGAGTGCACTGGAGAGGCTCATAGAAGACAATTGCAGAATCTGGACCCTGCACAAATGCTTTCTTTCCCTTTGGCTCATGGCTATAGTAAATTAAACAAAACTCTGTCAGTTTGGCAGCTTCACCCACCTACAATTTACAGCCACCTCTATGGAGGTAGTATACGCAGTCACGGTAAGTTCAAGTGCAAGGTGTCAGTAACTGAAAAACCTGTGCATAGGAGATAAATATATGGTTATCTTACTCCATTGGGTTGGTACGTGGTCAGAAATGCAAACTATTCTTGGATAGATTTAAAGAGTCTATAGGCCGCAATACACAGAGTGATCCAAAAGTGGTAGTAGGGAATGAAGAATGCAATTTATTATTTAGTACTACCTATTAGCTCAATGTGCTTTGTATGTTTATTTAGGGAGAGAAAGGAGGGTGGTTATAATATTTTAGAGGTTTGGAAGAGAGACATATTTTTCTTAATTAACTAGGAATGTGAATCTGAGGAATATGTATTTATTTAGCTTGAGTCTTAAAATGATTGGTATTCAGGTATTTTTAAGAGATTTTCTGTTGTCAGCAATTCTAATTATGTTAAATTGATTCTATGTAGCATCATCAGGTTCATTTTAAAATTTCCTGCTAAAAAATGTAAAACATTAGTTAAATTACTTTCTGCTTATTTCAGAAGAATATATGTCTGTTTCTCTTTTATATTTTTTGTGTATACATTTTTTATATTTTATGTTTTTATATTCACACGCACAAAAAAATCCCTACATAAACTAGAAAAAATGATGTTTGTGTATGTGTTTGTGTATTTGTGTAAAAGATTATACTATTAAACTGTACTGTTACAAATGTTTAAAGGGCTAAAAAACAGAGAGGAAAATTTTCAGTATGTATAGTTTTTTATATTTATCTGTGATACATACTGTTTCTGAAGTCACTGAAATATCTAGCTAAGGTTTTGAAGCAAAATAACAATTCAAAGAATTCAAAACTAGACAACAATAAATAAATAAATAAACAACTACCCCCATACCCAGCCTCAAGCTGTGGAAACTAAAGATTTTCTGAGAATCATTTTGTCAATATAGTGTGTTCAGAGTTTCAGTGTATTCAGATCTTATTTTAACAAAAAGCTTCAAACGTAATTGATAGCTAGGGCCACCAGTATGTCCTGATCTTGGGGATATTCTGGTAAACTACTAGGAGGCAAAACCCTCAGTAGTGTCAGAGCTGGGGTACCCATGTCCCATCAACGGGGGGTTTCCTCAGCCTTCAGAAAACTCAGAAGTGAAAAAGAAGGGTGAACTGAGCTCCCATCCCTCCCAGTGGTGAAAAGAGCCTTCTTCTGTAGAAAGACATCTGTTTCTGGCTCACACCTCTTGCTAAATTCAGCAATAGCCTAGGTCCAAAGCTGTGAAGTGTCCCAAGCCTGTCCTTTCCTATTCCAGGCACTAAAAATACTTATTACTGTTCTTCATAATAATAACATGTTATTCAGGAAATAAGAACATAAATTATGCATTCAAGTAGACAGGAAAAAAAATAGCAATACTAGTATAGACATAAATAAGGGATTGTACACTTGAAAGGCTTTTCCCAGCTGTGTGAGCTGGTCTAAAGAAACGTGTTCCAAACACATACTGCTATAGACAGCACGAAAACAAGGTTCATTGCTGTTTGGGAAATCTGAAACCTCACAACTATCATATGAGATGCATCTAGCAGGCCGTGTGCAAAAGGGATGTTACCATGCCATTCCTGCACATTCAGGAGCCTCACAAATGAAGAGTCACTTTGTCTCAAATAATACAGGCTACCAGAGGTGATTCAGAACTTCTCAGTACCGAATACCTTAACGGATACATTGGCAAGCTGAGTTTGTAACTGGAAGAATTTACCTTTCAGGAGGCCTGCAATGGCTTTTTGTATGTGTGAACTTTCATCCAAATTTATGCCAAAGTAAAGACCAGTCAAGTAATCTCTTGAGTTAGAACCAGTCATTATACAGTTTCCGGTAGTGCCGTGACCACAGAAATTAGCATGGTTTGATTAGATTTGCTTGATGAATTAAACTAGGTTGCTTTTGAGGAGATTAGATGACCTTTGCATGGAAAACAAAATTTTAAATTAGGGTTTTTTTTGCATAATTATAGCATTTTCTTAACATTTAAACTGTGTTCTTCACTGAAGAAAAATGAAAAGATTTTGTTATTTTCAGAACTTTGTCTTTCCTCAGATGCACAAAGAAAAAAAAAGTAGAGGAGATAAATGGGAATGTAATTACAAAAAACATATATTTTGAACATTTTTTTAATGCTGAAAGTTATTCTGAAATATTAAGAAACGATCATTCTCACAGAAATCACAATTAATATTGAATTTTTCAGTAGAAATCCTCTTCTTTTGCGTTCACAGCAATGATACCTGATTAGTTGTCTTTTTCTGAGCTCTAAAAGTAAAGCAAAGAGTTGATTGGAAAAAAAGAGGATTATTTTCTATTGCACATCTCATGAACTATTCTGACTACTACCAGAATTCTTTTAGTTTGGGAAAACAAAATCATAACTGTTTTGAGTCCATTTGATAGAGTGGAAAAGGAAAGGTTCTGATTCAACAGGAACTTTATCTATCTGTTTTCTCTGTGCTTTCTCACTCAAAAATCAAAATTGAGGAAGTTTGTGGCTAATGAGTTGCAAGTCATGAATTTCAGGTGAATATAGCTCCTTACTGGTAATTTTTATTTATTTTTTTTTCAACCTATTGTCTTCTTACCACCAAAACTCAATCAGAAACATCAGAGATACCAAAAGGTACAGGTTGCCCACATGTTCAGTATGATATTTGTAATATCTTTCAGTGTGACCTAGAACAGGCTGTCCAGAGAGGTCTTGGAATCTCCATCCTTGGAGACATTAAAATGTTGTCTGGGCAACAGGCTCTAAGTGTACCTGCTTGAGCAGGAGAACTTGGACCAGATGACCTCCAGAGGTCCCTTCCAACCTTAGCTGTTCTGTGATTCTGTAGAGTCAGAGTGATGGCAACAAAAAAATAGTAATAATCATAATACCTGCCCCACTCAGATTCCTCATCAGTCCCCATATTCCTATCTACACAAGTAGTTAATCAAACAAGATAAAATAACAAATAGACATCCAAAATTTAGTATGATTTAGGAAGGGAGAAATAAGTCACTCTGCTCTAATTTAGGAGGAAAGGTAGGCTTAGTGATACACTACTGTGATATACCACTTGTACATCAACGTGACTTCACTGAAAGAGTTGGAATTATAACAGAGAAAACTGATACAATAAACTTGTAAGTCAGGCCTGTATGTTCATAACAGGAACTTTGTGCATAGCTTATGCTTTTAATAATTGATTGTTACTCAGAACAAATATCACAGTGAAGACACTGTGGAGGGAATAAGATCTGCTGGCTTTAACTTTGTTGAATTTTCTTTGTAAATATTAGATTAAAACTCTATCGTAGTTTGGGATTTTATTTTTTTTCCCCCATTTATTACTTTGTGAGTTGCATTTGCCATTTCTCTACTACTGTTTCTATGGGAACTATTTTCCTTAGAATTTCTAAAGTACCAGACCATCTCTGAAGGATTTATTGCTTTCCACGGATGTGCAGATAACTTAGCATCCTTTCTATTGTGGATGTATATTCTGCAACTCTAAGTTTCATCCGTTCAGAGTAGAGATACTTTCCTACTGTAGATGCGTAAATGTGCCATTTTATTTCACGGTAGTGTAGAGCTGTAACATTCAACATTCCCATGAGATGCACTAGGTGGAAGAGATATGATTTGAAATAATATAAATGTCTAGAAGCAGAAAAAAATTATTAAGGTTATTACTACTTTTACAGATAAAAGAGAGAAGGAAAGCTGCAAATTGTATTTAAATTTATAATTACTCCAAGGAATGATCTAATGTTTATGAATAACACAGTCTTTGCTCCTACTATGTAAAGTGAAGTAATTGCTACAGGGAAACCTGAAACTTGTTTTTTCTCTCTGAGAAATGGTATTTTACTTATCCTTTTCATCTGCATTCCCACAGCCCATAGGGTCCTGATCATTGTGTTTAACATAGCTTGCTATAAATGCAGGCTTTTATTCTTACGACTTCGTTCTTGAAAACTGCATATTGTTCTCTCATTATTTCCGTTTTAGTAAAAGAACATGTTCACATATAGCAATAAAAGCATCAATTTAATTAATTTTTAGTCTTCCAAAAATTAATGATTCTTCTTTGAGACTTTTGTCTTTATGAATGAATAAGCAGCTTATATTTCATTCAAGCTGTTACAGGACACTCTACTTCTGTTTATCCAACCAGTCAGCTCGGTCTGTCGGCAAGTGAGAGCATTTATTTCAAAGTCTGAAGATACAACATATGGCAACTTTAAGAGCCTAAGAAAGGGTATTACGTACCAAATCCAAAGGTCTGTGTTCCCTTGAGAGCTTGTAACCTATGTGGAAAATTGAGTCTTGCATATAAAATGAAAGGTGAATGAGACTGATATACTGTACAATAGCTCTATGGTGTCCTATGGAAAATTTGAATAAATGTAAATTAAAGGTCTACTTTTTACTTATTTTTATATATTACCTGAATTTTGATAGGAATCCCCAGAAATGTGTAACACTGAGTTATCCTATTTTTTTTTTCCAAAGAAACAGGGGGATGTGACTGATGCAGGAAGAAAAATAATGCTCTTGATATTAAAGACCTTCCATTATTTCGTTTTATTACAATGTAAGCAGAAGTATTTAAAAGTGTTCAAAGTGATTTATCTTTTGTTATATCGTTATTAGTGGTGAAACAGCAGATGTAATCTGTTGTAATAGTAGACACACTGCTGTTGCCTACAAACATAAGTAATGTACCTTGCAGTAACCAGTGATAGACTTCGCTGAAGCAAGATAATGATGTGCAGATAATTAATGAACACCTCCCCTCAGGGGTTTTGTTCTGATACCATGTTCTTAGAGAACATGACGATACTGATCTTCTGGAGCTGCTGTTACAAAGTGGTAGGGAAGTTCACTATTTCTTAAGTTTTAATCCGTAAAGTTCTAAATACTAGGGCTTTTCTCTCTGGCATTAGTGGGGAGCTAAGGCAGGTAGCAGAATCTGCCCTCTGTTCACACCAGTAGTGGGTGGCAATTTTTGGAGTCTAGTGGCTTCTGAGACCTAGGCTTCTGGGCTTTGCTGGGTGTGGAGAAGCGTTCCGGAAGGGAGGATTATCTGTGCGCTGTTACAGGGCCACAGAGCAAGTACATAAAAAATATATTTTGTGTAGAAAATACTCAGATAACGTATCTCCAAATCTAATCTTTTGGAAAGATAGCTTGCAGATTTCCTTATACCTTCTACTGCTGAAATAAACAGATGGAAAAAAAAAAAAAAAAGCAAGCAACTATCAGGAGAAAGAGAACAAGTTGTTATCCTTATAACGGAAGTGTTTAAAAAGACTCAAAACCCTTACTTTGCCTTTTGTTTCTATATATGTGTATTCATGGTTGTTCATACAGAGAAAGACTAAAATGCTTTGAACTACTGGAGAAGAGAGACTGTAGATGAGTCAGTTACTTAACCCATTTTGGAGGAATCATTTTAGTGGAGAGCAGTTTGTCCTCAGACAACCATTGTTTTGCCTAATACAAGGTACAGCAGTCACTGAGCCGTCAGATCTCTGAAACTCAGATCTACTGAATGAATTTTCAATAATAGGAAATTTGGGGGCAGGAGGCATGGAAAAGAAAAAAGTTATTTCTCTTCTCTTATCCTGAAACTATTTTCACATGACACCTGGTAAATAATTGAATTCAATAAAGAGTTTTTACTGAATTTTCTATTTAGGAAATGACTCAAAATTGCTGTAGAGAAAGAAGCTGCATCTATTTTTTATCTATTGGATGCTGCTTTAATGGGCATGAGAGGTTGGTTTCATTCTCTCATTCACCTGAAGGAGCCTGAACTTACTTTTTCCACCTGTTATTTTCAGCCATCACAGCAATCTGAGCTCTTTTGGCTATCTGTAACAGCTTCTTATTCTAGATAATTTTAGTAGATCTATCCAATCCTGACCCATATAATTTGTCTAATTAAGCAATAATCTAGAATAATTCATAATTCTAAACATAGTGTAAATGTCCAGTGTGGGAAAAACATGGAAAGAGAAACCTGGCATGTAAAATATTTTTCTGAGCACTTAGATTTCACACAGAAGTCTGCAGAACTACCCAGCTGATTTTGATAATCAGATCACAGAACTGCAGGAAGAAGACATATAAATTGCAGTGTGCAACTGTGTACTGCATTTATTATCTATTCTAGATCTGACAGGGAGGTAAGATTCCCCAAAATACCGAGGACTGCAATCATAATGATCATCATTACCCATTGCTCACCAGCTGCACACAAAAACACACACATACACATACACACACACACACACATTTCTTCCCTTTTGGCTTCTGGTAAAGCACTAATATGTATGTCATGTTGATTGGGGAACAGAAGAGAAGGCTTATAGGGAAAAAATAGAGTAACTCCAGAACTCCTAAATATGGAACCTTTTGATTTACCTTAGGAGAAAAAACAGACATAATAGTTATGAGTTTATACAGTGGAAAAATTACTGGGTGGTATATCATACAGGAAGTATAAGGTAAATTGCATATTTATTTCGTATATGCTTTTGTTTCAAAATGTACATGCTTCAAGATCAGAGGGAAAATCTCAGTGAAATATTGTTAACTGCAGGGGATTTATTTTTAGAAAATCGTAAGGTTACTCCAAAGAGGAAAGTTATGAGGACTGCATAAAAAAGCTACATGATAAAGATGGGAGAAAGCTAGTGTATATTTGCTACAAAGTAAAAAGCATATTAAATTTGTAAGACAAATTAAATATAAGCAACTCCAAAAAAAATTATAACATATTTCATTTTAATGTATCCAAACAGGAGAAAAAAAGGTCTACTAATTTACAGAAATTCATTCTGTCCTGTACGGGTTATTAGAAGGATGAAAAAAAGAAAACAACCTGCCTTGGAAAAATGATATTGAGAAATAACTGCCCTCAGTGTGTTGACAGACATAGCTGCATAATCTCCATTTGTCTGGTGAAGTGAACAAACTAAAGGCAACATATAATTAGCATGTGAAGAAAATTAATATCTTCTCTTTTTTTTCCCCTCTAACCAAACAAAATAGAAAGCACTTATGGAAGAATCTTAGTTATTGTTTTTCATTTAGAACTTCTGTTGATCTGTTGAAAGAGGAGGAGGCGACGCTGTTCCTCTCCATGATGGCAGGTCTTTCCAAGGACATCAGATATGGATGCTGAACCTAATCATCTGAACCAGAGGGTTTATTTAGTGTAAAGGAAGTCTAATGCAAAATCATCCCTGAAACTCAACAGGAAGACTGTCAGAAATACAGTAGTTAGAAACAGAGAGATTTAAACAGCTGCTAGGATTATGTTCAACAGTCATGCATTTTAGGAAGTTTATTATGAATTTCTGAATCTACACTTATAAAAAAAGATTATTTTTATTCAAACTACCCAAACACCCCATTATAATATTTGTGGAAATCAGTAAGATCCTGCCGTATGCAGCTGAAGTTGTTGGCTATTCAGGGATCTCTGTCTGATTTGTCTTTGTTCGTTATTTGTTTCTTGAAATGGTTGAGGAATTTACCTGTAAAATGAGGGGCACAGAAGAACAAACTACATTTTCTAATATTGTGCTGCCTAGATGAATGACATATAGGTGCCTGAGCTGGAATTCCATCAATACAAAAAAAAAAGTGAAATGGAATTACAGCCTAATCCTCTTTGAAAACTCATTCAATGACTTTGGGATGCAGAGGCACAGTGTGGGGAATGTAACAAACGATTTAGGTGTCCTCACCAAGGTGCATGGTCCATGGGCTGAGACAGCACCCTTATGATTATCTGCTTGTTAGGTAATGTGTTGTGACTGGGGAGAAAGCACTGCAGTGATGATGAGTGGTGTTCGGTGTAGGAGAGTTAGATGGGAAGTTGATTCATGAAACTATGGTGTTGATCATGAATTATTAACATTTATTAACATTATTTATTAACATTTTTATTATTATCTTTCGTGATAGAAGTGCTGATTGCTCTAGAGAGGTAGGCTTTGGTTCAGTGTGATGTGGTTACTTCTCACCTTTGAATGACTTTCACAGGCCCCTTGCACTTCTCTGATTCTGTGAGAAATTTCTGTTTTCTAGCCCCAGCTGTTTTGCTGCAGTTAACTTTTCTTTCTTTCTCTCTGTGCACCAGAAATCATGGCTGTGTTATCTTGAGTGATCACTTATATTCCTCAGAATGGATAATATTTTCATTGTCTCATTCCCTCACAACATTTTCCTCTGAGTTTACGACCTGTTTCATCATCTTAGAAAGCCAGGGAAATTTTCATATTAGACAAGTTCCAGGCTTTTGCTAGGTCTCAGAGAGTGGAAGGAACAGACTGATTCTCTTTTACTAACCATACTACAGTTTGATTTGAGGGAAGGAGATAGCCTTATCATTGCTATAATTTGTTTAAATCAGAGTGGAAAACATGAGAACTAAAAGAATTCATGAAATCAATTTCTTCCAAAGAATAACCAAGACAAAAAGAGAAAAGATGGATAATAGCCTCCATGAGAAGTTATCAGAAGTTTTCAGTAAGAGATTTTGGGTACTTCATGACTTCATGAAAGTTGCCCTTTGGAACCACCACTTGATGTGTTTGCAAGAATATGTCAGCTCTGCTGACTAGGATTTTACCTCTATAATGGAATTTCCTGTTCAAAATGAGAGACAACATCTGTGATTGATGCACTCAGACCCCCAACCAAACCAGCAGCAGTTTGGTATAGACTCCAAAGGAGGTAAAGGCTTGAGCTGAAGCCAGGCTAAGAACTCCTTTTAGAAAAAACACAAGGAAGCAGAATGACACACTGAACACGGATAAATTGTGAGTTCAAGTAGTCTTGTGCATACCTTTCCCATAGTTTATGATTTGACTACGAGCCAACCATTTTATTCCACGAATAGGATAGCCTGGGTGAGCCTACTTTGAACTCTATCTGCTAGACAAGTGTGGCTGTTGAGGCAAATGATCTTTTACTAATCACAGATCACTGGATGAGTTCAATTTAAGTTTTCTATTAATCATTTAGCTTAAGTGTTTTTCAAATAGAATGAATAATTTAGAATTACAAGGTTATATGACTTTTAATATAATGTCTCGTTAGCGTTACTTAGTAAGATAAATTAGTTGTAATCTTAAACTGTATGTTGTAAAGTTCCACTCATATTCACTGAAGTTGTATCTACTTAATGAAAACAAAAGCAGCAACAGCTACACCTGCAAGATAAGGCCTGTTTTGCAATTTGCTGAGAAAAACAGAATTTACTCAGGCAAAATAACACCTTTAAGGCCAGCACAAAGTGGCTTCAGACTACCAACAATGTCTGCAGATAAACAAAACAAGGGCCTATCTGAAGATAGTGAAAGGATCCAATGAGAACAAGAAGACCTGAGACTCAAATATTAATATTGGACTGAATCATGGTATGAGGGGTGGATAAATAGTCTGTATGGGTATAATTACCCAGGGACTTCTAGACTTGGCTTGGCACCTCCCTGAAAGCATCCAGCTCAAGCTGGCCCTGCTGCTGTACTGCTCCATTAAGTTATTTATTTCCATGAACTCTCTAGCCTGAGGGTTTGCTTCAAGAGACCTAGGATCCCATCCTTGTTGCCAATGAACTTTGATGCCTGAGGGCTTGCTTTGGGAGACCTAGGATCCAGACTTTGGAGTGACGTTAACACCAAGCCTCTAGAGAGGAAGTAAGCAGGTTGAAATGCAGAATGGTGAAACTTTCAAATCCTAGCCAAATGATACAAAGAATGGGTTGTGCACATATAATTATTTGGTCATAAACACATATAATCCCTTACCTGTTTTCCCTTGCCCTCTATATTTCTTAGACATGAACTGCTGACCAAGTCTGTGGTTAAGTTTGGATCTAGCTGTGCCTAGACTCCTCTCCAAGGAGGAATTTAGAAAGCAAGGGGGTCCATTCTGAACCTTGTGACCTAACAGGAGGGGCCTCCCTCTACCCTTGTGCATCTCTTGTCTCCATAGAAGTCACTGTAAAATAACTCTCACCCAATTTTGCTTGGCATATTTCCTCCATGCAGTGAGTAATAGAGTGAATGTTGCCATCAAACTCTGTTAAATTTTGCTTTTCTTTAAGTAATCTAAACACTGCTTTGCAGCAAGCAGTACCATAACTCACTCCTCTGCGACAACATCTCACAACTTAAAGCACTGAAAAACCGATAGCCTAATGGTGGCAGTTGATTCCTAGAATGCAAGTGACCTAAATTCTCCCTGAACTGGATTGCTGACTTGAAAATAAACCTCACCCACTCTAATGACTGTCCTGTTAGATGATCAGGTGTTCTGCAGAGGAGTTGTTACTGTTCCTTTCATGAAAGCTGTTTCATTTTTGTATAATCATTTAACAACTGATTAGAGAAAGACTTAACCCCTCATATCAGGTAAATACTTATAATTATCAGTATCTTAGCCTGTTTATATTTCTCAATCTCCCTTACTTAGCCATTCCACTTCATTTAAAAACTCTTATTTTCTTCTGGGGTTTTGTTTGTATAAAATTAAGAAACAGATCTGAACCACTGAAAATGAACAAAAAAGAGAATGATATTTAGGAGCTCTGCAAGACTGACATCCCATACTGTAAGTATTAAAATCTGGTTTTGATTTCTTCCTTTCTAAGCTTATATGCAGTAGCATAAAGAGAAATTTTCACATTTTGCTCTGAACTTGTGTCTACATAAGGGAGAGAAACAACTTCATGTGAGGAATTGTGTTGAGTATCTTTTATTTTATATTCTATTTCTAATTTTTATACATATTTACTAGTAGTGTATTAGTATTTTGTTATTTTATTGAGCTATGTTTATCTCAACCCAAGTTTCTTCCTTCCTTTTTGATTCGCTTCCGTATTGGTGTGGAGTGGGGTAAATTAGTGGCTATAGTGGTTGAATTGCTAGCCTGGGTTAAACCACGACACAATCTTTTGGGAACTCAGAGTGATACCCACCTTTAGTGCAGAGTCTCAGCTACCTCCTGCATACTACCTCCCTTCCTGCCAAAAAGCTTGGCAAATCCCTTGACAATAAATATGTCTTTCCATAACTTCACAATTTATGACTCTACTTACAATGAAGCCTTTGCAATTTAATGGTAGATCATTCTATAGATTCTTGGAAGCACAACAACCTTTAGAGTGAGAGACATTCAAGGAATTTGCCATTGAAAAATGTTTTTGCAGTGGTGTGATATGAGAGCTATGAGTCAGAATATTAAGAGTTAGGTTTATCACTTCAAAAACATAAAGTAAAAATAATTGAATAGATAATCTATAAGAAAGGAAAATGTTTCTGAAACATATTCCTCCATCATCAAATCTACCTACTGCTTTTTCTATCTTAAGGCCAAATAAGGACCATTTGTTTCCCTTTTAGAAGACTTATTTTCTTGTTGTTTGTTCTTAGACTCTGGGACATTGCATCATGACACCATGCTCAAGTAATTTTCTTCTTTCTCTTCCTTTAAGTCTCTTGAATCATGTTTCTATTTTGGACTTTAATTAGCACTGTCCTCATTTAAGACCTTTGCATGCTTTCTCTATTTATAAGATTTAAAAGGTCTGATTTGAAACAGACTTTGCAGAGAGTCTACTATGAAGTCTAAGTACACCAGAAAACCTATGTGAGGACAAAGTTGCTAAGAGTCCTCAAAAGCCTGCTTTGTCAGGATTAGGGAAGCCACTAAAAGGCTGTATTTCTTTCTTTCACTGTTCAAACTACACACAAACATGTAGGATTTCGCCCTTTAACCTTATGAATAGAATCAAGATAAAAAAGCATCACAGAAAACATCTTTGCTAGCTACTGTCAAAATCCATCCTCTTTCTATCACTCTAACGACCAAACATTCCTGTGCTACAGGCTCCCTCTTCCAGATCTTCAAATAGTTTTGTGTTGAAAATCTGGTTCTTCATTATCTACCTGATATTTTTTGAGGTATTGCATTTTGTTGTCAGCAGGTTCATTTTTTAGCATCACGCAGATCAATTCTGGGTGAAAGACAGAAGGCTCCCCCTCCAAATTTAACAAAATAATTCAGGGATGATGCAGTGCCTTGTTATGACAGTACAGTATAGGTCATTTCTACCATTTGTCACCACTAAAGGCAGGCACCCCAGCAGCAGAATCGCTGGTGTTCTCATTTGTCTTTGGTAGTAGGTATCACCTTTGACTGTGCAGCGGAATTTCAAACTATCGTTAAAAAATCATTAGAACCCCAGATGGGGCATTGTGAACCTATGCTTCATTCAGAGTAGTTTTCCTGAGCTCTCACAAAGATGATAGCAGCAATATCAGTAATGTATATAAATTGCTGTGCCATGCCATCTACATTTTTATTGTGGGCTTGTTCAACCTAATACTTCTTTTCAGCCTGTCTGTGAGCACAAAGTGAACTACTTTTTAGATCATCCAGAGCCCAGAGAGACTGTGCAAAGCTGCACTAAAGATGCTTGTTGATGTGTATCAAGGCATTTAATTTCATTTTGAAGTGCCTTGATGTCCCGAACCTCAGTGCTTCCTTTGAGCACTCTAGTACCTGTAAAAACCATGAGCCTGCCCTTCCTCATTGAAAATAGTCTAAGCTACCTTTTATTAAAGCTGCACAGTGAATTATACAACAGATTTCTGTATAATAGTCAATACTTTTTAACACTCTTCAACTACATACACACTTTTAACTAAAAATAGTTAACTTCAAACAGGCTAAACCCTGTAGGTTGGATGGCCAGTAAGAAAAGTTATTAACATCAGAAACTACTGTGGGATGTGTGTTATGTGCTTTACAGGATAGAAACACTTTTTTTCTCTCACAGTCTGAAATCTTTCATTTCCTGACCAGACCAAGTTCTTAGCCTCTTTTGCAGCTAACTTCCTCTGAATGGCTCAATATCCACCAGAGTAAAAAAATAATGGTCTTTCTATACAGGAACCTGAGGAGATTTATGTGCATGTATTGGGTATATCAAGCAGGCAAAGCTATTAAATGAGATGAAATATGTTTCTTACTCAAGACACGTGGAGCAGCAACACTCCAAGAAGCCATTTCAGTATGCTTGTTTAGCACAGACTAACTCTGTTCTTATGAAAGGAAGTTGAAACTCTTGCAGCCAGGAACCTGAAGTATGTATTATATTTAAAGCCAGGTAAAGACACTTCCCATATAATCTTAAGGAATCGATACAATTTCTCTGTCAGTCAGTCTTCTTGCTTGAAAAGTGAAAGTTCTGCAGAGCCTCTTATAATCTAATGGTTTTAGTTTTCCCAGAAAAATGAAATATCCAATTATAGGCCATGAAAGACAGATTTCTCTAGGGAAGATCTATCTGCATGGAAACTAAAGCCTCTTATAGCTATGAACCCAGACACACGAATTTAATTTTCAAATCCAAAATCAAAGGTCTTATATAGATTTTGGCTGGAGAGTGCCTACTCATTTAACTTCATGAGGGCCCTGGGGACACGACCATTACTAGGATATCAGATAAGCCAGTCTACTGGTACTTAACAGCACTGTATACAATCTCAGAGCAGATATGTGATAGAAGACTGATTCCTATAGATGACAATTTTACAGCTCTTGCTGACTTGCACCCTCACTCCTCCCATAGTTTGTATAATCCTGCAGTGTGGGCATAGCATGTTATTATGAAGGGCAATTTTCCTACTCCATCCTCGAGGAAGGACTATCTTACATAAACTTCTTCAAAGGGACTGTAAGGGATGTATTTCCCATTCATCTTTGGTCATTTTGTGGGGCCCTGGAGGCTCCCTCTGGTGTGTGCTCCCACTGACCCCATTGAACGAGAACATCCACTAGAATGGTGTGATGAGGATAAAAAAAGTTTTCAGGGGGTTCTTTTGGAGGTATCTTGGGATACTTGTTCAAATGGCTCCTGAAAATGGCACTGCATTTTCCAGATTTGGAAAAACTGCGTCACTAACCTTATTGGAAAATTCTGTCCTTTTATCATTCTCTGTGTGGGATTTGGTGAAATTCTTGTGTGTTTTCAGCTATGAACATAACCTCTTGTTTTTGACTTCTGTCCAAAGTATCTGCAAATTTTTGCATTTCGTTAGTCAAGAACAGAACAGGAAAATACTGACAAAGAAAAAGGGATTAGAAGCAGAAACAAAGTAAATATTATTTCATCCCATTGAAAGAGGTAATCTACAAAACACAAGAGAAACAAGTTTGCTTACCTGGAACTTGAAAAAAAACTCTGCTAAAGCAAGCTACCTTTTTCAGGAAAAAAAAAAAAAAAGTGTTTTCTTGCTGCTATTTTCTGGTAGTGCCAAATGCCAGGAGAGAATTAAAAAGAGAGGGCAGGTATTTACAATGCTGATGAAGGAGTAGGTGTTGAAAACGTTATGTGTGATTGCAAGGATGGCTTAGTCTAGGCAGCTAGTGACTGCTGTCTGGTATAGTGAGCAACGAAATGGTAGCGCACAACTTGGCAAGGGCTGCAGGGTTCAGCTCTCCTTCTGACTGGCACTGATTAATATCTATGAAGTGCTGTGGGCTATGTGCTCTGCCTCACGAGAGCTCAGTTATGCTACTTGAAGAATAAGATTAATATTTCTATCCTGTTTAGCAAGAGGGGAGAAAAAAGGATGAGAATAAACATGTATTTATTTTCAGCTTTTTCATAAAAAAAGAAGGAAGGGTTCCACTGTGGGTATAACACGTATCGACATGCAGGAGGTTTATTGAGGGACATAAAATGAGACTAGATGCTGCTAATGTAATTGAAAGAGAGACATACACTCTTTTTCCTGTTATAACACTTGTGGCATTCATAGCACTGCAGCAACAGCAAGGAGCACAGGAACTTCGTGCAGCTTCCCATCCCAGCCCCTGCCGGATAGTGTGTCAGTTTATCTCAGGGCAGGATTTTGACTGTTTGTGTTGACTATGATAAAGATTCTGAATACGCTAAGTGTTTTAGGGAGAGTGAGTCACTAGAGTTTCTAATTCAATCTAAAATCTCCAAGGAAGACATGATTTTTAAATGCTTGCAATATTTTCACTTGCCCTTTGTGCTGTATTTTGTGGTTGTCTCCAACACCTGGGAATTGAACTCTTATGGAGAAGACTAGAAAAGTACATTTTATCTTTCCTGTCTCTCACTATTTCACAGCATTGGAACCCAAGAATATTCTCTATTTTGTCAAAAAACTTCAAAAAATTTGTACCAAAATAATAAATGTAAATTTACACATACATTGCAATATATATGTAGATAATTTGGAAAATGTATTTCTGTTACATAGATAGATATATTCTTCTTCTGTTTAGCATGGCATGGATATGTATTTGCAAATGATGTGTCAACATGGGAACCGTGCAACTCAATGAAGCATTAAAAAAAAAAAAAAGATCAATTGCCCTTTTTTCCAGACTTCTTCTCAAATTTCTTTCCCTGACCCCTCTTACCCAGATGAATGCTTACTGTTTCTTGCTGAAAGCTCTAGGAAAAAACTCTGCTCAATTTAAACAGATAGCTCAGGTTTCTTTACTGACACCTACGATCTGTGTGAAAGCAGTTTTGCCTAACTTCTGCAACCAGCTGAGAGGAAACATGATAGAATTATAAAAACATATATGTACCAGGAGATTCCCATCAGCTTTTGCCTTGGGTAGACATGGGAATAAAATATTACTTTAGACTTCTCCAAAATACAATACACATACACTAAAATGGAGGGCATGAGGAACTCATGTAAAGAACAATTTTTTATGTTCCTTTAGTGGGCAAATCCAAGCACAGCTGCAAAAGTAGCCACCTTAGAGAGAACACTTCAGATTTCATTTAGAATTCATCTCAACTCCCTGAAAGAGCCATCTGCATTTGGATTTACTTGCACTTGTTTCATCCAGTAAACTGGTACTCTTGACATAAATGTTAGATAAAGATTTTAACAAAAGTTCAGATTTATCAGATATGCATTTATTTCAGGGACGTTACTGCTCTTAAATGTCTACCTTGCATACAGTTTTTATGAGTTGCTAATGTAAATCTTTTTGGGGGAGTAATTTCTGTTTTAATTTACGTAATATTGTTAAATGGATTAAACCGGTCCTTTCTTTAACTCTATATGTCACTGGAGTTACACTAGGGACACACTGAAACCCATTTGTCTCATCAAGCATCAGGGAAATATGCTTGGGATATATTTGGAATTCGATGTCTTTTTGATGCCATCTGAAACTAAAACATAAATTCATGCAAAGATTATCTAGCCTGGCAAGGTTCAGAATTTTGTTTCACTAGATAATCTAAACCTGAAAAATTTAAAAAAGCTAGTGAAAAAGGCAGAAATGTTGTATATAAAGAATAAATAACTAATACTTGTTTGAAAACAGTCTTTGCCAGCTACTGTAATTTTGAAGGATTTTTCTTCCTTTGATCCTGTCCCAAAGGTACTGCATGTAAACATTTAAAGGAGGTATAGAAGAGTCAGTGGGCACAAAATAGAGCACAGTAGGCTCTTATGGAGCACAGTAGGCTCTTTCTGAATATCAGGAAACGTGCCTGCACTGTGAGGAAGTGCCTTTGCACAAATCTATATTGCTTTAATATTTACTTCCCAAGAATAGATAGTACGTAAGTTAGTAAAAAGAGTCTTGCTACATAATCATGTTTCAATGTAAGATTATAAGGTCAAGACTAACTAGAAAGAAAGAATTCCTTGAATTTGCATTTTGGGAACATTAGCACATTACTTATAGTTCCTATAACATTCAATAATAACTGATTGTTCTGCCTTTGATTTTTCACAGCAAATTTATACTAAGACATTATTTAGACACTTTCACTAACCATTGAGAATTTCATTGTTTCAAAACTGGCAATAAAGTCATGTTTCTTAAAATCAGTTTCGTCACCAGAGACCACTGGAAATAAATCCCACAATCCTGTAATTTAAAGCACTGTCTCAAAAACAGCTTATGCCTCTCTACATTTCCTGCTCAACAGCATTTAACACAAGATGCAGCATAAATAATAGGTGGAAAATTTGTTTAACTCCCTCATTTCCTTGTGCACTTCTCCCATGGTTACTATACCTGAACTACATTTGAGATAACTGGGCCCATTGTCCCCAAAAAGTGACAAAAACTTTTATTTGCAAAATGTAGACTTCTCCTGAAATTCTTTCTTATGACCAGTTTTCCTCTACATTTTTCCTGTTTTTCTCTGACTTTTCTCTACTTGCTGAGATTAGAAGGTCTGGTGTTCTGCTCTACCTTTGACGAATTGGAGTCCTGAAAGTATCTCCAGTGATGGCAAAAGGAAAGCCCTACTTCGAAAGTTTTGTTCTTGAAAATATTTGAAGAGCAAATTGAATTGTGTTCAAATAGAACTAATATAATGGAAAATGTTCCTAACATTAAAAAATATTCTCAAAAATTAGCATGTCTGGAGTTGTTCTAGATTAAATATTTTAATTGGACAGGGATTTGCTGAACACTTTATTTCTCACATGGACAAGAATTCAGTTGTTAAAATACACAGTTATCACTGCCTTTGTCTGTCCCACTGAAATGTTCCTGCTGCCATTTAGATTTTTTCCAGGAATCTTAAAGTTACTGCAATCAAATGAGAGAGGCAAATGGAGCAGACAATAGCTGAAGCACTTGTCTGGTATAGTCTTATGTTTGCAAGGTGTTAGGTCAAGGTCAAAACCTACTGTTTAAATCCTGTCCATGTAAAAAGAATTTGATTGTCGATGTCCTAAATATGTGTTTTTGTTCTTCTCAGATTTTGAAATCTATGATAACCTTTCAGATCAGGAGCTGTCTGTGCTTGGTTTACTATCCAGTGTAAGCAGATAGGCCTAAGATCTTTCTTAGGTATTTAAAGCCTTTCATTGATTTTTTTTTCCCCCAAATCGTTGTTGCTTTCAGGCACATTCAATTGTGGCCATGTGGATTTCTTCCATTTAACAGAAATTTTTTCCTGCTTCACCAGTTACCAAAACACAACTTGATCAGTTTAAAAAAGATGCAAAGACTCAGCAGAGTTTTAAGTCATTTATCCAGTGTTAGCAGGGAGCTGAAAAGCAGCTTTAACACACCTACCTGTGACTTTGCCAAAAGACAATGAGAATTAACTTTTTACTGGCTGCCAAGAAAATCCCCAAAAACCTCTCAAAACCCACCACAAAACAAAACAAAACACAACACACACACACACAAAATCCTCAGTGAAGTTCACCAACAAAAAACCCGACAACCCACAAATCAAACCCACAAAAGCGCTGTAAGAACAGCACTGGTATCAGTCATTTAAAAATCAATGTAACGTAATATAAGACAATGTAATCTTCAGATACTGCTTTCAGCTTCTTTGGTGATTGTGAAAACATTTACTAATTGTTTATCCCCCAACTCTTCTCCTTCCTCTGCTGAGCCTCCCCAATGCTAGCTGCATAATCATCAGTCTTTGAAGTCAGCAGCAGTCTGGAAACGGGGTAATTAGTTGAAGCACCAAGAGAAGCAGGTGTTAGATGCGTTGCTTTTTTGTGATGTATCAACAGCATTTGTCGTGTATTTGCGATAGATTAATAATGTACACATGGATTTGCTACAGGCTTTTATTTTCTGTTTGAATAAGGAGAATGCATGTCATCTATTATTTTTTGCAAAAGAGGGTTCTCAGGCCAAAGAAGCTGATGGGTCAGATCCCAGGATCCTGCCCCATAACACATACCATGTGGCATCAGAATTCCAAGACGTCTGCTAAAATGTTATTCATTTGATTGAAGGTAGTCCTTTTATATTAGGGCCAGTTGTCTGGATTTCCACTATTGTCAGTGGGAATAAATATATTCATTTTTTTCTTTCAAGTGCTTTATTTAAAGTACATATGTAAATAGTTCATTGCTATTCTGAGATAGTATTATGAAATTAATAAAATTGAAAATAAACATTATATGAGTTTGACATCAAACCAAAATAGTCTTGCCTGGATGTAGGAGTGATACTAAGTATTATTGGGTAATAGCAAATGACCTGGTTTAGAGTTAGTTTCTTAGAATTTTTTTTTGTTACCGGCTCCGTTACAAAGTCAGAGACACACTTGGACATTTTGGGAGCCCTTGGATATGTTTGTCTTTCTTTTTCAGATCTGTAGACTTCAAAAACATGTCCACATAAAGTCTTGCATCTACAGAAGTTGTATGACAAGATACCTTTTAAAGTTGCTGCATTGGTCTCTTGAACAAGTGTATCAAGGAAACTTTACAGATACCTCCACAGGCCTGCTTCTCTTTTATTCAGCGTGCTTAGTGGAGAAAAGGGAGATAACAGCATTCAAGGAAATAACACTTGTTTGTTTATTAGGAGTTAGTCCACTGAAATGCATGGCAAGAATAAAAATATAACAAAAAAAGGGATGCCCTGATAATCCAGTCTTGATTAATCAAATATTTTGTAAAAGAATGTGTCCAGCTTCATTTGCCCTTCATTTTTCTCCCTTGAGTGAAGTCAGATTTTTTCCGATGACTGGAGGCAGATGACAGTGAGGTGAAGAATAACATTTGTTGTATAGTAGGGGAAAAAGAATAGTATGCATATTGTTATTACATGACATTCAGTGCAACTGTATTCTAGACTGCCATGCAAAGATAACACTTTACTGAAATTATTTACTATATGCACACACCAAGTCACAGATGCATAGTCTTAATAACAAAACTATCTTGTAAATGTATTGCACTACAGCTACTATAGCTTGGACAATGTAAACTGAATTTGTTTCTGTAGACAGAAATGCTTATTGAAGGGCAGTAAGTTACAAGAAACACAGACTAGAGACACAGTAGGCTGCATATTTGTGAACACAGAACAGCTTCTGATGTGAATTTTATCTTGAATTTGCAATTAAAAAATCTGATAATCAGACATATAGTACTAGTAACAATAGAAAGTTATTTTGTCATGTGTAGACAGATATGGCGCAACTATGTGAACTGTGGTGTTCAGTTTTAAGGCATTTTTCCCCGCATAAAGTTTCCTAAATACAATGAAGATATAAAGTAGCAGTGTGGATGGGTAGATCGTGGAAATGGCAGTAGAAAGGGACTCTGTGTCCTATGGAGAAGGTAAAGGAGAATCCAAGAGGCCATGGCAATAGGGCAGAGAGAAGATGGTGAGACCTGGGGAAAAGCTCCAGAGGATAGATTCAGGTCTGTGTGGGGTTTTTTTCTAAGATTCAAAATTCAACTGAAGTTCATGTATAGGAAAACAAGTTTTGTCCAGAAATTTTACTTTTAATTGCAAAATAGGCATGTTTTTTTGTCCTTTTTCCTCAAAACAGTGTAACTTCATGTGATTCATCTAAAGAGTAAATGGCTCAATTTAATATGAAAGCTACTTCAATATATTTTCTGGACATAAATTATCCTTTTATTATTCCTACCTAGCAAACAGAGAGAAGTTAAATCAATCTCCACTCCATAAATTCGTACAAGTATTATTTGTGCTCAGTCAAGTGAAAGAGTATTGCGAGGTATTTAAGGCCACCATGGCTTGTAAAATCAGTGTAAACAAAATAAATACAGAAGACATTTTCCTCAGCAAAAGCTACATACGCGATGAGAGAGTAAAACCACCCAAACATGCAAACAACAATCTCTGAGTTAAACTAGGCGGAAAGCACCTCAGTTTCCAGTGTTTTTGATAAATGTAATTATTTTACACTGACTTTGTCAGATACCACACGTGCTTTCTGAGACAGTATCAGTTATGCTCTTCTGTTTGAGTGTGTGATTTCTCATTTTATTTGTGTGTCAACAATTATGTTGAGATCTGGTATATCTCTTTCTTATGAACAAAATTACTGGTGGAAGTAGTAGGAGGAAAAACGTTATGAAAATTCTGGCAAGGACCAATGCAGCAGCTGTTCTTCTGCCCACCTAATAGTGGAAGGGCTGCACAACAATGCAACACCCATCCTAACAACAGCTGTACCACAAAATTTTAAGACAAAACATTGATTTTACTTTTTTTCTAAGAAAATGTGTCTTAAATAAGCAGACTCTTATACATATCTAGCTTTCCCAAAGCTGTTGTTACCTGCATCAGGAGAAACCTGTTTCTCAGACAGCTTCTTTTCCTGTTCTTTATCTCAAAAGGAAGGGGAAGCAAGAAGGAAAAGCAAAGCTGTGTCTACATTAGAATACAGTGCAGACCAAAAGTACTGTATGTATTTAATGAAACAGCTGTTGCTGAGGACCCACTACCAATATGATGTGTGTTTTGGTGTCAGAGATGGTTACTTCAAACTCTCTCTTGTTTGACCTCATGAGCAACAAGAGCGTTTTCTATTCCAAGTAGTTTTTCTTTAGTGTTTTGTTTGTTTGTTTTCAGTGATTAGCATAATATTGTAGTTTGATTGTTTCAGAAAGTTTTGTTTAAAAAGTCGTCTTTCATATCTTCCTCCTTGTTCATGGTGTTTCTAATTGAAACATTCTGTCCTTTATATTTGAATTCACTTTCTTCAGGTAAAACTGATAAAGACTAATTTTTATTTATATGTCTACACTTTTAAAAATCATTTTAGCTGAGCACTTATTTCCAGAGCAATCCTAGCGGAATACTTTCACATCTTCACTTAGCAACAGGTATGCACATATTTTGCATTAATGCAAGAAAAAAAAATCATCTTTTGAAACCCTATCTGTTTACGTGAGAACAAACTCGAGCATGTAAACATTTCTGTGAATAAGTATTACTTCCAAAATGCAGTTTAGGTTTTTTCTTACCAGTCTGACCCTGAAGTTATTGCTTTGATCTGGTTTTGTCATATTTTTGTCATATTTATGTATGTTTTAGCAAACAAATTTATTGTCCAGTGTGTGAAGAATTGAAAAGGTATCTATTTATACTAGTGTGCATCTATGGGTACTTCTACATCAATATATTGGTCTGGAAAATGAATCCACTTTCAAAAAAAATCTTTTGATCCTTTCCATTTATTATATTTTTATTCATATCACAGACCAGCATCAGAGCATGCAAAATGAATTGTTCTAGGATAAAACTAAATGCAAAGTTTTGCTCCAACAGCTAAAGTGAGTTCAGTCAATCAAATCAGAGAAGAACTAGTATGAATTAAAACCTTCCAAAAGGGTGTACAGTAAAAAGAGCAGGTCAACAGCTGTTTTTCCCTACAGATCTGCAATTGGTAGTCCCCACTGTTTGCTAGTATAGACTTAACCTAGGAAATTCTATGGTATTCATTTATGAATCTAATTTGTTCTTGTTTCCAGGACATGCAAATATAAATATAAATTCATATTTCTAAAATATGAAACTCTGTGAGAATATACCATAAAGTTTTCCCACACTAGACCCACAGTCATGAATAAGGCACAAAATTCTTACAAGAATTTGTATGCATCTGAAGACACATAACAAACATAAGCCCTCAGTGAGCCTGCAGATTGCTTAACTGTTTGATCCTAAAAGATTTTTGCAGTTGTTTACGCTTGTCATGCCTTGATTCAGAAATGTGCATAGCAGAATGCAGAATGTCTGGGAAAAGTTTTAACATTTATGTCAGTTTTTTTCTTGCCTGGTTGCAAGTGGTGTTTCCCAGAGTTCAGTATTACGGCCAGTTCTGTTTAATCTCTTTATCAATGATCTGGATGAGGGGATGGAGTGTACCCTCAGTAAGTTTGCAGATGACACCAAGTTGGGCAGGTGTGTTGATCTGCTGGAGGGTAAGAAGGCTCTACAGAGATATCTGGACAGGTTGGATCGATGGGCTGAGATCAACTGTATGAGGTTCAACAAGGCCAAGTGCCGGGTCCTGCACCTGGGTCACAACAACCCCATGCAATGCTACTGGCTCAGGAAAAGCTGCTTGGCAGAAAAGGACCTCACAGTGTTGGTCACCAGCCAGCTGAACATGAGCCAGCAGTGTGCCCAGGTGACCAAGAAGGCAAACACCATCCTGGTTGCATCTGCAATGGTGGGGCCAGCAGGACTAGGGAAGTGACCTTCCTCCTGTACTCAACACCAGTGAGGCTGCACCTTGAATCCTGTGTTCAGTTTTGGGCCCCTCACTACAAGAAAGACATTGAGGTTCTGGAGAGGGTTCAGGGGAGGGTGACAAAGCTGGTGAAGATTCTGGATCACAAGTTTTATGGGGAGTGGTTGAAGGAACTGGGGCTGTTTAGCCTGGAGACGAGGAGGCTGAACGTAGACCTTGTCACTCTACAACTGCCTGAAAAGTAGGTGTAACAAAATGGATGTTTGTCAGTTTTCCCAAGAAACAAATTATAAGACAAAAGGAAATGGCCTCAAGTTGTACCAGGGGAGGTTTAGATTGTACATTAGGAAAAATTTCTTCAACAAAAGGATTGTCAGGCATTGGAACAGGCTGCCCAGGGAAGTGGTTGAGTCAGCAGCCCTGGAGATGTCTAAAAAGCATGTAGATATGGCACTTTAGGGCATGGTTTAGAGGTTGGCCTGGCAATATTAGTTCAACAGTCAGACTCAATGATCTTAAAGGTCTTTTCCAATCTACATGATTCTATGAATCTTGGATCATGGATTTCAAATTTTCTAGGGCAGATAAGAACTAATTTTGGCAGGGGTAGATATGCAGGCTTCTTGTCACCTCACTAGTAACTTTCATGTGAGTAAAAATTACTGTGAATTTTCAGCTATTAGGAGGACTTTCTTAGATGTTGAAGAAATGAATAGGTGTTTTGACCTGGAAAACACATCAAATTACGTAGCAGCAAGCAAATATTAAGAATCTATTCCTAAAATGCCACCAGGTGTGTAGTTGTAAGGTCTCTGAGGGAGAAGTAGACTTCATTAATTTTTACAGAAAAGTAGACTATAGTTCAGATAATTTGTTTTCTTATAAAATTGACCATGGCTCAGTGTGATGTCTTTGCCTTCTTAATACAAGGATTATAATGATACAAGAAGAGTATTACAGTCCATGAAGATTTTAATCATCTTGTACGTGTTTCTGCAAATGGGAAACAAATTCAGGCTTTATTTCCTAAACCTGGAATACATTCAAACATCTCCTCTGTCACAAGTTGCTTTAAGGGAATATGAATTTACTCACAATACCTAAGCCAGGAGGATAAGGAGAAATTTTCCTGATTTAATTAAAAGGTCTGGACATTTTGCCTTTAGTTGCAAAAATGTCCTTAGGAATGGTTTTCCTCTCTGATATTTTAAAGGAACTTCACAATATGAGTCAAAAGCTTTAAAAACCACCACTGATGCTGCAAATGTGGGAAACATTTTAGAAACATCGTAACTTTCTTAGCACTTTTTATGAATTATTTAAAGCCAGAGAATTTAAATTTGAGAATGTTTTTCAAAATTGCAATGCAGTGTTCTTAATACGACGATCATGTTGATTAGATTCCTTTATACTTGCGTTTCCAACCTAATTTAAGAGAAGTTCAACTTAAGAAAAGTAAAGATTGCTGAAAGAGGGGAGTTTGGTAGTTCGGTGTTTTAAGTAGAGGGATAGGACAGAGGAATGCTCATTAGAAGCAAAAGAGAGAGTCTAAATCTCTGAAGACATTTTTTTTTTTTTTAAGCAAGGAACTGGAAGAGGAGCTGAGATAGCTTGAATAGCCTACGTTATTGTAATTTACAGAATTTTGATGAAGATCAGTTCTATACACTCCTTTGTAATATTCACAACAAACGGAAAGAAAAGGTCATAGATTAGAACTGCGTGGTTACCCTCAGGTGGTCCAGGATCTGTCACTGTGACAATCAAGATGACCTTGTACATGAAATATTCCTGAAGATTTTATCTTTCAACTAATTTCTGAGAAAATTAGAAATTTTAGAGAGAAAAAAAAAGTCGTGCTTTAATCTTTCTGAAGCAGTGCCAGTTTAAGAGCTGAAATCATTAACTATCATTTTTTTAAAAAGAAATAAATTTTGGTCTAAGTTTTCTGGTTTATTCTTTCAGTTCATCAATGATGTGTTTTTATCTTCCCTGTTAAATTAATATTTAAGTTAATTACTTCATGTAAATACTGCATAATCAAATAATCTTTTATGAAGTAAGGACACTATTTAAAAATAGTTTTACTGCAGTGGAACGTTTTCCAGTCCTTGAATCACTATTACCTAACTTTTAGAAAATAATTTTTAATGAATTACGGCAAATAAACACAGGTGTGTATGGTTTTTGTAGTCTTGGTTTGATTTACCTATGTGAGAGGTCGAAATGTTATAGTGTAATTTACTCACACATTATATACTCTACCGGTGGCTAAAGATGATGATTCACCTCTACTATTACAATGCTAGCCCAAGTTAAGCTAATAATTTCTTTGCTTCTTATGTTGAATATCCATTCTGCACTTCTTCGTTCTAGTTAGAACACACTTTCTTTCCCCAATATGTTGGATTAGCAAAAGCCAGTCTCCAAGTTACAAGTTGCATAGTAACAATGATCTTCTTACCTGTCAGTTCTTTAATTTTGGTCTCTTGCAGAATTTATAGTTGCTGCCTTTCTGATATTTGATAAAATGTGTTAATTTTTATAATGCCAAGATCCATTCACTGTTATTCCTTGTTTCTTCTTTACCAGTAATACATCTGATTGAACCTGTTTATCTTTTTACTTAACTTATTAGGCTGTTATTCTAATTAAGTTAGTTAAGTTACTCTAGTTAATGCATGACATCTTCCTTTTATATATCTTGAACCCAACTGCAAAATACTCCGTAGGGTGGGAAGTAGAAATCAAATCTGTAAAGGAGTGTGGGATACTAAATACAATACTGTTCATCAGATGAATCAGTAATCTCTTCAAGAAAATAAGAAGAGTAAATAAGATTCACTCCTACTACATTTAATTGGCATTAATAAAGCTATAATTTCCAGTTAATTGAGTTCTAGATTATCTTTTTGGTTTTTTGTTTTGGTTTTGTTTGTTTGGATTTTCCTGGGCTTCATGTTGTTTACTTCTTTAAATTATAAGTACAAGATTTTCTCTGGTTTCTGCAAGGATTTATTAATAAACAATCGTCTTCATAGTGATGAATATGAAAGTTACTTTAAATTAATACTAAGTTAAACTACAGGAATAACATGCTCTAGTAGCAGAATGTGTAGGCTATGGCACAGGCTTTTAAGGAACTTTCTAGGTCTTCAACTACTGGCAAACCATACAGATAACTTCTTCAAAATTATTATTTAGCCTATCCAGTTTATTCAAACCTCTCTAAAATCCTATATAGTTGTTATTTAACATATTTGCAGTTAGTACTTTTGAATTGTGATGTAGATTGTCTCTAGAGTTGGTGTATATAATAGAAAGATGGCATGTGAGGACAATTCAAATAGAAATTATTCTATTAGTTTTCTAATCTGTATTTTCAGTAACAAGAAATGGATGATCTGCTGGAACTCCTAAAGAAAGGTTAGCTTCCCCATCTTGTCAAGCATACATCTGTTTTGTTTAACGATTTCATGTGTATAACTGATATCCCATTTTTATGATAACTCTTCTTTGGTCCTCAGATGTTATAAATCCACCATACTATCGCCAAAGACATTTGCTAGGAGCTGCTAATGGTGTATTATTGAATATCTACCCTTACCTAATAACATACAATACCTTTCACAGCATTTCACAGAGTTCATTACATTTGTGCACATAATAATATGTACAATATTGTATATGCTGGTTATTAAAATTTCCATATCATGTCACCTTTTGAAAAGGTAGACACTGGCTTCCAAAACCTTTAAATCATAAACATAATTTATGCATATGCATGTCAAATGATACATATTATATTGATGGTTTAAAGAAAATTCATAAATTTTCATTACTTATAATTTTGTGTATATTTTCCCAGAAATGTGGAAACATTTAAAGGACAACAATGCCAAAAATCATCATTTCCACAATGGCAAATGAAATATAAGATGGTAATTAAGCTAAGTTAAGTGCCCAAGAAACCCTGTAAGTGTATCAGAAGCTGAAAGAATGACAGATTTACTCACCTTTTTTGTACCGAAAGAAGAGAGACTTGAGGCCAGATTGACATTTGTGTTTTGGAAAGTTAAATCCCACCTACCACCTACTCAGTTTGCTTGTGCCTGAAGCTGTGTTCAATTCCCTTTTTTCAGACAACATCTAACACTGCAGATGACAAAAAAACTTACGTATGTCACAGTTTTTGCCAATAAATTCATTCATGCTTAAAAGGATAATTACCCAGGGCAAACGTCTGCCCTGAAAGTGCACCAGGTGCTATGCCCCATCCCTATCAGGATCTATACATTCCCCGTTTCTTGGACTATCTTTCCTGAAAGCCTGATCAAAACTCAGCCTAGAGATAACTCTTACTGGTCCATTGATCATCTGAGCATTCATCAGCACCAGATCTCTGTCCTGGCTGAGGACTCAAAGCCCATACAAATCCTCCAGCTCCAGGCCTTAATGCCTACCAGGGCAGCCAGGCTCCAGTGTCCTGTTGAAGCTGTTTCACCTGTGCCCTCGTTTTGTTAAAAGCAAGACCAGTTTCTCTTTTAGTGATTTTTTCTTTCAGCTAATTTCTTCTAAGTAACTGCACTTTTCTGAAGTTAGATATATGTTTTGGTAGACATAGCCATGGAATGCATGGTCACTGATAAGGGTGCATGTCCTGTAGTGAGAGGGGCAAGGAGGAGCAAACTGAACAGGTGACTGAAACTGACCAACTATTCCATCCCATCGACGTCATAACACCATATAAAAGCGGGCAATCATGAGGGTCTTGCTCTTCTTCGACTATGGCTGACATCTGGGGAGGACCCTGCCTGCTGTCCCTGCAGATCTGAGGCCTAGTGACAGACCCTGCATCCTTGAATCCAGTTCTGGTTTGTTTCAGACTCCAATCCAGGGCTTCCAGGTGCCTGCCCTGCAGCTGCTGGAGCAGTGATGAGCTTTGGCCAGGAATTCAAGATTGGTTTTGTATATTTTGTATTATTTTCTCTATTTTATTAGTAGCATTAGTAAAACATGTTTTAACTTTTTCCAACTTGCAAGTCCTCTCCCTCTTTGCCTCTCTTTTCCTCTCTTTGCCCTCTTATTGCCTTTGTTTATTGTGGAGGGGACTGAGGAGGGAGAAAGAGGAGAGGGTTGACAAAGCCTCTGCCACAGTTTATTGTCACCCTGCAATCAAACCTTGACAACCTGGCATAGGAAATCTAAGTATCTGCTAGATCAGAAGGAAAATGGAAAGTTGATATTTGGAGGTAGCAACACTGTAGAGAGGACATTGTGTTTCACAGACTGGGTTTACCTTTTGTACCTAAATTACCCTTGTGTCCCAAATATAGATTAAAAGATTTAGGTATTATGCAAGTGCTGTAGAATATGTATGTATATGGAGGAAGGCATTTATATGAGATGAAATGTAGTGCAATAATTGACGCTCTGAACTTCGATCCTCAGTGCTTGCTTAAGCGAGATGAATTCAGATCCAGAACAAAGAAAGTATTGTCAAGACTTATAAATTTAACAAAGTGAAAAAAAAAATCTAACTAAAATATATACCCAAGGAGCAGGTGGGAGGCGCATATATACTTTAAAAAATGTAATTTTGATGTTTCTATAACTTACAGGACTTACATTGATGACGGGTAATTTGAAAAAAAAAGTTTATTTTTTAAGTATTTTTTCCAAGGAAACTTCACAAATCCATTAAAATACTATGATTGTGTGAAAAGATAACTGTCAGAAAGAAGAAGATGATATTTACTTGAACATTCACAGTGTCCTAGCAATATCTCTCATGAGATTATTAAATATATTTAGGAAGTGAAGAAGAAAAGTTAAAGTAAAGCCATAAAAACAGGGAAGAGAAAATATGTAAAGCAAAGATAGATTATCTTCTTTCAATAGGTAAATAGCATCAGAAGGTTGAAGATCTTCATGAAATGTACAAGTGTTTGGTTAGTTCTGATAAAGAAGACTGTGAAGAACTTCAAAAAAACAGAAGGTGTATGTAACAGGAATAATTTGAAAAACTTGCACAAATGTTTTTGCTTTGATTTTCAAAGTGATATTGTTTTAGGCAGTACTGCCTTGATTATGGACATAATAAATTCATTTGGTCATGTGTCTTTCAGTACATTTCTGTTAACATCAATGGGATTTTTCTGGGAGTTCATATTGCATTATTGAGAGCACGTTTTGTTTAATAATCCCTAGGAAAGATTGGCATGTCAGCAGATTCAAAGTTGTTCAATTAACATGAGATACATTCATTATCAATGAACTAAGGATTAACCAAACACTCTAGATTTGGTTGTTCTTCCCACATAAAGTGGCAAAAACCAAATGGTTACTTGGCTTCCAATTAAATGTACACAAAGCTGGTTTTGAGCTAGGATGAATTATGTGTGAAGATGTACCATATGGCTGATAAGCTAACAGTGTTTATGTGCTTAATTTAGGACATGGATAGGCAGATAATAATTTGGATATGGAGATATCCACATAAAAAAAAAAAAGGGGGGAGAGAAATTTAAACCTGCAATTTTTAAAGTTCTGATTATGACAGCTGTTTTTCCACATATTCAAAGACATTTTTTCATAGACAAATGAATTACTCTGAATCCATATTTCTGAATCAGAATGACTCATACTTCATTACTATTTGAAGATGAAGGTCACCTGTCAGTAATGCTTGAGTAGCATACTGCCAATAACTTTGCTTATGCATATGTGCAGCTTGACACAAACTGCTAGCTCTTGAGTGTCTACATTTGTGACAATCTGTGAAGAAACCACAGTATACTCTTAAGAACTGCATAAATGATTCTATGTAAGGTATGCAGTTTAATCTGCACACCAAGGACATAGGATATGTTGTGACTCAGGAGTCCACCTCATCCTGAGGCCAAGTCAAATGGCTCAAAGCCACACAGGAAGGCAAAGAAACACAGAGACTTCCAGGGGCTACCCAACAAATTGCTGTACAAGGCAAAGGGTTTAATTCTTCCGTATAGTTACTTCAGGGTAGGAAGGAACACAGTAATTTGGTCTAAGCCATTTCTCGTTCACTGTGACAAGAGTCTGAGGATCTTTGATATGTGATCAGCTGTGTCATATGTCTGAAATACATATGATAATTACTCAGATCAAAACCCAGTAATGCATACTGCAGACTTTAACTAAGGAGAAGGACTTATGCTGGTATAATTCAGTTTATATGTTTGTTTGTATGTGTTTCTGGCAAGCTCAGGACCACAGGTAGAATTTTGAGACATATACAGATGTAGTCTTCAGATGGCATTCACATATCCTTTGTGAACTCTAAAATTAACCTCTTGGGAGCACTTTCTGTTATTGCACAACATAATACTTCTGTTTTGTGATGACAGGAAGGAATTCTGCCTCCGTGTCCCCTACTGAAAAGGTTTAAGAAACTTGAATGGGCTTTAGCGAACAAATGTCAGTGTCATATACTGTTTCATCTTGCTTCAGAGGTGACAAGAACTTGTGTAACCCTCAATTTTTTTAGTATAATGAATTTTGGAGAATGAAATTAAGGTCTGCTATCTGACTGCATGACTTCTACTTCTGTCTTAACTGGATGTCATGTTATTACCTTAATGTCCTCTGAATATTTTCAAGGTTCCAAATATTGACAGAAGGATCCTGACTTGTATCGCCATATGCACTGTAGGGGATGGTTAGGACGCTGAAAGCCCTTCCTCCAGTGCTTGTGCATTAATCCAGAAAAAGGGCAACATAAAATCCTAATAGTTCACAGAATGGTTGGCAAAGATCTGTTGATCCTTCTAGCACTGCTCCTCATATTCATGCATTAAATGACTTCTTTAAATGTCTTGAGTAACATATTTTTGTCAAGAAGCATTGTGTATTAGCACTGTCATATTTAAAGTGTCAGCTATGGCAATATCACTTCTGCTCCTTCTCTTCCCTCCAGCAGCTCTCTGCTTCCTCCCACTCATCATCCCTCAGTTACAAAAATGCAAAGGGACTCAACAGAGAAGTCTTTCGCTTTATAAAAACAATTTAAATAGTATTAGGAGTTCAAACACAACAAAGGTGCCCTGAAATGAGGCACTGAATTTAGCACACCAGTGTGCTTGCAAATCCCAGGCTTCCAAAGCTGGTAACATTACAGAATTCACCTAGAGATCTCTGCTTCAAATTTCAGGAGATCTTATACCTGTGTACACTTGCAGGAGAACAGGCCCTCAGAATGCTATCCATAGAGACAATAATTGGAGCAAATGCAAAATGAATAATTTCCTGGTGACTCATGTTTTTACAGGATAATTCATGTAGAAGTTGCAAGCTAAGATGTGTACCAATCCTAAACTGAATTCTGCAATCTTAGATGATTTGGGATTAAAATACATTGTGCATTTTCTTCATTAAACAATTTTGGAGTCATAGAATCATAGAATGTTAGGGAATGGAAGGGACCCCAAAAGATGATCTAGTCCAATCCCCCTGCCGGAGCAGGAGCACCTAGATGATGTTACACGGGAAGGCATCCAGGAGAGTTTTGAATGTCTCCAGAGAAGGAGACTCCACAACCTCCCTGGGCAGCCTGTTCCAGTGCTCTGTTACCCTCACTGAGAAAAATTTTCTTCTCAAATTTAAGTGCAACCTTTTGTGNTGGACTCTCTCCGGCAGTTCCCTTTCCTTCTTGAACTAAGGGGCCCAGAACTGGACACAATATTCCAGATGTGGTCTCACCAGGGCAGAGCAGAGGGGCAGGAGAACCTCTCTCAACCTACTAACCACCCCTCTTCTAATACACCCCAGGATGCCATTGGCCTTCCTGGCCACAAGGGCACAGTGCTGGCCAGAGGCTGGTGTTAAACCAATTCATGCACTCCCAGTTAATAGCAGTTAGTTTGACAGCTATGAATACCAGGCCAGCTAAATTCAAGTATGTTTTCTGCAATGCAGCTGGTGAAGAAGAATGTCTAATAGCCTGTGTCTTGGTAGGGCAATAACCCACAAACTTGTCAACTGTGAGAAGTTAATGCCGTATGTCCCTGGTGTTAAAGAAACCATGTGGTGCTTCTCTTACCTCGTCAGGGAAGCTTTCATCTCTTCTGTGAAGAGGTCAAAGAAAATGCCAAGAAATCGAATGTGCAGGGTATGATAATCAGAATTAGTAAAGGAGCTGGAAAAATTACAGGTTACTTGCTACTGCTAATTGTAGGGTTTGAGCCTTTTGTTTTAATTCCAAACATCTATGTGAGAGGAACCACTAATTAACCTCATTCAGTACCAACCCATGAACTGTATATTGCACACTTTTTGTTGATAATAGGCCAGGCTATGCTAAGAAAGGAATATGTTTGAGTAGCATGTCACTGAAAAGAAAGAAGGGGTGGATTCTTAAACCATGGTATTCATACATAAGGTGAATCTTTTCTTCTTGCACTGACCTGTTGGCACCTTCTGTCAAAGGCATGACATTCACTTTAGATATTTGGGCTATAGTCCAATTACTATATTGATCCAAGCACATTCCCTGGATCACTTGTAGGGTTTGGGTAAACATTGTTATGTTTAAAATTGTTTATTTCAACCTTGTAAAGCTGTCACTGCTCTAGTAAAATAATTTTATATTTTTTGAGCTCTCAGAGGAGAAACATTAGAGGAACTCTGTATTTAGCCTGAAACAAGCTGCCCCCACATCTGATGGGTGAAGGACTTAGGCCAACCATAGTCAGGTGCTGTAATTGTATCCAACTCGTCTATTGTTTTGCTTCTGCCTGTAGGTAGGGATGATCTTTACAAAGCAGAATATTTTGTTGCAGTGACAGGAAAAGAAGGCATGTATGCATTGAGTGGCCCCTGACTGCATTGAAAGTAGGGGACAAGGCTCCCCATCCTATAGTCTCCCCTTTGTTGAACTCAGACTCATATAGTTGCTTTCACTGTTTGGTTTTATTTCACATTTCTAAGCAGTTAATCTAATATCAGGATTCTATATTAGGCTTTTTTTCAGATAGTTAACACCAAGTGGGTTGGCACTGCTGGATTTTCTTATAGCTTTTTTCATAGATTGTGATTTAACAGGAGATCTATAATTTGTAAATACAACTCGTATTACTGAACGATGTAGAGGTTAAGTGAGATATATTTGAAGATTTTGTTTACATTCCAGTACACTAATTGCAACTCTTTTTTATGATACTTTTTTCCCCCTAAATTTGGTCCATTTTGATTGCCTTTTTTTTTTTTTTTTTTTTTTTTTTTTTGTCCTCTGTCTTACACTGAAAGAAATATTACTTCCTGCTGCCAGAAGGCTGCCGATTTACTGCACAAAATTTATGGTCTCTCTTAACATACCTCACAAGACTTTGTCATATGATTAGTCTTCAAAAATAATTTCAAGGTCTTTCTGTACAATGGCAGCCAAATTGTGTGTTAATGTAAATCAAAGGAAGACATAGCCCTCTGCTTTTTTTAACATATTACTCAGAAAATGCTAATAAAAGGGTTATGGACCAGACCATTGACTCTCTTGTTACTTAGAAAACTACAGAACTTCGTAGAGGTTTGTTACACAAAATACAAGGAATCAATCCCCTAATCATTTCTACATACAGTTAATTTTAAGCAATAAGTCTGAAAGATTGCTCACAACTTAGAGTAGCATGATCGTTGCATTAACCTAATACTTAGGAAACCCAGTCAGACACAATGAGCTCTGTGAGCTAAATGTTGTACAAGCATAAGATAAAGAGGCAGAGGGCTTCTAGGCAAGGCAG
This sequence comes from Pampusana beccarii, assembly GCA_013399365.1. Taxonomy (NCBI): domain Eukaryota; kingdom Metazoa; phylum Chordata; class Aves; order Columbiformes; family Columbidae; genus Pampusana; species Pampusana beccarii. The sequence continues at coordinate 169,529 of VWYH01005895.1, forward strand.
AGGCGAAGAAAGGTTGGATGATATGGGGAATGGAAACCAAAAGATACTTCTTGGTTTCAGGATACCAGTAGCTGGACTCCAGTAATCTTTTGGAGGATGTCAAAGCAAAAAGCAGGTTTAAAGTGCAACATAAAGTAAGATCACAGTATCCCTTTGGTGATATATATAGGGAAATTTCATCAACTAAAAAGGCAAAACTGCTCGAAAAATTTATCCTCATAGAAATGGAGGCTGATTATCTGAACCTAATGTTAGTGAGAATTAAGCCTCTAGCCCTAAGTGGGAAGCCATGAGTGAGCAGAAACCAGACTGAAAAGATTCTTGAAGGGGAAGTTACACTGTTGTAGTGGTGGAGGTGGCAAGGTGTTGATAGTAGGGGTGCTGAAGGGGTGGCCTCTCGGAAGAGGTCAGCGGCTGCCCTGTGCCAGACAAAACCATCAGTGCAACACATCCCCCACAGGCCACAGCTGAGCCCATTAGCTAAGTCAGTGGCACCTCTGTGAAGACATATTTAAGAAAGGTCAGAAAACACTGTACAGACAACAGAGGAGGGAAACAGGGAAAAAGAAAAAAAAACAGGGAAAAAAAAAAGTAGGGAAAAAGAGAAACTGCAATGTGAGCACCAAGGTCAGAGAAGGAGGGAGAGGAGCTGCTTGAGGTGCTGGAGCAGAGATTGCTTTGTAGCCGCATAGCCCACGCTGAAGCAGATTTATCCTGAAGGTCTGCAGCCTATGGGAAAGACACATGCTGGAGCAAGGGAAAAGTGTGAGAAGAAAGGAGCAGCTGAGAGGAACTGTTATGGCCTACCATAACCCCAGTACTACCCATCGCCTCTGTGCTGTGTGGCGTGGTGAGGAGGTGGGAGGTAGAGGAGTTGGGAGTAAAGGAGTAAAGGTAAGCCTGGGAAAGGAGGGATGGGGAAAGGTATTGTTTCAATGTTTGTCTCCATTTCTTACCATCCAAATACGTTTTAACTGACAAGAAATAAATTGTTTTTCCCCAAGTTGAGTCCTTCTTACCCATGATGGTAACAGGTAAAGAATCTCCTCGTCTTTGTCTCAACCCACAAGCTTTGTCATCACATTTTATCTCCCTTTCCTCTTGAGTAAGGGGAGCGGGAGAACATCTGGGTGGCATTTTGGTCCTTAGACAAGGCTAACCCTGCACAGCTTTTTATGTGATGGTGAATACGAGTCATGAGAAAGACAGCCATAGAAGAAATAAGGTCATTCTGACCTAAATATACAATATAATTGCAGTATTCTGAATAGCTATCACAGGGACAACTGCTTATGTGGACCGTAATGGAAGATGTTCCCCTAGTCAAAAGTAAAATTATATGAGCTTGGTAAAATCTATAATTATACAGACAGTTTAAAAAGGCTCTATCTTAGATATATTAAATAGGGAAAGAATGGATGTAACAAGTTAGAAAGATCAACTTCAAAGATGACTCTGGTTGTAGATTTGAAGATGCTGTCCACAGTGATACAGAAGGGATCTGAGGGTTTCAGTACAGAAGGCTAAGATCTACTTTTTAGTCTTACCGAGTCTTATCTAATGAGTATTTAACCATGACAGATTTCAGAGAAACAATGAGAGATTTTGAACAGAAGCAATAGATACATTAAAAATATATGTATAAAATGTGTAAAAATCTGAGGTTGAATATATGCTTGTGCAGAGGTCAGTCTGGCAAAAAATCACAGGATCATGTTCTGAATGCATTGACTTATCTTTGAGTTGGAGAAATAAGTTTGAATACAAAAGTTAACTCCTTATATTTATCTTTTAGTCTCTCAGTATTGATACTATCAAAGTTTACTTTCATAGTTGTAGGTTTCTGCTATTAAGTCAAATATCTGACTTTATTTTTTTTCTGTCAGTTTAATTTCTGATTAGACTTTAATAAAACATGGCATACATCTTTCCAACAGAGTAACTTTATTATTGCTATCCACATTACAAATGAATTCATTAGTATTCTCATCACAAACCCCAAGTTCATTATCTGATAAGACAAAAATTTCTTCAGATACATCCTGAGGTATTTGATTTGCCTTGTTTATATTCTCAGTAGGCAACTTTGTCCCACTTGCCGGAGATGAGTATAAGTAAATTGTGATTCTTCTCATTACTTTATCCTGATTGAGAATTTTTTCTGTCCTTTATAATGCTAAATCCTTATTTGTTTTCTTCTCCCTTTGTTTAATTGGTTTGTTACTCTTGAGATACAGTATATATTCCATTCTTGACTATGAAAAACAAGTTCTAATTTTTGAAACATAGTTTATATTCAGCAATATAGTAAATTGTAAACCATATCTGGTAAATAATTAAAACAAACAAAATATTAACTCATTTTAGTACATATTTGCTGGGACTTGTTTACTACTAAATTCTTGATGACCATATTATTAAATCTGTACAGACAATGTATATGCAGGGCGGGCAGGTTTTTGCATTTAGTCTTAGCTTTCTCTGTATCAAGATATGTAGTTTTTCCTGTTAATCTAAACTTTTTATCCCATCTCCTGTTTAATGTAGTCCCACTCCATTCTAGTACATGCAGAAACTTGTTCCAGACCTTCATTAATATCCCAATATATGCCCCCAAACAGGAAAGTAGACTATACTTAGAATATAGAGACTTCAGCCAATTAGAATTTCTCAATAAACATCTTTATTTTCCCCATTACTCCATGGTATTTTCTCAAGAGTCTATGCAGTCTTATCTTCAGAACTACTAAAAAATTGCAGATTATTCTAGCCAGTGGCAGAAGTGCCCTAAAGGGCACGTCATTGCCACACACCCAGGCCTATAAAATATTAGAAAGCATCAGGTTGTTAAAGGAGTGAGGTAGCTACAATTGCTCCCCGTGTTATTTCCCCATTTTACTCACAGAGGTCCACATCTTTATTCAGTCATTCCTATAAAAGTGTTCAGTACCACTGTGAGACACCTGAGGGTACATAAAAGGACTGTGTGTGTTCTGACAGAGGAAGTACAAATGCTATAGAAGGCCTGGGACATTTTGTCATAACAGCTGGACACCAGATGGACCCCCAAGAATATCTGGAGTCATGCCAATTGCTTACTTCTAGAGAAGTAAATTGAATCTAGGGTGTGATTCAGTTCTGTATTCCAAGATATGGAAGCCCAAAATGGAAGCTTCAGGGACTCACCTAGAGATAGTCCAGCTGCAAACACGTTCAGTTTATGGGACTAGCTTAGAGGTGACACAAATGAAAAACAGTAATGTCTATAACGTGGGCATCAGATCCTCAGCACCAGTTCTCCTGCTATGCGGATCCACTCTTTCTGCTCTGCATGGCTTGCTGATGCAGGTGTAGCCATAGAGTCTAAGCTGCTGTTGTAGTAAGCAGAGATCCTGTGAAGAAGGATCACCTACAACCTTGTTCAGCTGTTTTTGATGAAAAAAATTTTGGTTATTGCTCAGCAATATCACTCTAACTTGTTCACTGCATCAACAAGATCCCCACTGACTATAACAAGAGTTTAGATAAGTAGCATGAGACAGATCATATATGAGCAAACGTAATTTTATAGTATTTATAAAAACGTACGAAACATGAGATTTCTTTTTATAACATTGATGAAACAATGGTTTTCACCATTGGATCAAACCTGCTATAATAGCACAAATTTGCTTAAAACCATCTGTACACTGATAAAGAATACTACAGATATTTTACTCTTTAAATAGGCACACATATACTGTTAAATAATGGAAGTACTTGAGGGGCAAATCGTTGTTGAATAGAAGCAACTGAGACCTGCAGTAGCAGAGGTACTAAAGGGAGGGCATTGAGTGCTATAATTTTGCGCTCTTGCTATTTGCTGACACCTTCTTCAGCAAATGTCCTCTGCTGTGTAGCTATGTTAAAAATATATGTATAAAATGTGTAAAAATCTGAGGTTGTAACTTTCCTCCACCAACTTACATTCACACTGCAGCTGAATTAAACTACTGTAGGGCAGAAAAAATCTGACTGTGTTATTTACATATATAATTTGTTGGTTACTATTGCACTGTATTGAATGACTGCTGCTTTTGGCTTGGATAATTATTTTTCTTCATAGCAGTTAGTATGGGGCTGTGTTTTGGATGTGTGACCAAAACAGTGTCAATAACACAGGGATGTTTAAGTTACTGCTGAGCAGTGCTCACACAGGGTCAAGACCTTTTCTGCTACTCACAACACCCCACCAGTTAGTAGGCTGAGGTGCACAAGAAGCTGAGAGGGGACTCAGCTGGGACAGCTGACCCCAACTGAACAAAGTGAAATTCCATACCATGTGATATCATGCTCAGCAATAAAAGGCTGGGGAAAGAAGAATAAAGAGAGAACATTCAGAGTTACGACGTTTTGTTTTCCCAAGTAACCATTGCACATGCTGGAGCTCTGCTTTCCTGGAATTCCTTGTTTTGCTTTGCTTGTGCATGAGGCTTTTATTTTACTTGTTAAACTGTCTTTATCTCAACCCATGAGTTTTCTCATTGGGGGAAAGTGAGCAAGCAGCTGTGTGGGAATTAGTTGTTGGCTGGGGTTAAACCATGACAATGACTTTAACAGTATTCTTATTGCTCTGGTTGTTGTTTTTGTTGTTATTGTTTCTACAATATTTGCAAAGCTTTACCACTCATACTCAATTGTCTGATTACAGTTTGATGCATTTGTCCCTATTTACCTCAATATTTTTATCTTGGAGAGACAGAGCCCATGGATAATGCTTCTGCAAGTTTGGATCATGAAATACTGCTATAAAACCACTCTAGCTTAGTCTGGTAAACCGTTTATGATTATGACCCATTCCTATTTCCCTTTCATACTCAAAATGAACCTTACATGTAATATAAGAAGTTTCTTAACTGCTCTGAAGACAGAAGAATACGCAGCTATGTAAAGATCATTTTTCCATCTCCACATCAAAATAAAACTGATGACAGATGGTAGCACTCTCTATCAATGGAGAACTTCTGTTGACCCTTTAGAAAAAAAGAAAAGAAGAGCACAATCATTCTTTTTATTTTCAGCTGCACTTTGACTCGAGCAATAGAAGCACTTAGCCACAAGAAGTAAAAGAGAAAGAATGAAAAATTTACTAATGTAGGAAGTCTACATTATTGAGTGAAAGAATTATTCTTCTTTTTTTCCTTTCAAATCAGTCCAACTTCCGTGTTGCTGCTAAGAGATGCTGTGTTGTAAAATTTACTCTGGTCAAGTTCTCTCTTTGGTAGTCTTGCTGTGTTTCTTCACACCAGAGAAGATTCAACTCAGGTTGGTGCCACACTGGCATGGTTAAATTGCTTTTAGTAAGCTCAGGGTTCAGATAAGGCCCCTTCATGTTTATTTGAAACACTGGAGTCTCCAGGACACTGTGTGCACAGATATACAATGTTGGGGGCGATTTTGGCTGTTCAAAATGCCTGTATTGCCTTTACTCCCTAAGATTTTGAAGCCTGACAGGCTGAAGAGCTAATCCAGGTTTTGCCACTGCCTCTTCTAGGATGTCTGGATGTCCAGCCCTGGCCCTTGGGGTGCTACCTAGCCAGCTCCAGGGAAAGCACCCAAGGGCCCTAACCAGGCATATCAGTGACTCACACAGGAGTGTGGTCAGACCAACAGCAGCTTTAACGTCCTGCTCCACACTCCATCCTTTGCCTTTCTGTCTCTTTTTTGGCATACAGTATCCTGCTGTTTTCATGGTGCTCTTGTTAGTGATACCACAGGTGACCTTGCATACAAGTACATTGCTTTCCTTTTGCTACCTGCAGCACTCTGACTTTTCTTACCTAGTTATTTTGTTGGTGGAGACATAGTTCAGGATAAACTACCTGCATGCATACTTTACCTCTTCCTTGAAAATGGAGTAACAGCTATGAAACTGCTCAATAGACATATGAGGCATTGTTGGTCATGGAGCAGAAGGCATCTGTACTCAAGAAAGGCTTTCATACTTACTGATGAAAGTCACTGGCAGGGCTGCATGTGATGACAGCATGGCTGGTCAGCAAACACTCCTGTTTAACAGCAATTTCAACACTTGACTCTGTCTAGAATGTGCCATAGGAAGATACCAAGATTTGTCTTTTTCAGTTTGATAAAAAAGATTTACCAGCACAGTTCAGGTGTTAGTTTTTACAAATGTTTTCAATCAAGCCATTTTGAGGTATCAGCAAACCTTATCTTATAGTCCAGATGGTAGATTATTGAGATGAATACTGACAAAGATTTCTTAATTAGTAACTTTTTATTTTTAATTAGCTATAAAATGCTTTTTAAAAATGGGGGCTTTTGTTGTTGTTTTTGTGGGAGTTTTGGTTGGCTGGTTGGTTTTGTTGTTGTGTTTTGTTGTGTTGTGTTGTGTTGTGTTTTGTTTTGTTTTGTTTTGTTTTGTTTTTAAAAGGGCCATTACTTTGCCCTATTTTGAGTTTGGGTGTGTTTTTTTGTTTTGTTTTGTTTTTTTTGTTGTGTTTTTTTTTTTAAATCTTAGGCTTTCATCCTCTGGCAGTTATCCTATATTTATCCAGGAAAAGGCAAGTCTTTAAAAAAGTATGTATTCTTTTTAAAATCCTTTTTCTGAATGGGAGCGGGTTTGGGGTTCTCTATGTGTAGCTCTATGACTCTCACAACCCAAGCAATTGAATTTCTGGTAAATATTTCTCAACAGAAAGCAGAAATTGGTCAATCAGACAAACAAAACCCCCATCCTTCCATATGCTATTAAAGCAAACTTTCTTTCTCCTTTTCTTTTTGTATGTACCTTGCAGTTTTCAGTGCTCAATCTGGACATAACTTCTAGGCTGTCCTATTTTTCCTGATACCACCTTGTCCTACTTTAATGTGTATGTTGTTTGCAGTTGGCCAATCAGATTTCCTCTATGTATGATGCAATACCAAAGGTTAGTGCCACTGCTGTGTTATCTGCTTTTAATTATGTACCACTTAGATAACATAGAAGGATTTGTTTGCATGCTGAGAACTGACATAGGTAATATTCCTTACTGTACAGTATGCAGACAACTATATCTAAGATCTACAAATTGTGGAAAAACAATGTTCTTCAGTCACAGTTCATTGTTTTTCTGATATTTCTTTGTATTTTACGTTTTGCTTCTGGAAGGATTTAAAAGCATGACAGTATTCATAATGTTTAGAGAGACTTCATTCCGACACTTCATAAAATTCACAAAGGATCAGCTTACACCCACCTGTTAGTCCTATCATTTGCTGCTACAAAATTTTGTTGCAACATTTGTTAAATTATTATTGTTCGTAGTGCATAAAATGTGGTAGCAAATAAACATCCCCAGAGAGCTCTAAATGACACATACAGATACTGTTTTCCTCCACAGTTTGAGAGCCGAAGCCAGAAAAGTAGGTTTTTCTTCTGCATATGTGAATGCTGGAAAGGCAATAAGGAAGGAGGAAGAAGAGAATGGTATCAGAATAGCTCTGTCAGGAAGTAGAGCACTTGAGAAAAAAATAACAGCCAATGACTTTTACCCTTTCTCAAAATACATAAAGAATAATGGTGATCAAACAATGCATGTGGGAACTCAAGTCAGATAAGTTTGAAGAGTTTTGTATTGTCTTGATTTAATGAAGCTTTATAATGTGACATGGGGGGAGGTTACATTCTGATTTTGGTGATGATTTCCATCCATTTTGGTAGACAAAGTATTCTTTGACCTTCCTCGTTTCAGTATGCTGACTAATGGGACACTGTATTCATCTGTAAATCTATGGCTTGAAAACGTAAAGCCAATCCTGAAAAAAAAAATGTTCCTAAAATGAAGGCAACAGAAAATAGTCCTTAATTTCAACATCCCTTGCTTACTGGGAAAGGACCAACAAAAACAGCCGAAGAAGAAAGAATGGATTAGATTGGGGAGGAAATACGTTCTCTTGTTCCTGTGCCAATGTTCCATCTTAAAACTGTGTTGTTAGAAATGGCTACTGTTGCTGAAAAATAGAGTCCAAGGGCAGAGAAAAAGTTATACAGATTTTCTTGTTTTATTCCCAAAGTCTGTGCCTTTCCTGCTCTGCTACTTCTGCCACTGATGTTAATTCTGTACCAACTATACTGACAGCATGAGTAGATTTGTTTGTACTACTAGCTCAGCCTTCATGGACAGTTGTGCCAATTTTACAGGCATTATGGGACTAAGTACAGTTGTTGCACTCATTTTTCTGAATGATAACATTTATTTCCATTGTATGACAGCATGACACTACCAGGTTTAATGATTTCTATTAGTTACAACTAGGCCTTAACTTAACCAAATAGATATATAATCATGCTAATAATAATTGCAAAATTGTTACATAATTGCAGCAGATCAAATGGGTAATTCTTTCCCTAAAAAAGATTTTTCTGAACATGAAACAGTCAGTTCTGTAAATTTTATGTAGTGGAAAAACACCTAAAAAAGATAATTGTTAGAGGTTGTGGGTTTTTTTAAATGCAACAATTCTTCATAAATTTTTTGTCAACCAAATCTATATCTGAGAGCCTTTACAATTATGCATGTATCTCATTAATTGGTATTCTCAACAGATAGTCTTAGAAGCAAGTTCAGGAATGGTACAAATACGAAACTTTCTTTACATTTGTATGTGTATCAATACCGCATTTTTTGAAACATTTACTCTTCATAGGAAACATGAAAAATATGATGCTAGAGTACTAGAAAACTTTTTTACAACAGTAAATGACATGATACCTAACTTTGAAAGTTCTACTTAGGTTATTGCAGTGTGAAAGGATCTTGTTTCCTAATCTTTGCTAGTAGAAAATTATTCTTTAAGGATATACCTCTTGATTTTTAAATAAGTGTCAGACAAAATTATTTCTTATTCTCTTTTAGATCATGGACATATAGTTCTACAGAGTCATGATATTTATATTTTCTGGCAGTTCCCAATACTGAAAATAATTATTTTTTAAAATAAATGTTCATGAGCTATTGTTGAAGGAAATATTTCGGATGAATAATTACTATGTAGCTCTACAGAGATACCATGAAGAAATGACTATACAATATGCATAAGGAGAGTTGGGTAGATAGAGAGAAGACAATTGATCCATGCCTCCACTAATAATTGTAACACAAATGGTTTTGAAGTTAAATCTAACTTAACTTCCTGTCAAAAAGTGTAATCTTATGTGATCTTTTTGATATTTAGACATACAATGAACATGTGGATTTTCATCTTATTTCGTTCAGGAACTGTTACATGATTTTTCTCAACAAGTTTTCATCTCTATTTTATTCTCAAAAGACTTCAAGTGTACTGTAGTGTTGACAAGGAAACTGTGCAAGCCCAGTCACGAGACCTTGAAAAGCTGCCCTAGTCTTACTTCAGTTTTTCCTTTTAAAACACCAGTAAGTTTGCCACTGGTGATTTCATTGCTACTTCAGCTGTTTTGAGGTTAATTAAAGAATCCAGTCTGCTGGTTTCAGTTCTGGAGACTACATGAAGAGTCAGGAAATAATGCCATTGTCCTTTTGACAGCAAGAGCAGCATGGATATCTAATGATATAATTCCTTCTTTCTGCAGAAAACAGGCTTGACCTTGTGTATGTACTATGGAACCACAGAACCACAAAACGGTGGAGGTTGGAAGGAACGTCTGGAGGTCATCTAGTCCAACCACCTTGGTCAACAGGGCCAACTAGAAATGGTTGTCCAGCACCATGTCTAGCTAGCTTTTGAAGATGTCCAAGGATAGACTCCAAAACCTCCCTGCCAGAGCTCAGTTACAGTCACAGTAAAAAGTGTTTCCTGATGTTCAGACGGCACCTCCTGTATTCTTGTTTTTGTACATTGCTGTGACAACCGTGAAGCGCTTCCCCCCACCATCTTTAGCAGAATAAAGGACTTCATTATGCCTTAAACATCTGTTTTTTGTTACTTTGGGAGGATAAGATAGATGATTGTGTAGGCAGACATCTTTACCAAGGTGGTGTGTTTGGCAGAAGAGATAGATCATTATGGTGTCAGGCACCTTGTCAATTACTGTGAAGGCCTCATAGGCTAATTGGAATGAGATGAACCATCTGTCAGACAACTAATTATCAGAAGAAACCATGAACCAACAGCTACCCCTGATGGGCAAGACAACTCACTTCTGGTCAGTACCATGAACTTTCCCCTAGTTTGAAGAGCCCAGACCCATTTCCAGAAGAGTCTTCCTAAGTAGCGTGAAAAGCAAGCAGAGGGAGGAGATGAACTGCCCACATGTAAACGAGCTGGGTTATAAGATGACCCCGCGTGTGGCATCAGGTGTGGCGTGTATATGCTGTGCAACATGACCCAAGTTTTCAACGTGTCCACCCTCCCTTCACCGGACATTGCTGGATCGATAACCTGTGGAGTGGTGATATCTTACTCTCTCTCTCTCATATCTTAGTTTATATCTTGCTTTCTTTCTCACATATCTTAGTCTTCATTCTCTCTCTCTTTTCCTTTTTCTTGAACGTATAAACACAACACCATTTTAAGTTCTGCTCTTAAAGTCTTGTTACATTTTGTATTATAGTTACTACTTGTTGCAAATCCACCATTTGTGGAAGTACCTTTGCTGTCAATGTATTGATAAGTTTTGTGATATTATAACATACTTTTGCCAAGTCACTAACTGCTGTAATTTGTGTTCCACCACGTGCTTTTAGTAAGTTCATAATTGGACCCCTGGAGTGATTGTCTGTCATTCACTTTGCATTGCCACACAGAATTACCCAGAGTTAACTCACACCTGATCTCATCTCTTGAGTGAGGGCGCATGTTGCATTCAGAGTTAACTCATCCTTCATCCCACCTGTTGGGATGGGGCAATTACTTCTGGTCCTGCCACTGGGCACCACTGTGAAGACCCTGTCTCTATCTACTTTGCACCCTCCCTTCAGGTATTNGTATAAACACAACACCATTTTAAGTTCTGCTCTTAAAGTCTTGTTACATTTTGTATTATAGTTACTACTTGTTGCAAATCCACCATTTGTGGAAGTACCTTTGCTGTCAATGTATTGATAAGTTTTGTGATATTATAACATACTTTTGCCAAGTCACTAACTGCTGTAATTTGTGTTCCACCACGTGCTTTTAGTAAGTTCATAATTGGACCCCTGGAGTGATTGTCTGTCATTCACTTTGCATTGCCACACAGAATTACCCAGAGTTAACTCACACCTGATCTCATCTGTTGAGTGAGGGCGCATGTTGCATTCAGAGTTAACTCATCCTTCATCCCACCTGTTGGGATGGGGCAATTACTTCTGGTCCTGCCACTGGGCACCACTGTGAAGACCCTGTCTCTATCTACTTTGCACCCTCCCTTCAGGTATTTATTTATATTATTCATTAATAAAATCACCCCTGAGCCTTCTCTCCTCTAGGTTAAACAGTCACAGCTCTCTCAGTCTTTCCTCACAGGAGAGACACTCCAGTCCCTTAATCATCTTTATGAGCCTTTGTTGCACTGTCTCCAGTATGTCCATGTTTCTCTGCTATTGAGAAGCCCAGAACTGAACACAGCACTCCAGGTGTGGCCTTACTAGTGTGAGTAGAGGGTAAGAATAACATCCCTCCACCTGCTGGTAGTATTTTGCCTAATGCAGCCCAGAATACTATTAGGCTTCTTTTCTGCAGGGGCATGTTGCTGAATCAAGTTCAACTTGGTGCCCATCAGGACTCCAGTTCCCTTTCTGCAAGGCTGCTTTCCAGCCTGGTGAGCCCCACAGCGTGTACTAGTGCATGAGGTTGTTCCTCCACAGGTGCAGGACTTTGCACTACACCTCATTGAACTGTATGAAGAGCCTGTCAAGGTCCCTCTGGATTGCAACGCGACCCTCTGGCATATCAGCCACTCCTCCCAGTTTTGAATAATCAGTAAATTTGCTGAGGTTACACTCTGGTCCATCATGCAGTTCATTAATTAGTATGTGGAGCAGGACTAGACCCAGTATTGACCCCTGGGGAATACTGACTGTTACTGGGCTCCAGCTAGACTTCATGTTGTCTTTTTATTGTCTCCTACTTCCTCTCAAGATAAGATGTTTCATATATAAAGGTGATAGTTCACATGAAAAAACTGTGTCTGCTGTGTAAGATTCAGTTCTTGCCCCTGCTGTGCCTCAGTGAACCTACTATTCCAGTTTTATTCAGAGAAACAGACAATATGGCACAGACTCTACAAATCAGACCAAAGGCAATTTATAAAACTCTTTTTGTTAATTCTACTTTTCAATAAAGTCCTATGTTTAAAGTTATCATTTTTTGACACCTCAGCATACATCTTAGTTAGACAAACTTTTAGTGTTTTTATCTCAACACCAGGCGGAACAATAAACAGCTCTGAGCTTTCATGTCCTTTTTTTACAGACGGTGGCAAGTCCTGTTTCCAGGCTTGTTCACATGCTGCAGTTGTTCTTCCATGTGAGATGGATGCAGGTGGATTTTTAAGTCACAGATACCTATTTCTTTTTCCCAGGGAAGCCAGCACATGATTTCCTCTGTTTCTATTAGCTCCCGCTTTCTTACCTTCAGTTTCTTCTGCTACTGCATGGCATTATTCACCTCTTCTTGTTGACAGATTCAGCTATGAAACTGCAGAAACGGAAGAAGTTTATTTTCTCCAAGAAACTTAGCAGGTGCTGTGTTTTTCACCTCTCCGTTCATTCACCTTTACTTTCATTTAATCAACAGGACATCTTGAAATCCATCTATGTCTGGGGCTGACCCTTGAAGATTAGGGCAGTAATCACTCTAACCAGAGCATGCTGCACTTGCTCCAGTCTTCCTGCATGTGATTCCCATCCAAGGCTACAGTGATCTCCTAACGATAATGAATTTCTTTGTAGAATGTATATCTCAGGTCTCCCACTTCCTAGCCCTTCTCCAAGAAACAAGTGACCCCTACCCCTCAAAAATGTAAAATCAAATAAAACATATACTTACATATTTAATGCAAAAGATACATTTATTTTCAGACAGCCTTATATCTATCTGTCTTTTAGAGCTTGAAACAAAACTGATGTTTTTTGAGTTATCTTCACATAAAACTTTTGTCTTTTGTGCCTGTGCAATATGTAGCAACAAGACCTTCTATCCTGCCTTTTTCAATTGCACTAAGAACTTCAGAGTTTATCCACACTGAAGTCCCACCACTCTTCTGAGTGTTATTCAACATCAAGTGGTAGTAAGCATGCTTGTAAATGAAAAGCTGTTTCTTGCAGCAGAAGATATGTCACAGAAAAATACCTGTCTCTTGAACACAGACTTCTTCAAATCAAATTCTGTCATACTGTTTTCTTTTAGCCTTGTTAAATTATTCGTTAAAGATGTGTCCAACAAATGTAGATTTTTCTTATTTGTGAGACAGACACAATCTTTTTTGCAGGTGGCTGCGTATATAAAAATGAATTAAGATTTAGGACTATTCATGAACTTGTTTCTTGCAATGTATTATTCATGTCATGTCATTGATAACCTATTTGATACTGTGTTCCCTAGAAGAAAATACTGAATAGAAGCTATTAATAAACTTATTCAAATCTTGACTTTGATCTCCCATAACAGAGTGTATAAAATCCTTCATTGTTTTCTTCAGGATTACAGGATAGAAAGACAAAAAAAAAAAAAAAATATGAGAACATTAATTAATTGATAAGTTATAACTTTAACTAAATAGCAAAAAGGAACAGAGTTCTTACTTGTAACTCATTTTGTCTTACATAACTTAGGTCAGTGCAAAGATGTAGTTTTAGGTGCATAATGAAAGTCTTCTATGTCATCTGGTATCAGAGGCTTCTGCCCTCTCTATGAGTGAAAGTATTTTCAACTTCGTCCCAGAGGTTACCTATGGTAAGAAATGGCCCTTTGCCTCTATCCACTCTGGACACAAATTGCTATAAAATCTCCTGCCTTCTTGGTTCATTTAGCAGTCTGCTTCACTCAGGTGTCTTAATACTTACTGACTCTGAGACTGCAGGTTCTCCAGCACTGTGTCCTTCCTTCTGCTCTTGTCATACTTTGGGACATAAACCCTATTGTGCTTCTGTGGACTAGTGTGGAGTCCCTCAAAATCTGTTCTGTCTCGTGTCTTTCTACCCATACAACTTCTTCCAGTGCTGAATTTGCTAAAACACCCATTTCCACACCACTAATCTATTCCATTTTCTTTTTATTCCCTAAATGTTAGTTTAAGAATACAACAATTGGGCTTCTCTTAAATGCCCAATATCAAATATCTGTAGAAAAAATATTCAGATCTAGTTGAAACAGCTGACTCTTTTTTCCACGTTTTCTTCTCCTGGAAATTACTTCTCTTTTTTTGTTCTCTCCTTGCATATCCCCCTTCTTGCAGCCAGACTAATCACCTTGATTAGTCCAAAATTTAAAGTCCTCTTCGGCATAAGAATCCAGAGCTTCTCTGACAAATTGCTCTAAATAAAGAAAGAAATAAAATAAGTACTTTTTTCCCTGATCTGATAAGAGTCATTAGGCAAATAAACACTACACTGTGCTACAAGCACAGCTTGTAGCAGGGGAAGGAAGAATAGTTCAAAAATATTCCTCAGCTAGTGATGGAGAAATCAAACTGAAGAAACGGCTGATGGTATCATTCTCTAGGCCAATGAGAACCATAGCAGATATTAATCAGTTCTGAGTCATGTTTTCATGAACTGTTGAGGCTCAATAACAGACACAGTTCTCAAAAATATATTTAATATCTGTTCCCTTTACAAGACCTGTCTTGACTAACCTGGTCAAAGGAAAAACAGTTTGCTGAACACGAACTACAATAAAGAAAGTATATGTTCAACAAAATACGTGATCTTGTTATTGTTTTATACTTAAGCAGACTGTGACTTTTCTGAAATTATGAACCAGAATATCAGCCAGCTACATTATAACAGGTACATTAACTTCACTGGGTCTAAACTGACTTTTACCAGCAAGAAATTGCTTCTCAGTGTGCAAAAAATTACTAACTACTATACTGAATGCAAGCTGTTAAAAATGTGGAATTCATAGGATGAATACAAAGACAAGACAATCTAAAGAAGCTTTGGATAATAAAATAGATTGCAACAAAAGGAAACAGGCAACTGGGGCATCTTCCATAAAGATATGCCTGATCATTATTTAAGAATTAGTGAAAGCATGTTTTTAACAGTTTCTTATAAGAAATGGAAAATCACTTCTCATTTTATTTGTCATCATATTTTTCCAAGAAGTTAATTTAAGCAGGTTCACAAATTATTGTAAGTAAGAGAGCTAATACATTTATTCCCTAAAGACTTCTTGTATAATAAATATTTCTTATGACTGGTGAAAACAGTTGCGTTTAATAACTACATATAATTATTTCCTGCTTGAATAGCTGATTAACACAAACCTTCCTTCAAATAGCTAGAAATTAGGCTACAAAGCAATAAGTAATCAGGTCTGTTATAACATTGTTATCCCACTTGGTGAAATGACAGTAATGGTTATTCCATTTCTTACAATTATTTTGAAGATGTGGGGTTTTTTGCAGAAAAATAAATGTTTTGATAAGCAATGAGAAAAGAATCATTCTGGCACCAAGCAGAATTGTGTAAATGTGGCTGAGATGTTGTCAATGGAATATCTGAAAATGAAAAGTCTCATATCCTTCTGATTCCTACTGGATTCTCTTGAAACTTTCTGTCTGAAGATGAGCAATACTACAAACTTGTCTGCTGAGACACCAAAAATGTTTTAACAGTGAAAAATTCAATATTAAGTTCATCAGTTTCTGACAGTATGGAAAAACCAAACCAAACCAAACAACAACAAAAAACAAACAAAAAACAACCCCAAAACAACAACAACCAACCAACCAAAAAAACTGCAACCAACCAATGCAAATATTTAAATTTGCTATTCACAATAGCTGGTAAGCGAATTAAGTAAATATCTGCTTAACTGTTACAGAAATGCCCAGTCACATAAATACATGTAAAAGATGAAAAGATTTTGTCAAAGAATTTACAATTAAGTGAAGGAATAATAAAATGGATGTTAAAATAGTTCTGGTTTCAACAGTTCAAATATAGATCTTATTAAATCATTAAAATGATTGCTTCTATTACTACTTAAAAAAAATAATATTAACTGGATGTATTTCTATATCCATCAGCAAAGTTCATCTTGACAATGACAAAACTGCATACATTTTGATACATACAGAAGCTATGCATCTGTGTTTCTTGGACATGCATGGATCTGTAAAAATAAAAGAGCTGACACCTGCACTTTATAGTTTTGACTGCCTGTGTTCTGAATTCAGACAGCATGCCTTAGAAATTTGCAGAACAGTGTTGATTTAGTCAGGAGAGTTTATTGAGCTAAGATCACAAGGAGGCTGCTACATCTTTAAACCACACAGCTAAAACAACATTCCTGCTTCATAGTAGTTATTGCTTCACTGCTTGGCATCAATAAATTTTGAAATACTCATTAGGAGCTGTTCATTGAGTCAGGCTTGTCTTTTATTTATAAAGTGTTTGCAAACCAATAACTTTTTTTATAAATGAGGTTTATTCTCATCAATCTTCCATTAACAGCAATTGTAGAGATAATGTATGTTATCCTATAGATTGTTAACAATCTCAGGAAAGTGAACACTTCTTTTACTAGCCAATATTTGAAATGTTCCAATGGAATTCTGTGAGAGATGACTCGCCACAGGCATGGTTTCTGTACCCTGATTAGATAGAAAGTTACTGTCAGTGCTGATGGTCAATATCTCAAGAACAGGACGCAGGAAGTGTTACTATTTAAGACTTATAGAGGAGACTAAGCTTTGTGAAATGCATCATCCAGCAGTATTTCTGGCCTTCATTTGCACAAGTAGTATTATAGGTACTTATATGAGGTGTGATGTGGTCAAAAAACCCACACATGGTTCAGTGACATTGGCAGTACGATGATAAAGTGACTTGATTTTTTTTTTTAATTTACTTTTTTTTTCTGGGCAGTATAGACTCTGCAAATGGAAGATAAGGACATCTTAAAAAAACTCTGAGTATCCCTGAGCTTACTTATGCTTTTATGCATCAGTCTGAGAGCACACAATCAATTTTAAATCACACCAGTAGTGAGCCCAGGTTCGAGCTTCATTAACACTGGCTACATTCAAATGAGGGTGCTGGAAAATTATCTGAGATGGACCTCTCATCCTTGTCAGAACTTCACAAAATACCAGTTCCTTTGACTGCTCTCCATGTTTTGATTTCCACAAAAAAAGGGCATGGTTAATGGAAGACACAAAAGTTTTGCACCAAATACTGATGAGGGATTCAATCATTTTACCAAATTATTTAGTTAAACACTCAGAAGATTAAAAAACCAACCAACCAACCAACAACAACAAAAAACAAAACCACAAAAACTAGCTCAAAATCTAAGCTATATGAGCTAGACATCTTGTAAAGGTTATCTTTGTTGGAAAAGTAAATATCCTTAAATTAGCAAATCTAGTTTCTGTTCTCTTAGCTGTGTTTACAAATATTTTATTAAAAAACCCACAAAAAACAAAAACCAAAGCTACAACAAAAACCAACCAAACAAGAACAAGCAAGCAAGCAAGCTTTGTGAAGCCCTTGTAACAGCCTGAGAGAAGGAACAGACTTGGCTGAAATGTTTTATCAGTTGGTGAAGGTAATCTAGGTTGCTTTAGGTTGATTTACAACAATTGCCTATTCTAACTGACCTTTATACAAGAAAAGCTATGATGAAGACATAAGAAAAGTGCTGGTGGTGAGATCAGCAACATGTTTAGCCTCATGTTCTGCCTCAAAAGTGGCAAGTTAGGGAAAATACTGAGGTCTTGAAGCTTTTTTGGTTCACCCCTCTTCCACATTTATTGAGTTAGACATGTTGGAGGTTAATTACCAGTCTGTTCTTTTTATTTATTACTTAGGGAGCTGTGGACCATGATTTTGCTTTTTTTCAATTTGCTGCTACTGCATCTGCTTCCAGAACTGTCTTGTACCCTCAAGTTCCCGAAGTTCATTACCTGACCTGTAAAGAAATCATTTTACTTGCTTTAATAATAACTTTTACAGGTTTTATTGAGTGTCTGCTACCTCTAATTTGAGGCAAAACTTTTCTGTTTTCATCTTAATCACCATATTCTTGATTTTTATAAGGCTCAATCATTTATTAATTCCAATAATTCGGGGACCTCTATGTAATAAAGCTTCTTCACTCTTTCAATAATCTTCATGACCCTCTGTAACTTTTCTGCTACCTCCTTGGTACTGCTCAGACCAGAACTGCACAGAGAACTGATGTCATGGGCTCACAAAGCTTTTATAATGCAATGACATGACACCCTATCTTAATCTTAAATCTTCCTGATGGGTCTTTCATCTATGTATAAAATGTTCCTTGTGGTTCTCAGAAGCATCTCGTGGATAGTGTAAATGTGGTCTCTAACCTTCAAGAGAAAGTGATGTCATACAACACAGAAATAAACAATATTTGTCTCTGGAAAACTATACAGGTATGAAGGCATGGGACAAATACTTCCAAATGTGTCCATAAAAACAATGTCATGGGTTTGTGGATTAATGAACATATAGGAACTTTAATTTAAAGAGAACAAAACAGTAGCACCATCTCAAGGCAGGAGTGATCTGTTAAAAGATTTATTCTTTAGAAATGCGGAGCTCCTTCACTATTAATAACACTGATCTTTCATTAAAAACTGATAGGGTTGGACAGTTTAGAAAACGTTTTCCTTATGCAAATTATACTGAGAACATCTTGTCAGTTATTAGTATACACTATTTTCCGCAATTTCATGCAAACATCATGAATTCTGTCAAATAGTTTCACCACAGTCATTATTTTATAAGAAATAGTATCAAGAAGGGCCAGATCTTGAACCTAGATAGTTTCTGCTCCTGCAGTTGGTTTGCAGTAGTCATTTCAAAGCTCAGAATAGAGAGGCCAAGATGGTGTTACACAAGATGGTAAATAATCCAATGCTAGTGTCATAATACACCTTGTATAGGTAGCAAGGGTAGCCTGGTATTGCTGGTAGCCAAACGGAATATGAAGACATATGTCTCTATTGCAGCTTACTCTGAGATCTGTGCAGACCTTCACTTTCTAGGAGAAGGACAACTTCGCTAAATAAGTGAGATTTAATATTTTATTTTCAAACTTGTGCTTCAAAAATAACCTGCTACAGAAAGCTGTTGGATAAGCTAAACATGGACTAGGTGGTACAGTAGAACATGAGATACAGATTTCCATGAGTATTAAAGTTAAGCAGTAGTTCACATCAGGAATACAGTAGCCCATTTCTTTAAATTTAAAAAATTAGGATAGCTTTAGTTACCTCTTGCATAGTATATTGGTAAAGCTCAATGTACCTTATACAACAATTCGGCTTTTATCATGCCAAAGATATTTCTCACTAGCTAGTTTTGTCAACTGTATATATTTTTTGTGACAAGAGTGCAACCACTGTTCAGCAAAAATAATTTCAGTGTGTAAAATTTGTAGATGGAGGATTCAGACATATCATATTTAAGGAAGTGGATATAGAAAATAGTTAGCAGGACGATTATTAGTATTACTTTGAACTCTTAAATATCTTTTTCACAATATTAGCAGTTCTCCAACACGTAAAGGACATTTATTTAAAATTCTGAAGGTTAGTTCAGAGCAGGCTAATAATTGATGAAGTATATATTTGAGATGTGGTTTGAAAGAGTACAGGAGCTTGTGGCAAATATACTTTCCAGGATTTCTACGAAATTTTGTGAAAGGGCACTCTAATAAATGTTTTATTGGAGAAGCTCATAAATTTCGCCATTTGCAGCTTAGAGTACCTAAACCCAAAATTTTATTATTAATACAATGAATAAAAACCTTGCTCAATTGTTTAAAATCTCTTCTCAAGGTCTAATTAAGCCTTACTGCCTTTTAAAAAAGACAATAGATGTAACATAGTAAATTGCTGACTCTTCCTTTAGCTTTTGTAAATTTAGCCCTGGGTATCTAGCCCAAATCTGCGAGGCTTAGTGTGGGAGATCGGTATTTATCCTGTACAGAAAATGATAAAAATCTGAGCACAAAATTAGTGCTTCCTTGTGAAACTGCAGGATTCAGATGAATTGCACATCATAGCCAAAAATAGCAGCAGTCTATACAGTATTTCTCTTATTCAGGTTGGAATATAAGGACCTTACTACTTGAATATAGGGACCTAATTGCTCTGCAGCTGTCAAGTGTAGTGTGACCTGCACAGGTGGACCTTGTCAAAGTACTGCTGAGCAAGCAGTCATACAAAAAGTCTCTCACAAATTGGCTGTCTCTCCACTCAAGGTCATGCTCTATTAAGACTTTGATACTAAAACAATCTTCCCAGAAGGTTTGCAGCACTTTGATGATGTTGCCTGTCTTCCCTCTGAACAGTAACTGCACGTAGCCAGGCTGCTGCAACACCACCCCATCTCCTGATTGATTGCTTACAGAGAATTTTGTATTCCATACTATGGTATTGGTATTATTACGCCGAGACTTGTTAAGATTGCACACTGGTCTCTTTGACATGACGCATTTTAAGAGAACTAGAATGTGATATGGCACCATAGGGTCTCCGGATTCTGCTAATTTTATTCAGCAATAAGTGATGTTTTATTACCAAAACATATTTTGAATCACAGCACACGTCAGTATGGAGCGACTCATAAGTATGCTAAAAAACCTCTGTTCACAATAAATTCACAACCGTCTTCAAACATTCCTAGTTTTGGCTAAAGTTATTTGTCTAATTTTGCCTGATAATATGAATATTTGCAAGCTATAATTATTTGTTTTTCATTTTCAAATTACTGATTTCTGTCAGACTTTCCAGCTTAGGGAATAAAAGATACTAATCACCCTCATTTCTTGTTCAGATACAACTGAGTAGCACGTTCTGATAATGTTCTGATAAGAACTTTATGTTATGACCCGTGCATTTCTTCTGAAATTCTGAACTTACAACTTGGTCAAGATTCTACAATGGGGTTATAGCATTGGTGGATAAGGGAAGAGCAACCGATGTCGTCTACCTGGACTTGTGCAAAGCATTTGACACTGTGCCACATGGCATCCTTGTCTCTAAATTGGGAGAGACGTGGATTTGACAATTGGACCACCTGGTGGATAAGGAACTTGCTGGATGTTCACACTCTTGAAAGTTGCGGTCAACCTCTCTATCTCCAAGCGGAGACCAGTGCGGAGTGGTGTTCCTCAGGGGTTGGTATTGGGACCAGTGCTGTATAACATCTTTGTCAGTGACATGGACAATGGGACTGAGCACACCCTCAGCAAGTTTGCCAAAGACACCAAGCTCTGTGGTGAGGTGAGCATGTTGGAGGGAAAGGATGCCGTTCCAAGGGGACTTTGACAGGACTGAGAGGTGAGTCTGTGTGTACCTCATGCAGTTCAACAAGGCCAAGTGCAAGTTCCTGCACACGGGTTGGAGCAACCCCAAGCACAAATGCAGGCTGGGCAGAGAATGGATTGAGAGCAGCCCTGAGGAGAAGGAGACTTGCGGGTGCTGGTGGACAAGAAGCTCAATAAGAGCTGGCAATGTATGGTTGCAGCGCAGAAAGCCAACGGTATCCTGAGCTGCATCAAAAGAAACACGACCAGTAGGTCAAGGGAGGTGATTCTGCCTGTCTACTCTGCTCTCATGAGACCCAGCCTGGACTACTGCATTCAGCTCTGGGGCCCCCAAGATAAGAAGGACATGGACCTGTTGGAGCGAGTCCAGAGGGGGGTCATGAAGATGATGAGAGGGCTGGAACACACCTCCTGAGAAGACAGGCTGAGAGAGTTGGGGTTGTTCAGCCTGGAGAAGAGAAAGCTCCAGGAAGACCTTACAGCAGCCTTCCAGTACATAAAGGGGACCTACAAGAAAGCTGGAGAGGGACTTGTAGTGACAGGACAAGGGGTAATGTCTTTAAATTGAAAGAGGGTAAATAAATTTAGATTAGACAGAAGGAAGAAATTCTTCGCCTTGAGAGTGGTGGGGCACTGGAACAGGTTACCCACTGAAGCTGTAGATGTGCCATCCCTGGAAGCGTCCAAGGCCAGGCTGAATGGGGCTTTGAGCAACCTCGTCTTGT
The DNA here is from genome assembly GCA_013399365.1 of Pampusana beccarii. Classification (NCBI taxonomy): domain Eukaryota; kingdom Metazoa; phylum Chordata; class Aves; order Columbiformes; family Columbidae; genus Pampusana; species Pampusana beccarii. The sequence continues at coordinate 191,725 of VWYH01005895.1, forward strand.
GCAAGGTGTTCCTGCCTGTGGCAAGGGGGTTGAAACTAGGTGATCTTTAAGGTAATTTCCAACCCAAACCATTCTATGATTCTATTATTTTATTTGTTAGAAGAACAGAAGACAGTGGCTGAACTGTCAAAACAAACATCTTTTTGCTTTCATATAAATGATGTCCACAAGGCAGGCTGCAGTTCATGTTGGAAGGACAGAACTGGAAGAGCTGCATAACTGCTGTCTTTTTAGTGTTTCGTGGAAGCCCATGGAGATCTTTTTTATCTGAATTTACACTGGCAGTAGCCATGTTTTTCTTGATAATTTCTAGGAGTGTTTCTTCCTTTAGATGTGTTTGTGCTGGTGGTTACGTTACATTACGTTGCATTGTGTTGCGTTACGTAACATTACGGTACGTTTTTGTTATGTTATGTTTATGTTATGTTACTTTTTAAATTTTGTTTTTGCTTTTATTTTTTAAGCCTTGCTTTGCTGAGCTGAACTGTTGAAAAAAAGATTGAAAAGGATGGAGCTATGGGTAAGCTGCTGTCGTACATTCTCTGCTAGGAAATGATCTGCTACATTAAATTTTGAAATAGTTCTGTTTCATATTATGTTAGTATCTTAAATGTCTGATTTTTTTTAAACCAGGATACATTGCGTTTTAAGAGTTGTTTATAAAACATTTGCATTATTAGTGTCCCATCTGTCACATAGCTAACAAAGAAGAAAGAAGAATCTGTGCAAATGACAGAACCAGCAAATTCTCTATAGCAAATTTTCTATAGGCAAGTCTTGTTAACAATTAATCTTGCTGAGTTCCTAACCTATTATGATTTAAATAGAATACAGATTTGGCTCTTCATTGAGAGGGGAGAATGGCCTAGGAAGAGGTTAACAAATCCTGAAAAAAGAAGAGGTAATATCTGAAATTCAACAGTGATACTTTACTGGGAAAGATGGGTAGAGGAATACACTTCTGTATCATGGAAAGCGGCATTTTTAAAGAATGAAATCAAATACACTCAAGAAAAATAAGTCAAATAAATTGCTGCCTATTAAAACTGACTCTTTGGCCCTCAAACCAAGAGTACATTAGGTGCCACTTTATTGTATAATTTAAGGATTCTATATGTCAATGAAAGACATGGGATGTGTGCTGAAATGTATAATTTGCTGAATATGTATTAAGTGATCTATTTTTAAGATTTCTAGCCATCTCATGGCTGTAGACATGGCAGTAATGAGAAGGTCACCTCTCAGGCATGTAATTATTATGGTCAGTAGATTGTTGTGTCAACCAAAAATATATTGTCACAAGTGGAAGAACTAGCAGGTTTAGTTCAATTCCTTGTCAGCAAAGATAATGTTTTTTGTCTATTAAAGGTGGCACAGCAAAATTTTTACAGTGCAAATATATGTGTGAATGACACTGCAAGAGCATCCATTTTTGTGTTACACAAAGCAGGTGATTAACCTACCAATCTCCGTATTTTACCTTATGATGTAGAGAATGCTGCAATGTGGTTGCAATTACCTAAAGAGATATTTATTTTTTTTAACATCATCTAGCTGTGGGAGGAGAGAAACATTACTGCTGCTTAATGGAGATTTAAATAAGTAAGCACTATGTTTACAACTGCTGTTTAGCTCTCATGAAGTTATTATAATGAAAACAAAGATAAACATTTCCCTACCTGTGATTAATTTTCGGTTGCAGACCTACTCAAATTGTAGCATGCCTATAGAAAGGATACATCCTTTCAATGCTGAATAGGAAAATTTAGGGATTGCTTTTAATTTTTCTTCTTTTTTTCACTTGGAATGGAATTCTTTCTGCTGTACAAATTCAGCACTATTATGTACATAAAATGCTCATACTAAATGCTGCCTGAGAGTCACGTTCGATGACAATCTTAAGTGATTTGATGAATGTTAAGAACCTTCTGTAGGAAACACAGGAAAATTGCCGTCACAGCTAAGCTGTATTGCGCATCAGTCTGAAAGAGCTGATAAAGACCAAGGTCATGAAATCTCCCCTAAAGATACCTGTAGACTATTCAGTTGTAGTCCAGCTGCAGGAAATCACACTCTAAATGTTATATTTTCCAGCAGCTTGACGGGGAATCCTCACACTCTATATCTCCCTTTTTGCTGGGAAGCAATATCCCAGCTGCTCCTGAAAGTTAAGCAGTTTCTGTCGGGTAAAGTGAGTTGACCTGACCTATGGCACTCATACTGAAAGAGTTATGTAGTCTGTACAAAGTTCACTACAAAATCTACTCTTTAGGGTTACAATAATACCCCAAACAGACACATAGTTGTGCTAGTACTCTCAGATTTCTAAGCACTACCCAGTTTGCATCACCTGGATACACAATCTGATCACATTGAGACCTCATGTCAAGCTGAAGCCTTAGATGGTTCCCTCCGTCTCCCATGCCCTCAGTTCTGATATAGGAACCTTATCCCAGAGACTGGAAATAAGTGGTGTGGCCTGGGGAGGAAGCCCTTTGTCAGCTGGATGGAGGAGCTGGCTTGCCAGCATGCCCCAAGAGCTGTGAGCAACACACAACGATCGGGCAGCCAAGCTCTTCGAGACCTCAGGTGTGACCATGAAGCAGGTTGTAGGTGCAGAAAGGAAACTGCTGGACTGAAAATTTCAGCTCTTTAGGTAAAGGGTAATTTCTGTGTTAAATACTTCTATTGGCTGAATAACAGTACATGACTCAAAGGGCATTTTCCTTCTGTTCTTTCACAATTTCATTAGTTATCATTGTAGCTTTAAATTCATCAGTTCTCCCCACTTCCCCAATTTTCCTAAAAACCTGTGTTTAGAATTTTATCACCTATAAGGTATGGCTTACCTGTAACATTTCACTTTCCTACTGTTACAGATGTAAATACATTATTCAGGAATACTCTTCCTACGTGACTGCATTGCAGGTCACAGTGAATCCTAAGCAGCGGCTGACTAATAAATTATGAAGATCTTCATGCGTTGCATTTGCCTCCAAGGGAAAAGTTTATTTGCAGCTCAATTTTAGCAAACAAAGAAAACAATAAATAAGGTATGCAATACAAAAACTGACAAAACTTCGATTTTTTTCAACAATTAATTTTAAAAGGATTTAGCTGATCTGCTACAATATGTGTGCTTGCTATTAAGTCAATCTGGCTATGTCCTGTCAGCATAAGATAATTTAAAAGGAGACATTCAGAAGGGCTTCTAAGAGTGTCTTATTGATCTTGTGTACAAATACAAATGCAAGAAGACCTTTGATATCATATATGTTGAGACTCATTAGGACTGTTTGTGGCTGATATCCTGTCATACATGTACATACAAAGACCAAAAATGTGGTCATCACCTTAGTCTAAATCAATTATTATGAGAGGCAGTATATTTCTAACATCAAGACTGTACACAGGGAGACTTCGGCAACGTATATATTCACTCACGGTTATTGTTTGATGTTTACTTTCTGCAGAAGGTGAAGTCCTTCATCTTGTTGAATGCGTATACAGTGATCGCACACTGGGCCTTTATTGCACTAGAACTTTGTATACATAGTACCTCAGTTTTATTAAGAGGAATTTAGTACTTGTTATACCTTGATATTGCACCGAACACAATATTTTTCTTTCACCATTTCACTAGTTTTGTTCTAGCTTTAAATTCACCAATTTTCCCCACTACCTCAACGTTTTTCTAAAAGCATGTGTTGTAGAATTTGTCACATATAAGGTATGACTGTCTGTTGCAGCCACATCACTCTTAAAATAAGAACACGAATTAGTTAAGGTCCATTCCACCTTTTTTATATAATTTCATGATTCTTCTAGTAACAGTTCTTCTACGAGAACTTCAGCTTAAGTATCACAGTCAATATAGAGAAGCAATGAAAATGTAATGGTTTTAAAAGTCTTTGCTACTGACTGTATCTTTAATGTGAAAACTCTACCCATTGGTGTGGTTATTAGGACATAAATTCACTGTGCACACCAGCTTTTGTAAGAACATTGCAAACATCTACATTCTGACAGAGAATGAAGCAGCTCGTCTTTCAAGGATTGCATCTCTGTGTATAGATAAGCGAGGGAAGAGAAAAAATCTAACCTAGAGACATACCAATAACTAAACCTTTAAGGCTTTGATCCTGTAAGGTCTTATATCTGTACCTCAAATAACAACCTGAATAATGCCACTTTCTCTTTATCCTCTCTACATACATAGTTTTTCCCTTGATTTACATCTTATTTTCCTGATATTGAAATAATTCCTACACATGTGCATCTGATTGAAGAATTAAAAAGATTGCCTGAAATTTCACTTGCTCTTTGTTAAACCTTATCTTTATATTAACCTAGATCTCTTTCTCACTCTTCATTACAATTTTAATACATATTGTATTTCTGTTATTGAAGCATTGCAGGGAACAATGACAGTGCAACTGGCTTCTTTATTGCTGGAGGGACCCAGCAACGATGGTATGAAGAAAAATAAAGAAATTGGTGTTTCAATATTGCATTGTCAGTCTCTGGAGTAGTGGTGGGTTGAGTGTTTTTTTTTTGTTTTGGTTTTAGTTTAGTTTTGTTGTTTTGGTGTTGTTTTTTTTTTTCCCTCCTCCACCTTCCTCAGGTGTCTAAAACTTTTTTATTAAGATAAGTCTTTACCTTGGAAAACAGCTCATTGTCACTGAAATGCAATGTGAAGGTTCATCTGAGATTGAATCCATTTTCTCCAATTAGTGGAGCTGTGAAGTGTTAACCTACATAGTGAAAGGAAATAAAAGCATGTGGAAAAAAAAATAATCTGTAATTGTTCTATAGGGATGGTGGATTTTCCTTTAACAGATGATAAAAATGAAGCAGAAAAATTTAAACTTACCTTCTCATTATATTTTACAGCTTTTTAAAGCTTTATTAGCAAACAATCCCAAGAATTAAGGGCCAACTAGTAGGTTTGCCTTGTAAAAGTCAGTTTATTTTTTTTTTATTCAAAACATATTGTCTTTATGAAGGAATCAGAATTTATTCCTTAGATATCCAAGGTCTCACAAGTACTGATGGTGGACCTGCTGAGGTGCTTGGACTAGCCTTTACTGTCAATTAAATAGACCTGGATCCCAGTAAAGTATAAGCAAGCAAAAACATCTGAGAAGAAGAAATCTTTACAAACCATACAGATTTGGTACTGTTCAATCACCTCAGCAGGGCCACCATTAGTACTTTTACATAGTTTAAGATGTTTACATCACTTTATACTCTTCCAGGCTACAAATATAGAGTGAAATTCCAAATACTTATCAGCAATGTGTGTGACTTCACTACTTAAATTTCCCTACACCATTGCCTGAATACTTTTAAGGGCTGCTAGAGCATTGCCTCTACTATTGTTGTGTAGAAATGATTTCACTTTCTCTGATGATACCACACATTATAGTACTATTGTTTTCTTAGGCCTGTCTGAAGGAAAATAACAGAATCAGTTACAGCTGAATTCTTTTCTTCTTGTATTCTATTTTCTGTGGCAAATGGCATCAAATAACTATAAGGCTGCTTTCTACAACAAACATATATATATATATATATCATTGTTTTCATCATAGATACACACCTTTTTCCTTGGAGGTGCCCATGACCACCAGAACCCTATTATTTTGTTATTATTTTGTCTTATCTGCATCTTCAATGGTTTTTCAGGTCTCCGTTAGGTCTGGCATTAGTATTTTACTGTATAAAAATTCCTTTGCAGACCTTTTCTGTCCATTTTTTCTACTGAACAAAATGTTCACAAATAATAACTGGACTTAATTGCAATAATTCTGCATTTTTACAGAGTATCCTTCTGTGCACTTTGCCTGTAGTACTTTATTTTTAACTGAAGTGTTGAGCTGGCAAAGAGGATTATGTGTAAAAACCTTTATTTCCCTGGCAACTGTTTAAAGTCATCCTGACTAAACCAAGTTTCATTTTACATGTTATTTATTATATTGCATATCATGGCTAGCAAAACATATCCAATAACAATCACCCAGCAAGCTAGAAATCTTCCAGAAGACATCCTCAGATGGAGTAAAACTGAAAATGAAGAACCAAGTTGCCTTTTCCAGATTGTCTTCAGCATCTCATTCTGTGAGTCTAAATTTTCTATACCAACAATACCGAATAATCTATTTGATCTGATGAAAGCAACAAGTCTTAATTGTCTTCTCACTGTTTATTTACATTGGAAGCCACTATAAACCATTTCCATCTCTCTTGTTATTTTAATGACCTTTGTGTGTCCTTTTTGTGAGTATAGTTCTCTGTAACAATGACAGAATCACCATCCTTGAAGTTGCCTGCAGAATCAGAAATACAATTATCATGTGCCTACAGACTTAATTACTTTTTTCAGGGTCTTTGATTAAAACCATGTCTCTCTGTTGTTGCATTTAAATAGTGTGCATTACACTTCATTTTATACAGTTTCAAATTGAATCTCTACCTACATCAAGCAAAAAAATCCCATATAGAGTGCTACAAAACCTGCAAGTATCATAGAGCTGCCTTCTGATTATCTTCCTTATAATAATGTACATTGCTAGCAGATATAAAATAGTGTCCTGATTTCTTCCGGTTGTCCTCCGTATTTAGAAAAAAAAATGCAGATCCAATGAAGCTTTTAATTTCTCCAGTCTATTACTTAAATATTTTCTTACCTTATTTTTACTAGCTATGGTTTTCAATTATCTTTCCCCTCTAGGTACTAACGAAGGATCGGTTTCATTCTCTTTCTGAATTTGCTTAGCTTCCCATAGGAACATGAAGGTCAGTGCACTGCCCAGACTCTGGTGGCGAAACTCCTTCAGTGTTGGAAACATCTGCAACATCACACCCACACAGGACAGTATGACCTCCTCTTATATCTGCCTTCCTTCTCATAATTCACTCCAAACTTGGCAGATATGAGACCATATCTGTGGAAACCATGATACTTCATCAAATTGTTTTGTACAATCATAGTAATTCTTTCCTAAATGATCTGTTCTCAGCCTCCAAATGGTCTTAAACCTGCCACACATGAAGGACAAATATGTCATGTTGATTGTGTTAGGTGTAGCACTACCGGAGAAGAGGATAAGTTGTATAGTTCATTATGTATGTATGTGTACATGTTAGTATTAGATGTCCATAGCCATCCTATCAATGTGGTCTCTAGCTTCATGAGGAAAAGGAGAGACAACAACGTGCAATCATTTCCTTCTAGTTGGGAAGAGAAAGATCTGTGGACATATTGAAAATTTGCTATTGGGATCATATAGTGAAAATCACCTGGTATTAACATTCTGAAAGAATAATATTCTGTTATTTCCCAGAGTTTTTTGCCCAATTTATGGGCAAACTGCTGAAGCTCAAAATTTCTTGGTGAAGGTCTTACAGTACCCTTTTTTTTTTTTTTTTTTTTTTTTTTTTTTTTTAAACAGGGAAATTAGAGAAAGAAGTCAGAATTTAGTTATAGCATTTTTCAAAGTCCATATTAAAACTTTATGTTGAAACTATGAAACTCTAAAGTAATCCCTTTATGACCCATACTCGGTTTACATCACTATGGTATAGCTACTGATACATTTGGAAACATAGCTTACAGCCTTTTACTACCAAAACCAGTGTAAGAGAATTATGACCTTCATCTCACAATTATTATTTTTAAAACTGCCTTTAGTTTCAGAACAAAGAGCTCTTCCTTAAAGGAATTCACTTTGATTTGACATGTTAGCATATTTGTATGATTTATTCCGTATGTCTCGGAAGCCAGAGAGTTATCTTGTGGTGATCTCTTATATAAAACCTTTTTTTTTGTTGTATAGTAGCATACTGGAGGCTCAGAGGAACATTTATTCAAATTAGTGTTTCAGAAAAAGACTTTTTAAAATTCAGAACTGCTTTTCTAACAAATTTATTCTACTCAAATAGATAGTTGCAGTATATCTAAATTTCAGATATAAACCAGTGGTCAGGAAATCAATGCTACGGTATTAATCCCTCTTTTACTTCAATTCACTAACTTGTTAAATGTATGTGGACACAGCTAACAATGCAGTTCTTCTGTCTCCAGCTGGGAATACATGAACAGTGTCTGGTTCACTGCCTCTCCAAAGTTTAATAATCTACAAATTGACTAGTTTCTCTCAGGGAAAGTCACTGCAGATACATTTCCAAAGTTCAGATTTTTAGAACAAAGTAAAGCAGAAAAACAAAACCAACAAAAACAAACAAACAAACCAACCAAAACAAAGCAAGCCAACAAACATGGGCGACCAAGGCAACCACCTCTATGGATAGCATTTAAGTATAAAATCATAATTATTAAAGAAGTGTTGTCTTTGGGTTTTTTTGTTCATTTGTTTGGGGGTTTTGTTGTTGTTTGCTTTTGTTTGTTTGTTTGTTTAATTACTGCTTTCTTTTTGGCTCCTCCTTCTGCTCTATCTTACAAAACTATCAAATTATATTTGTGAAATTAAATTTAAAATCAATTATAAAAAAACCAAACCAAACCAAACCAAACCAAACCAAACCAAACCAAACCAAACCAAACCAAACCAAACCAAACCAAACCATAACAAACAATGTTTTATTAAATAAGAGAGGAAACAACAGAAATACATTGGAGAGGAGAAACAAAGAGTGTCTTATGCACATTACAAAATAAATTGTTGTTCTAGAAGTATGTTGCCCAAAATAAGACTGATATGTTTGGGGCTGGAACTTCATAAAGTTCCAAAATTAAATTTCAAAGTTTTAAAACTTTTTCTTCCTTGCACTTATGAAGAGAATGGTGAATAAAAACCCCCAAATAATACAACAGATATAATTTATTTGTCTCGACAATGTGAAAACAAAAGTAAAACTGATCTAGTTTCTCAAACAATAATGAATTTTAATCTGTAATTCCTCTGGAATCCAAGAAGGAACAAGCTGTAGACAATCTTAAAGTAAATCTTTTTGTAGAGTCGTCTCCACGTCTAACATGGTTGGGATAATTAATGGTTGTGCTGAGGTTCTTTGGAAGTTGGAAATAAATCTTCAGTATTATTGCTGCGCTGGATAAGGTGAAGAAGAATGAGCATCTATTGTTTGCACTCTCTGAAATAAAGCAGTAGGTCATTTCCAGCCTTTTGCTTTGTTAATACACCAGATGATAACAATCGTGGCTTTCTTTGCTGTCCTGAGACCATATAAAATGTGTGTACAATGCCACAAAACTCTCATCAGTATCAGATTTCTTCATAATACTATGACCAAGGTGTCTGACTGTCTTATAGTTGTACATGTGTTTATTACCAAAGAAGCCATATGAAAAAGACAGAAAGTGTTATTCCTGGTAGTGAGAAGAAAAAGGACAGAGGTACAGAGAGCACAAGTGATTTGCCGAGTGTCACACAACTCCATGATGGGACCAGAAATTAAACACTCAGCTGAAAAGCCTCCAGAGAAAAATTTTTGCCTCATGCAGAATTTTACACCTGTGCATCAGAAGATGAATGGTGGATCAAAGAAGAAAAACAAGAAAAGGACAGAACAGCATGCCCAGAAGAAGAGAGAAGTTTTCAAGTATCTTTTGAGCAGGAAGCAGTGATGAAGATATGTTTTGAAGATGGAAAGTAATGAAATCACCAGATGAAGGAAACTAATGTACGTGCAGGGATATCAGAAAAGAGGAAGACTACCAGCTAACGGAGAACAAACAAACAAAAATATTTTTTTAAAAATAGACACCCTAAGAAAACTAGATCAGGCAAGAAAGAGAAAAAAGGTTGGAGGATAAAAGGTCCTGAACCAGGGCCAAATAAATAAATTGGGAAAGCATTCTTATCCAGTGGGTTCTATATCAGGCCAAACTAGAAAGAATAGAGGCAGAAGAGAAAATACATTAGGATAAAAAAGGGAGGGTAACTCCAGAAGTTAAATTAATTTAATAGATTAAATTATTGAGAATTTAGGCCTAAACATCAACAACTCTCCAAAATAACAGATATTATGGATTTGTGAAGAGTAACAGAATTAAACTCAATAATGCATTTATTTTCTTTTTGCGTGTTGAAATACAAGCAGCTTTAAAACACATAAAAGAAATTAATTAAACTGGATCTTTGCAGCCTATGTGTGATCTAGGAATGTTATTGACAATAGAAATTAATGTTTTGTCCATGCAGAAATGTCAGATCATGTAAAAAAAAAAAAAAAAAGCGTTGTAAAGCTTAGTAAATCTGAGAGCTGTAGAGACCTTTTTTTATGCATTCTCTTGGAAAGTGTTTAAAAGGAATGGATTCTGAGAAGTCACAACAAACATTAAGATCAACATTAAAATTCAGGGATTCTTAATACTCCTGTTTCTAATACCCATCTACAGTGAATATATTTACAACATCAAATATTTTTGTCAAACAATGTTGTTTTTTTTAATTTGCATGTGAGGATATATTTTGGGTTGGGGTCTTTTTTGTATGACAGGGAGTTTTGTCGTTATTTGTGTTTTGTTTTGTTTTGTTTTGTTTTCCAAACTTTAGTGTTAAAATACGAAACAGCAGCATTTCCTTCATGTTTGTGATAGTGTGGAACTGCTGCTACTATGAATTTGTGAGGTGAGTAAAGACACTGCATAATGTTGCATAATTGGTGTAAGGGATAAAAATAATTCTCACTCAGAAATACCATCTGAATCACAGTACTTCATATGAGCTAAATGGAGGACAGTGTGTCCATAAGTGGGGGAAAGAGTAAACAGCCCAACCTGCATAGAAGATGTAAATTATTTGATTCAGATAAAAACATAAACTGTTCTGTTTGAGAAAAAAAGAGTTAGTCTGAGTCCTCTGATCTGAAAAATAGCAGGTGATTTCTATTTCTATGTATCTGACTACCACTGTAGCTGGAAAAATATTTGAGCTATTGAGAGAAAGCAATGAAAATTAGTAGTCTATCTGCAGATTGATATTTCTCTTCATTTGCCTGTAGAAATGGTAAGTGCCAGGTAAAATTCTTCTGTCGCCATAGTTCCCCCTCACTGGTGCTTGTTTCAACAGGAGCTGCTCAGCCCAGCTCTCAACTTCCTGACAGCCCCCGTTATTCTCCCAACAGCCAGTGGATCAGCAGTAGTTCTCCTCTTCCTTCCCTCTACCTCCTCCCATCTGGGAGGCAGCAGGATGAGCTGGGCCGTGCCTCAGCAGCCACAGCCCATGGGAAGAACAGCTGCGTCAGCATCACCTCCAGGAGCACCAGCAGGAGGAGGCAGCAACAATGAAGATGAGGAGAATCTGGTAGCCTGTATCAGCAACTTTGCTGCATCAGTCTCACCCATTATAAAAGTGCCGGCTACCTTCATCTGCCTACATGGTTTATGTCTCCACCATCTCTGTGATATTGATTAGACTGGTGCATTACTCTGCTAGCCTGTGATCCACTCATCTTAAATGGCAGTCCGACACCTTCATATTTCTGCACCAAGACAGGGGATCCTGAGTGCTTTTATGAAATGTTAATCATATTGCTGCTTAGCAGTCGACTGCTTAGAGGTCACACACAATCCCACATTTAAGACAGAATGTCATAAATGTTAAAAAAAGTCTGCCTTCAGATTGTGGGGCCTGGAAATGACCGTAGCTCCACTCTTATCTTTCGTCTTTGATCGGGAAGGGGAAGATTCATTAGATAGATTGTCCTAAATCCTGCCGCCCTTAGCTACCTCAGTGAAATCTTGTTTATATCTTAAAACATTTCCCCCAGCCCAGTTGTCTAAGTCCAAAACTGTATCTTACTGTATTTAGCAACAAGATTTCCCTTATTCTGTTTATTCTGCTGCTGATTAACAATCAAGATTCTTTGCCATCTGTTCTATTGAAATGTGTATCCAAATACTTCACAACTCCAGGGAGTGTGTTTTAGTAGAAAGTATTACGATGAAATACATATACTGGCAGACCTAAAGCTGCAAGGGCTTGCAATATTTCTTTTAATTTTTTTAACATCAAGAGACTATAGGATTTAAAATAAGAACAACAAAAGCATTGTTTCTAAATTTCTCTTTCTTTTAAACAAACAGACACCTGAATAAGGTAGCCATACATCACATTTAGTACGATCTACATGAAAACTGATTTCCTTACAATTTTAGAAATTGCCAGTCATTACCTAACAAGAGGCACATTACAATTCATTGAAATCAATGCAAGGGTCATGTTTTGTTCAACTACACTTTGCAACAGGGGACAATGGAGTAAAGCTTACTGCTGTGACAACGCACTCTTTTCCAATGGTGTTGGCACCAGGAAGCCACATGTAAATACTTGATTGTGAAATGAAACTTCCTGGTGACAAATGTCTAGAAAGTTTGATTTTTCTATCTGACTGGCTTATCAAGCTGTTTGACACTGCACTCTGTGCCTATGCAATTATATTGTTATTTTATTCATGCAGCTGTTGGAGTGATGCTATTTTACAATTCAAATATGTAAACCTTAGGACCAGGAGCACTCTTAAGTTTTTTGCTCTGAAAGTCAGCACTGGGCATGGCCTAACTATGCAGGTGGGAGACTCCAGCACAAACCAGCCTCCTGTATTTTAGTTTCCAGAGACATCTGATCAGACATGCATGTATTTAGGATGTGGTCAGGCACAGAATGTAGTCATAGTGATTAACTTATGATCCATTTGAAGTCCTGGCAATATGAGAAATTTTTCTCATCAGCTGCAGTAGGAAACCTACTCGCTAGCACAGATGTTCTGTTGTCATCCCTAACGCTCAGTATGAATGGCTCCCAGCAGTACTACTGGATGTTTTGCAAACCTAAGAGGTGTGCAGAAACCTTTGAGTTGATAAGTAAACAAAACCAAACTTTTCTAAGTATTTGTAAATGAATTCTCTAATGCTATCTTGCTATATCCTTCTGATAGTAAAAAAGAAACTCAATTTCACCCTCTGAAGTGGAATTAAAGTTTTAATTTAGTTTTGTATTTTGAAATAACGCATATGTCTCTACTATCAAGGAGTCTTTCTGTTGGTCTGAAGAATTTTAGTTGCAAATACAGTGTGAAGAAACTTAGGGAAACATGCTTAGTGATTTTAACTTAATGACAGGTGCTTTCAATGTTGGACTTTGGTTTTGTTAAAATACACAACAACAGAGTTTTGTTCCAGCCTTTCTGCACTCAAAGTAAATGCTGACATTGACTTCTTTGAGATCAAGTGTTGACCCTCCTGCAGCACGGGGCTGGACATCAGCCTTGATTTATCACACAGAAAGCTTTTGATGAATCTGCTGATACATGCCACTGAAAGCAATCATTTACCAGTTAAAGCAAATATGGTGTGATAACAATGATGAAAATGCCTCTGTGTGTTTGTGGTATTCTGAAATTTTTACAGCTCATCTGGATTCTAGTTGTAACAGCAAGAATCAATAGAAAAAGGAAGATGCTTCATTAGATCATCTTAAAAATCAATGCAAGTCACTTTTCTAAATATGTTTTGAGACAGTGGACATTAGCAGTGGGATTATAGGTCAAACACCAGTTAGCTAACCATAACTAATAGTTTAAGCCTTGGGATTAAGGAATAGCAGTTAAGTTTTCCCTTTATCTCCCACTCAATATTATACTCATTTTCCTTTGATAGTCAATATGCAGCTCAAATAATGTCTTGTTCACTGTTATTATTGATGAAATGTATGCATAATAAAGTTTTGTTTATTTGATTCTTTTTATATATCTATAATTACATGTCTTTCAATATTATAGCTGTTAGGACAACTAAGTATCTTCACGATGTTTTAAGAGAAAAGATAATTTTAAAAGTCAGATTTTCACCATCACTTTTACCCTGATTTTACGAAAACTTTTTTTTTTAATAAGGCACCGACTACAATTTATTTTACCCAAAACTCATAGGATCACAGAATAGTGGGGTAAGAAGAGACCTTTAAAGATCATATATTACCTTTTGTGAGTTCTCACATAATGAAGTCCACAAAAATTAATCCTGCTACCTCTTTTGAAAACATATTGAGCTGATGACAATTCTGAAATTGAAAAAAAAAAAAAAGAAAAAGGTGTTGTCTCTGACTGTATGAATGCATATGTATGGAAGTCTGAGAGGTGTATAAAAAAGCATAGAAGCAGACTTTGTTGAGGATGACATTGGAAGAGTAAACAAAGGAGACAAAAAATCCTTCTTGTAGAGCTCTTCTCAGTTGATTATCATAATTTATTCTATTACGTGAATAGTTTAGGCTCAGGCTACAGGAAACTCAAAAGTTTATATTCCTCAAGTGGATGTTCAGTTGAATACATCTAATAGTCTAAATGAAACTATTCCCATTTACACAACAAATAACATTGCACAAACAGGTCAGGGTCAGGCTTTATTACTCTATGTCTGCTTTAGACATCTAACCAGATTGTCTACTTTTTTTTTTTTTTTGAGACCAGATAGTATAAATACCCTGAGTTTTGCTCTAATCCATTGCCTCTTTCCCTACTAAAAGAAACCAGGAGTGATAAATATACTTCACAACTTGATTCTTTACTGTGTCTCAATTGTCATATAAAGTAACCATGAAGTGCTATGTGGAATACTAATATAATTTACTTTGTGTTTCTTTTGTACATTACATATGTCTAAGTTCTTTTGTTGTAGACTTTCAAGTCTGGTATTGTATGTCTGAATTAACTAGCTTCCTTTGACTTCAGGTAGAAATAATACAGATCTTAAGTGTAGAAGTGAAAAGATAGATTTAGGAATTTACACAGACCTTGTGTACCAGTGTGAATTGTATCCTCACAGATCAGACTTCTGAACAGCAAATTCAGCTCCTAGATTTCTAGATACAGAATCACAGAATAACTCAGATAGGAAGGGTCCTCCAGAAGTCATAGAGCGTAAACCAGTGCTCAAAGAAGCTCCAATTAGAGCAGGTTCAACATGTGTTTTTATTTTTGGGTACCTCCAAGAATGGAGATTCCGAAACTGTTCCAGTATTTGATCACTCCCACGGTAAAAAACATTTTCCCTAATTTTGAATTGGGCATATTCCATGTTCAACTGTTCTCTGTTCCCTCTAATCTTTTTGCTTCGCTCTTCTGAGAAGAATCTGACTCTGCTCTATACCTACAATCCCCAACTGGCTGTTGTACAGCAGTACAAACAACAGTAAGAATGCCCTGGTCCTTTTTTAACTGAGGTTGAACAAGCCAAGGTCCCTAATCCTCTCTTCCAATTTCCTGCCCATCCTGGTAGCTTGCTCCATTTACATGCATTGTTTTTTAGTCTGTGCTGACGTGCATGTTCTGCACTGTTTACATTTGCATGTGTGTGTGCAAACATATCCATAAGGAATATGTGCTTGGCCTCACTGATCATCAAACCTTGACTAGCAGATCTAGTGACCTCTAATAATTCTTACAGCACACATATCTCATTCACACATGATCTGTTACAGATACAACTTATCTATGGTGCATGCCATAGCTACACCTCCAAAGTCATGCTCTTGTGTACTTACTCCATCAGACAATTGGAAAGGTCACCTGTATTGGCTCAAATCAGTGATAAGGGAAGGGCTGTGCTGACTCCACTCCGTATTTGTGTACAATGTGTAATTTAATTTGTACTGGTTCCATCAATAAGGATATGACTCCAGTGCTTCTTCCTATAAAGCTCAAATGCTGTACATGGGTCACTTAATTGCATATTAGTTTTGGTCATTTCATCCAGCCTTTTCATCTACTGTTGCTGTTTACTTCATTTTGCTTTTAGGTAGCTGTGGTTATTAATCCACATGTAAAGACTTTTCACTTCTTTCCACCAATCAAGCTGAGTTCCCCTTTCTTATTGCCAATGTTTATAAAGGTTAGCACATAAACGTTTGTTGCTGGCAAGGTTGTGGCACCAAGGGAGAACTCTGGATTCTCAATGTTTTCTTCTACTGGGGATGCCAGAGCTGGACACAGCACTCCAGATGTGGCCTCATCAAGGCTCATTAGAGAGGAAAGATCACCTCCCTCTACCTGCTGGCTCCACTCCTCCTAATGCTGTGAGGGTACATTGCCCCATTCCACATAGTGACTGTCAGCACTCCTAGGTCTTTTTTCAGAAAGCTGCTTTGCTCTTAGTCAGGCCGCAGCATGTACTGGTGTCTGGAGCTATTCCTCTCCGGGTGCATAACTTTGCATTTAACTTTTTTGAACTTTCTTGAGGTTCCCATCAGCTCATTTGTCCAATCTCCTTTGTCAGGTCTCTCTGAACACCAGCCCTGTCCTCCAGCATATCAACTTCTGTCTTGCAAATTTGGCTGCTCCTCTTATCTAGATTTTTAAAAGTCACAGTTTTGATTTCTGAGGGATATCACTAGTAATGAGCTGCCAGTTGGACTTTTTATTGCTGATTATTATACTTTGAGCCCAATGGAAAAGCCCATTTTTCACTTCCACTCAACTGTTTACTTACTGAGTTCTTGTTTGACTGATTTGGCTGTAAGGTTGCTACAGGGGAACCTGTTTTTTGGATAGCTTTGTACACAAATGAAAGTCCACCTTACCCTTTTTTGTCATGTTTTCTTATTCACCCAGTTCATCAAAATAAAATATGGTGGGAAAATATGAAATAATAAATGAAATTATAAATAGTAAATAGACATACTCGTTTCGTGTGGGCATACTCCCAGTGACAGTGGAAATCCATCCAGTTTCTGCCTAGAGATAAAGATTTAGCTCACTGCAAGAAGTAGTTCAAGATTTTAAAAATGCACTTTTCATATACATTCTCATTGATAGAAACTCAGATTGTTACATTTCCAAAACATTAATTAAGGATACAGAAAAAGTGATTGATATATATAACACTATACAGTGTCATCTTTTATTTAAATAAAGTCATATTATATTAACTGTTAACTTGTTTCTATAACTTCAGTATTACTCTACCACAGTGCTCTTTGGAAATTGTATTTTCTTAAAACTATGCTGGCGTTTAGGGCTTTATTCAGAACCCACCAAAGTAAATAAAAACTTTATAACAGTGTTAACGGATTTTAAATTAGACTTACGGAAAGTGAAGTTTTTTGAAGAATATTGTAGGTAGGAGTACAAGTGACGTACTGCAACAAAGGTTTGATCTTTCTTGAAAACCAGGAAGACATTTAATTTTGTAACTAAAATCTGAAGAGGGATCATTTAAAGACCTAGAAAATTAAGACAATCCAAACTATGCCACCAAGCTCCAGTAAGATCCTTTTTCCTTCTAGAGAGAGAACATTAACAAATGTGACTTTCCTGCTTGCGGTGTG
Source organism: Pampusana beccarii (assembly GCA_013399365.1). Lineage (NCBI taxonomy): Eukaryota > Metazoa > Chordata > Aves > Columbiformes > Columbidae > Pampusana > Pampusana beccarii. The sequence goes on from VWYH01005895.1 coordinate 209,034, forward strand.
TTATCCCTGGCTAAGGGCCAGATGTCCACCCAACTGCTCAGTCTCTCCCCTTCCTCAGTGGGACAGGGGGACAAATAGGATGAAAAGCTTGTGGCTTCAGACAAAGAGATTTTGTCTCTTAATGTCATGGGCAAAATGTTAATTTAATTTATTGCCAATTAAAATAGATGAACGTAGTGAGAAACAAAGTCAAATATTAAGACAACACCTTTCCTCCCCTCTTTAAAAAACTCAGCTTCAGTCCTTCACTCCAGCCTCCTCTACCCTGCCCCTGAATGGCACAAGGAGGGATGTGTGTGGAGGTGAGTTAGGACACTTTCGCCTCTCCCATTGTGGGCTGTCTCACAGGTTGCAGTACTTCAATAAAAGATCTGCTCCAGCATGGAGTCATTTTGTGTGCTGCAGGAAAATAACCTGCTCCATTCTGGTCCTCCCCAAAGGCTACAGGCAAATACCAGCTCCAGTGCCTGGAGAACCTCTTCCTCCTTCTTCTCTGACCTTGGTGTCTGCACTGCTGTTTCTCACTGTTTTTTGTTTCCTCCTCCTCTGCCTGTCCAGCATTTTCTCCCCTTTATTAAATACACTTTCCAGCTTCACTGAGGGCCTCAGGTATGTCCTGTGGCAGGTCCATCAGAGCCAGTGGGAACTGGCAGCCCCTCACCTCTTCTCACAAACATTACCCCTGCAGGCCCCCTGCTGCAAAAACCCGGCCAGCTACACCCAAGCCAGTGGCTGTTCTGGTTAGCTGAGAACTGAAGTGAGATGTTTTCCAGGAAGCAGGAATAGGATAGAAGGGAGCCATCCCATCTGTAGGAATGCCACAGGACTGACATTTAAACCCTAACTGAATAGGTATAGGAATCCTACTTTGCCTCCTGAACTGGAAATAAAGTCTGACACTTATTACACTGCTTAGGAGGTGAAATTACCAGAGGATTACCCAGATCTGGAGTGGCCAGATCTTTTTCTCAGTATTTTGATACTGAAAGATTGAGATAGATATCAATAGTTATCAGGATTTCAGGAGGTATCAGCCAGATAGGTGCATGTGGAAACTCCCTCCAGAACTTACCTAAATGTATGTTTAGGCTCCTCCATGACTCTGAAAATCAGGCCCTAAGACATGAATAAACAATACAATGTAATAAAAATTGCTGCATCATCTAAATATTGATTCTGGAGGGAAGTCTACCAGCCAGACATCTACAATTATTTCTACTCCTTAACCATTATTGAAAACATATAGATAACAGTTACCAAAATCGTTATCAAAAACCCTATTTCCCAGTGCTTTACCCTCCTGCATTCTTTCATTTTTTACTCTGGTATTGATAGTATTACATAGCTGAAAGAAATGCTGTACATTCAAATTAAGTCTTACTTAACTGTGAATGTAAACTTTGGGTATGTAGGACTTCCACGTTTTTACCTACACAAGTTAGATGGCAGATTTAAAAGGGAACAGGCTAAACATCTGAAAAAGTAAAATGGACCTTTATTTGACAAAAAAAGAGGGGTAGAGGGAGACAAAGAGAAGGAAGAGAATCCTGCTGCATCTGTGTAATAAGCTGTTTACTTCTTCTTGCAAAGCTAATTTCCCTGAAATCAAAATCCCAGTTACTCATCCTGAAGTCAAGGGAACTTTCCAGGCTCTGATTCAATGAAATACACAGTTTCAAGCATACACTTATATTAGTTCTTGTTCAATGGAACAGAAATAAAGATAAGACAAGGTAAGCCCTTTTAAACCCTGGTGACTTCAATGAGAAGTTAGTTTGCTTGGAAGTGTTATTTTCGGGAATTCATAATACTTTGGGTAAATCATCGTGACCTCTTCATGACAGTTCGCACTACTTGGAAATGTAGCCCATATTCCTAATGGTATTCAAAATAAATGCCCTAAGCAAACTCATCAACTTCAGTAGCTTAAAATTAGCATATAACTATTCTGCTCTCTCCTAGAGAGACTGGTCTATCATTAGAAAGATACTCTACAATGCAGAGTTGTCTTCAAAGATAGTATAGACCTTTTTTTATTGATTTTAAAATTAGATTATACACGCCATAGTGTACACCATTATGTAATTTGTTTTGTGGAAAATATGAGATGTACATAAACAGTGCATTCTGCATTTTTAGTTACTTTTGAGATAAATATTTGTTACTATTGGGTTTATCAGCCTCCACATTATATTTTGTTTTTCTAAATCCTTTCCCTTAGTATCTGACTTTGATGTTTAATACACAACAGATACAGGCAACAAACATATGCACACAAACCACTCTATTATGGAACACATATGTGATTTCACAAGTGCCAATTTACCTTTATCTGTCATAATTATAAATGCACTAGCTGGCCTCACTGCCATTAACCAGCCTCACATGGGATAGCTACCCATATATACTCTCACCATTCTTTCTGGGAGCTCCATGTAAGCCCTAGCAGGGACAACAGTCTTGGCCTAAGCTATGCTGCAGGTTTCTTTATGTCCAGCCCTGTGCTTTGTTGCCTTGTTCTTCCTAGAAGGACCCCCAGACCTGTCTCCTGATTCTGCTTTATAGGTAGCTTTGTGCTGACTCTGGCCTTGCCTGGGCTCCATGGATGAGTCCCAGTGACAAGTTACCTCAACTTGTCTGAGACTGTCGGTGGATCCTGTCACTGGCACCAACCTGGCTCTGCTCAGACCCTATGGGATGGCACTCTGTTGGTGAGGACACTGCCCTGCCTGTGCAGTGTGGACCCTTGGCTGCTGGGTTGTCCTCCCCTGGAACAGCTCTTTTGGTGCTGTTCCCTGACACTAAGTTTCTCACAGCTATGAAAATATCTGGTTGAACAATTTCCAAAACAGTATCCCATCAGAGCATTCTGGTTCCATGAAAATGATGTTGTCATCGGGAACAAGCTAATTCCTCTACATTTTTGATGGAAACCAGGCGGACAGAGAGTCTTTCCTTCTACCCCTTGCATGCCAGCTGGCATCATGGTGGGTGACCAGGCAGCATGCCTGTCTCATGGGGCCTCAAGTTTTTTGGGCTGTCCAGCTGCCCTGTTTCCCACCTGGCAGGCTGCTCCAACTGCCTGACTTCCTGGCTAGCTTCCTGCCTGGGTAGCCAACTCCCTGTACAAAAGTTCTTGAAACGTGCTCTGTGTGGTCTCAAAACGATCATTAGGTTTTATGCAATGAAGTTATGCTGTAAAGAGAAGTTTTCTTTGTTTCTAAAGAGAAAAACAGAAATAAAAAAAATATAAAATTGGCAACAGAACAAAAATTGCTCTTCATTACCTCTTCAGTTTTCACAGCAGTCTCTGTACAAAGAAAAGGGACTACCATGGCAACATTACTTGTATTAGCAAATCTAAAAGACTACATAAGCCATTCTCCCTTCGCTTAGTCTATTCAGTCTATATTTTTACACTTAAAATAACATGCTTTAAAAAGTCACTCTGAAACAGACACTAAAAAGGTTCAGGACAATCTTTGTTAGGTTTTGAGACTTAGTTTTGTCATTAATTGAAACTGAGAATACAAGTAGAAATATCTTTATGTAGCTTTCAGTGTTGGAACACTAAGAATTTAAGAGATTGGTTTTATTTTTTGAGTGTTATATTTTTTATATATACGAATAAATGCATACACACACAACGCATTCACACATACATGCAATGCAGCTTAGGCAAGCAACAAGCCTCAGGGCCTGATCTTAAATGCAGGTCTCAGTCCGGTGGGCTTGGGTAGATGATCCAGATGAATCTACTGAGGACAATGAAGGCTTGTTGGTACACTCAGGGCCCTGAAAAACAAGAGTCTCACTCCACTCAGGGAGGTTGCCAAAGGGCTGTTATGTGAGGTGTCCTAAAAGCAGCCTTTCCAACTTGGTCTTCGGCATATCTAATGACAGAGGACTCAGCCTGGGCCAAGACCACGGCACAGAGAAATCTGAGAGTCCGAGGAAGAGTGAGGCTAAACAGAAGTTTCCAAATTAGAGTGAGAACCAAGGTGTGAACACTCCCCCAAGCAGCCTTTGCACATAGGCCTTCTTACGGTTCTGTGGTTTAAGTATCTTACACAGGAAAGACCTTTGCCCACTGGTTAGGGTTTTTGTTTTGTTTTGTGTTGTGTTTTTTGTTTTTGTTTCGTTTTGTTTTGGTTTTGTGCTTTGGTTTTGGTTTGTTTGTTTGTTTTGGGGTTTTTTTTCTTTTGTTTTGTGTGTGGTTTTGTTTGGTTTTGGTTTTGGTTTTGTTTCCTGTTCTGTATATCTGCTGTTGAAACTAAAATTAAAAAAAAATAGTGTAGTTTTATCAGGAGACATGGGTATACATTTTTGGTGAGAGACTAAATTTTCCAAGTACCTCTTAGAGTCTGCAGATAAATATACTCTCCCTTCTTCTAGACTCACATATGCCTGGATACTTGATTGTACTGGTTTTGGCTGGTATAGAGCTAATTTTCTTCATAGTAGCTCATATGGTGTAGTGGTTTGGATTTGTGACCAAAACAGTGTTGACAATATACCAGTGTTTTAGTTACTGCTAAACAGTGCTTGCACAGCATCAAGACCTTTTTTGTTTCTCACACTGCACAACCACTGAGTAGATTGGGGCGCACAAGTTGCTGGGAGAGGTCACAGCTGAGACAGTTGACCCCAGCTGACCAAAGGGATACCCCATACCATATGATGTCATGCTCAGCAATAAAAGCCAAGGAAAGAAAGAGAAAGGGGGAATGTTCAGAGTTATTGCATTTGTCCTCCTTAGTCACCATTTCACATGATGAAGACCTACTTTCCCAGAGCCAGCTAAATACCTTCCTGTCAATGGGAAGTAGTGAATGAATTCCTTATTTTTATTTGCTTGTGTGGGCAGCTTTTGCTCTAACTATTAAATTGTGTTTATCTTGACCCACGAGTTTTCTCAGTTTTGCTTGTCTGTTTCTTTCCCACATCCCACTGTAGGGTAGTGAGTGACTGGCTGTATGGGGCTGAGCTGCCTACTGGGGTTAACACATGTCGTTGATGTATCCACTTGAGCAATCATGCTTCAAACTGTTTTTCTTGTGTCCTCTCCAGTCTTTCTGGATATCTTAACAATGTGCCCCAGTGCTGACATACTAAGGATTTTGGATGACTATATAACAATAGAGGCAGGGTNGCTTTAACTATTAAATTGTCTTTATCTTGACCCACGAGTTTTCTCAGTTTTGCTTGTCTGTTTCTTTCCCACATCCCACTGTAGGGTAGTAAGTGACTGGCTGTATGGGGCTGAGCTGCCTACTGGGGTTAACACATGTCGTTGATGTATCCACTTGAGCAATCATGTTTCAAACTGTTTTTCTTGTGTCCTCTCCAATCTTTCTGGATATCTTAACAATGTGTCCCAGTGCTGACATACTAAGGATTTTGGATGACTATATAACAATAGAGGCAGGGTATGCATCTAAGACAAATTTATTGTATGTTTGTGGTGTGAGACATTAGGGTGGTAAGAGCTTTAAGATGGAATTGCTCATGCATTTTCTTGAAGTAAGCATGTAAGAATCAAGAAACAGACTTTGAATTTCTTAAGATGTATATTATCAGAACAGAAATTAGAACAATGATTTCTTAATGGACAGTTTTTCGATCTTATGAGAGTCTTCTACCTGTTATTGCCCATGCCTGTTGATCCAGCCCCAGTCTTGTTTAAAGTTCAATAGCATAACTTTTCAGTCATGAGGAAATCCACAATGTTGTCTGTGAATTCAAGATCTCTGCTCTTTTCTTAATGCTGAGGTTTGGCTGGGATTTTGCTTACACATGATTCTGAGCACTCCTAGATGTACCTACTCAACTACTGTAAATTAATATCTTCTGAAACCAGAGTGCAGCAGCTAGGATCAGGACAAGCAAGTTCTCTCTCTGCTGTTTAACGATATCCTTTCCACAGGACCAACATGCAAAGCATATACAGAATCTCTAAACAAACCAGTCAGCTACAACATTCATCACACTTTGAATTTCAGCTCCCTTCGTTTCCCTTCCCCAGAAACTCCCCAGACTTGTTCTCTACTAATCAAAGAAGGAGGATATCAGATAGCTGTTTCTGGATGGCTTGAAGAGCAGCAGTCTCAGGCATTTGTCTAAGAACATGCCATTTGTCATCACTAGCTAGCCTCTTGGCCAAGCTATATAAGAACTTAAGAATGCCTGTACTAGTCCAGATCAAAGGTCCATTTAGTCCAGTGGCCAGCAGTGAACACTTGGGAAGAACATTAGGAAGTGTATAATTTCCCTAGGACACACTCTTAGCCCAGGTAATTTGTCTTAGAGTTTAGGAGCTACAAATCTATGCTTAGGCAACAGTGTTAATCAGCCCATGTAGGACCCATGGTATTAGAGTAAAAACAGAGTTCTGAGTTTTTTTGTGCTTTTATCAGTGTGCCCATTTCTGTTAAAACAATGCTAACAGGTGAGACACTGCTGCAATCTCCTTGTAGTCTCTGCACAGGCTGTCACATCCAGGGGGCTGAGACTCGGACTCCTAGCCATCTTACAGAATCATAGAAACATTTCAGTTGGAAAAGACCCTCAGGATCATCATGTCCAACCATAACCTAACCTAACTGTAGTACTAAAACATGTCCCTAAGAACCTTGTCTAAACGCCTTTCAAACACCTCCAGGGATGGTGACTCCATCACTTCCCTGGGCAGCCTGTTACAATGCCTGACAGCGCTTTCGGTGAATAAAAGTTATCTGATATCCAATCTAAACCTCCCCTGGTGCAACTTGAAGCCATTCCCTCTTGTCCTATCACTTGGTACTTGGGAGAACAGACCAACCCCCTCCATGCTACAACCTCCTTTCAGGTTGTTGTAGACAGCGATAATGTCTCCCCTCAGCCTCCTTTTCTCCAGCCCCAGTTCCCTCAGCCACTCCTCATAAGACTTGTGCTCCAGACCCCTCACCAGCTTTGTCACCCTCCTCTGCACTCTCTCCAGCACCTCAATGTCCTTCTTATGGTGAAGGGTCCAAAACTGAACACAATATTCAAGGTGTGGTCTCACCAGTGCCAAGTACAGGGGGATGATCACTTCCCTGGTTCTGCTGGCCACACTATTCCTGATACAAGCCAGGACGCTGTTGGCCTTTTTGGCCTCCTGGGCACACTGCTGGCTCATATTCAGCTGGCTGTAAATCAACACCCCCAGATCCCTTTCCACCAGGCAGCTTTCCAGTCACCCTTCCCTGAGCCTGTAGCGCTGCCTGGGGTTGTTGTGACCCAAGTGAGGCTGACCGGTCTATAGTTACCCGGGTCCTCCTTCTTGCCCTTTTTGAAGACTGGAGTGACATTTGCTTTCCTCCAGTCCTCAGGCACCTCTCCTGTTACCCAAGACTTGACAAAGATGATGGAGGGTGGTCCAGCAATGACTTCAACTAACCCACTCAGCACCCGCAGGTGCATCCCATCTGGACCCATGGATTTATCGATGTCCAGACTGCTTAATTCCTCCCTAACCCACTCCTCATCAACTAAGGCAAACTCCTACACTGTCCTGACTTCCTCTGGGGTCTCAGCAGAACAGGGCTCCAAGGACAGCCTCCGGCAGAGTAGACAGAGACAAAGAAGGCATTCAGTAACTCTGCCTTCTCTGTATCTTCTGTCACCAGGGCATCAACCCCATTCATCAGTGGGCCTACACTGCCTCTGGTGTTAGTTTTACCTGCCATATACTTGAAAAAGCTCTTTCTGTTGTCCTTGACCCCTCTTGCCAGTTTTAACTCTAAGGAGGCCTCAGCTTTCCTAGTTGCCTCCCTACATCCCCCTCCTTCCATGATCTGTAAACTTTCCTCTTCCACTTGAGCTTACCCAGCAGTTCCCTGTTTAACCACGCAGGTCTCCTGTCTCCCATATGCCTGCCCCAAAAGATCCTTTAAGAATTGCCCTCTCTCTTTTAATTGGATGCCAAGAACCATCCTGTCCAATGCTTTTTGCACCCTCTGTAAGAGGTTGTTTTTTTTTTTTTCTTTTGATTCTCCTTCCACTCTTCTAAGTACTTCTCCTTTCCCATAACAAAAGTGGATTACTCTGATCTTTCCTCCTTGCATATTTACTTTTGATTTTCTCAATCTAATGAAAATGACTAAGCTTAAGTCAGTCAAGGGATCTAAAGGAGCAAGTAAACAGTTTGTTTTATGAAGGAGGAAGATGATAATATCTGAAATACTCTGTTGGAAATATTTCAACTGATCAGTCCAAATTCTATCAGATTAGCAGATGGCAAGAGCGTTCTAAATGAGTGCAAATCTGTCCTTTGTGCTTTTATGATCCCAGGAACACGATATTTGTTCTGATGCTAGGTATCTTGAAAAATTGCTGGTAAAAGAATAAGTGTATTTTAACTATGGCTGGTAAGATGGCTGTTCTCTAACTCATGTCAGTCTCAGCATTATCTGTGGTTAGTTCTATCTGGACAATGATAGTATTACTCTTGGTATTTCCAGTGATGAGAATAATTCATGTTGTAATAATACAAAAATGTCTTTTGTGGATATGACATATTATTTTTCACTACTAGTGATACTAAATGACAATTAAAAACAAAGAAAGAAATAATATCTCTCTTGCTAAATAATATTAAGGAGTCTCTTTATTCTTGCATTATTGTTTCTTAAATTCATGAACTCCCAGTGCACAAGATTCAGAATAAGAATACCAATCAATAGTTATAACTTGCACAGTCTACTCTTGTTTTGAAGACAACTGGTATTTACCTAAAAATATAATCAGTAAGTAATTCAATTGTATTTAAGTATGAAAGAATTAGGTGTAAAGGCAGAATTCAGTTCCCTTAGAAGATCAGAAGAGGGCTTTGTTAAAGGAGGGTGTTACTATGCAATAATTATGGAAACACTGTTTCCCTGTCATTAGAATTGAATCAGTTTCTCATAATTAGAAAAGTAAATGTGGGACCTTCACAACTTAAATGGTTCAATTCCCATGTTTGAGATGAAATTAAAAAAAAAAATATTTTGGAGGCAAACATTGCTCATTTTGCAGATTCACTGTATGTTATTTTCCAACTGTGTGCCACACATTCAGATATCCAATATATTCATAGCAATAATAAAATAAACCAAGAATTTTTTCCTCCTTTGCCAACCTCCACACAATCTAATACATAATCTTTAGATATAAAAAGTTACATTTCAAGCCAGGCATATGTTGTAAAGGTTACACTCTAATTTCCAAGCCCAAGAGCACAACGAAAGGAATGTTAGCTAGCTAGTCCTGTAGAGTTTGCTTTTTAGATATCAGAAAAAGAAAAAAATGCCCAGCTTTGAAAATCATCTCTCTTAATAGGTCATACTCATTGCAGCACAACCCTTTACAACTTCATTAGACATTTTGCTCTTTCAGCTCAGCAGGTATTTTCAACCTGGGGCATGATTATCGATAAAAAATAGAATGTTGCTATACCATCTCTAAAAATGGGCCAGTATCTTCAAACATGAACAGCTAATTTTTGGAATTTAAAACTAAATATAGAAACTGACATATAGAGATGTGGTTCTCAGAAATGCTGAATATCCAAAACGCACTACTTTAATGGGAGCACTTGCATAAGAAGAAAGTGCTCTATGGAGCTAAAACGTAATTTATTTCTAATAGTTCTCTTCACACACCATGGCACAAAATGCTTTCAAGAAAGGTAGACTTCTTCCCTCAGTCATAACACTACAAATTCAGCACTACTTTGGATTTAAAGATAGCAAAGAGAGAGTAAATTTCGTCCAAAATGTTTAAGAACTGTTATAATGCTTCTTATACATGTGAGGACTCAGATATATGACAGAAGTATGAGAAGAAGGAGGAAATTGTCTTGAGTGTGATGTGAAAGCTAGAGCTGTTTATGTTAATATTCCTGATTTTTTTTTTCTGCTTTATTATTGGGTGGCTGAGATAGACTGTTATTCCTTTGTGTTGTGGTTTAACCCCAGCTGGCAACTAGGACCATGGCAACTGCTTGTTCTCCCTCCCTGCTCCCCAAATGGGATGGGGGAAAGAATCAAAAGAGAAGGGAGAAACTCATGGGTTGAGATAAGAACAGTTTAATAAAAAAGAAAAATAAAAGGATAATAATAATAAATATAAACATAATAAGTGACGCACAAGGGAATTGCTCGTGAATACCAGTCCCATGCACCTGACCTCAGAGCAAAGATCTGAACAGTAGTTTGTGCTTAAAACCCAATCCCACCAAACAGCCAGTCCCAGAAATGAGAGAACGCTGGTCTCAGACAGCTAATCCCAGAGACGGCAAAAGGCAAAAGACCAAAACGGTGAAAGGTCAAAAACTGAACTAACATGGAACTAATGAAAGCCAAACGGAACTAATCAGCCAGAAAAGGCCCAAGCCGGAGGAAACCTTTGTGCTTACCCAGCTGACCCGCTCCTGGATGGGGGGTGGGATGGGCGCTGCCTGCCAGGTCCTGCCCCATGGAGACCCCCACAAGAGGAACCCCAGTGGTTCCCGCTCCCAGGAGGTGCTCTGACCTTTTGTTACTCTGTTTTAGTGACAAATCTCAGTAAATAAGTGTGTAAGAAAAATGAGGATAATTGACATGCGGCACACAATGTACATGTGGTAATAGTTTTATACCTAAGTCTTATACATAAAGAAAACATAATAGGAAAGAAATGGCTGTAAGGTTTTATTCAGTAGCTCTTCTAAATAGACATCAGGAGCTTCCATTTGATCAAAATGTATTCTCTTGAATTACATCCAGGTATGTTTTAAATAGCTAGAGATGCAATAGACTCAGCAGAACACCACTTCCTTTTACTTCATTGCAACTTAAACTGTTGCACATTAATAAATCTTTGCTGCTTTAAAGAAGATACATTTTAAAATAAGCCACTGATTTTCATGGAATGGAACCTGTGCAGCTGAGCACAACATTCACTTCCAAATACTTAACATCAGATTAAAATGAGAAGTGACCAAAGTCTTTAGAGAAGAAAGTACTTCTTCCCAATTTTAGCCAAAGTGTGGAATTCTTGTTGTTGGTTTTGGTTTGTTGTTTTGTTTGTTTGTTTTTTTATCACACTTTTCCTTTAACATTTTATTAACAACCGAATAAATTTTTAAACTTTAACTCCTATAAAACTGAAGGAAAGATTTTAGGGATCAAGGTCTAGGAAATAAATTATAAGGTCCCAATTCCGTACACCTTGGTGCCAGCTTTATGCCTGTATAATAACTTTTATGTCCAGGTAGAAATTCTCTTCCTTCAAAATTTCTCATTTAAATAGTACACAGCAAGGCTAGAAATCACGTTTAGCCATAGTGATTCCAATTCAATGCTATAGCAAAGTACATGATCAAGCCTCTTCAAGTGATAGTTTTGCTGCTGACATGATTGCCTGCAGACAATGTGTTCTCATAGAATGCTAGAGTAACAAGGAAATAGTCAACGTTTCAGAAACACAGGATATTCTGGCCTGAAATAATGCCAGCACGGTGAAGTTTTAGAGGTTAACCACAATAAATATGCAGCCACACATGGCAATGACAATGACAGGTATCCTTGTAGTTGTCCAGAATCCCATAGAGATTCACTTCTCAGTTTGTATAATATCAGACTAAAGGAATTACTAGTTTTGAAATTGTCCCACCACAGGCTTAAGGAAAAATGACAGAAAGCCTTTGAAATACACCATGGACACTGCTATTCTGCTACAGAAAACTCTGACCAGAAACAGTTTTCTTTTTTTTCTCCCACTTTCTCTCTATCATGGTATTTTCACTGGAGAGATGGTAGATAACAAGCAAAGATAAGAGAATAAAAGATTTTTACCAAGTGTAGTTCTGGTGTGTGGACTCTGGCCAACAGCCAAATACCCACCCTGCCTCTTGCTTACCCCTTCTCACGTGGGATGGGGTGAAAAATAAAAAGAAAGCAAAAAGGCTAGTGGATTGTAATAATTACAGTTTTATAAGAACTGCAAAAATGGTGTGTGCAAGCAAAGCAAAACATGCAATTCATTCACTACATCTTATTGGTAGGAAGATGTTCAGACACTGTGAAGCAGAGCCTCAGTGCATACAAAGGTTTCTTGGGAAGACAAACGTAACACTGAAAATTTTCAGTTTTCCATCTTCCTTCATTCTTCAGAGAGACGGATGAAAATGTCAAAAATGTTGAGTATTTCTCAGCCTGCTCTTTTCACTAAGACTGTTTTGCAGGAAAACAGTTCCTAAATCACATGCGTACCAGGACAAGTACCATAAAATCAAAACGATTTTGAGTGAAAAGGCAAACCTACTGCTTCTGGAGACACTTTTACTGCTTTTCAGGGACTAACACGAAAGGCAGAAAAGGAAGGAAGTTTTTGATATCAAGTAACAGCTTTTCCTTGCCCAGCGATACCCAAGAGCTGTTGACTGGAAATGTATAGATGCAGAAATAGAGCATTAGTAGTTAAAGGACAACTTTCCTTCAGGCTCTTCTGGTCTGAAAGTAGGAAAACATTTTCTCAGTAGTGAAAATAGAGAAATAGTTTGTCTCTTGGGTGGCAGCTTAGCGGTATCACACTGCAAGGCAGAGATGGAAGTGCTTGCCAGAGTGCCACAGAAGCCCCGGTGCAAGTGAATTCAAGGCTTCTTGCTGCAGACACTCATTGAGCTGGCAACTTGGTGTCAAAGGAGATGTCCACAGACAAGCTACGAGCTTGTATGCCAGCTACGGGTGTGGCAAATGGCTTTGCAAGTCTAATAGAAAAGGGTTTGCCTTTGGTTTGGGGTTGGGTTTTTATTTTTGTTTTTGTTTTTCCCTTGGAGCACAAGACCTCGATCTTCATCCACTTTTGATCAGTTTTGGTTCTGCCAGAAGAGGGCATGAGGAGACAGATTTTGCTTGACAGAGATACCATTCCCATTTCCTAACAGAAGGAACAGAGTGACCAAACTGCATTTTCTGATCTCTGGATTTTCTAACCAAGTTGCTGATTGGGAAGGAAGAACTGGAGGTGCCCTTCCAAACGAAGGTAATGTAAGAACATACCTTTGGTTAGACCTGTATTTTGGGGTCTTTGTGTTTTGACTTTTCAACTTCTTTGCTCCAGAAGATGATGAGTACAGGGAACACATTCCTTGACTGTGGGAACACATTTGTCTAGAAAATAAAGGTGAATTTATGGACCCGTTTGTGCACTCCAGAGTTCAGGTCATCTGAGAGGTTGTTGTCCTGGGGTCCTCGTCAGGTTTAAAAGAGAAATCATGGTCAGGGCCCTGTTAACATATTTGCACAGACAATTGACATACCATGGCGTGCCATGAAAAGTATTGCTTAGGGTAGTGATGTCACCTGTTTAGTAACTTTTAGTGGGCTTAATAAAGTGTAACTATGAAAACAAAATAAAATTAAATAAATTACAGCCTCTGGGACACTGTTTTTACAAGGCTGCTGACCAAATTTAACACATCTGTGTGGAAGGGCAGCCAGGGGACACCGGGCCAGCCTCAGCCCTGATCACCAGAGAACTTCCTGTGGATGGGCTGAGGCTGGTCCAGGGTGTTTACCCACAGGTGGGTCTGGCTTGATGTGGCCCATGGCTAGGCATGGTGGGGCTGTGAGGAACTGGAGACCATCCCTGCTGTGGTGTCACTGAGGCAGGAGCTGATGGCCCTGGGGGCTGACATGTTGTCCTGGGCCATAGGCAGGATTGGAGGGAGTCACAGGGGGCAGGATAGGGGCAGGAAGGGCTGGTGGTGTCACCAGGTCCATTAGACTTTCCTCTGCTTCAATTTACAGGTGACATTTCATAAAGAAATTGAAAGCCAGAATAGAAAGGGTAATTCCCAAGAACATGTGCTTGTGGCCAACCCTTGTTTTAAACTCTATTTCCCTCCTCAGTTCTTAAAGATGGTATAACCATCAAAGAAAAGGCAACAAAATTTAAAATAAAGGAAGAAAAAAGGCTGAAGACATCAAACCATCATCTTTTCTGGTTGCTGATTAATACAGCCTCTTTGACCAGGGTTGTTTTATCACCTTGTGTTTGATGTTTTTGCACACATGTTTTAGCAGTGTGTTTCCAGACATGGCTTTGCCAGAGTATCTATTAAAAGATGTTTGCTATGTTCCTGGGGAAGTGAAAAGTTTTGTTGGTGTAAATCCAATTTTTGAAGCATCTAAAAACTGAACAGCTGACATCAGCAGAAGCCAAGTGGCACCATGGCTTGCAAACCAGGGTGTTTATGGTTTATACAATTCACTGAAAAAGAACTCTAAGAGCAATAAGATGATTGTGATAGAACTTGATGCTCAAAGGTGGGTGCATTTCATGCATAAACATCTGTTTTCCAATTATGATAAATGTACTATTCAGGTATTACTGGACTGTGCTTTTAAAAGGCAAGATGAGTTCAGAAAAAAAAACCACATGGCTTTTAAAAAGAATTTCAGTAGAGGCATATGCCTCAGAAATTACAGACTGACTGGGAAAAATAATTTCTAAACCAGACTTTTAAAAAGGTATTAAAGCAGGATAATATTCACCTGTTTGTTAGTAACTACAACGAAAGCCTAAGAAGACACTAAAGATTAAGATGTGAATATATTTTACATCAAGTAACACCTTTTGCTATCTGTTTAGGTTTATAAACACAGTCTCCACAGAACTGTCAGATCCAGACATGTGGAAGTAAAACCTTCAAACTTCGTGTTTGGAAAACCATGTACAGACATTGGTTTAAAATTAAAGAAATTATGCATCTTATCCATTCAGAAAAGGAGAGTACAAGATGATGTCTAGAATAGAAGTGAGATTTGATATCAATCAGCTTATGAAAGAAATTATGAAAACCAGTTTATGAAAGAAAAGTTTATAGAATATGAAACAGGAAAGTGGATCAGGTACACATATACCACATAATAGATCACAGTAACAAAGATAGCAAGGGAATGTCTTACCCCTAAGAGCTTCAGAAAGTGAACCCTCATGAGGATACTGCTCAAAAAATTGTTAAGAAACTTTCAGGGAAAGGAGGAAACAAATATTTGTTGGTGTAGTGGTGTTGCTGGACTCCTTTGCCAAATAAACATTTTCCTTGGCTGTCCCAAGAAGGAAGATACTTTTGGTGCCCTGGTTTGCCTAGGCACACCTATGCATTCCTCCTATACTGGCAGTGCACATTGTCCAACACTTCCTGAGCAACAGGGTGAGGGTGCTTGGGTTTCTCCACATGGTCTACCACTTCTATTTTGAGTTGTTCTAGTAGAATGAACCTTTATCTCCCTTTTCTTGATCTTCCTCCTTCACACGTGCCAAGGCTTGTTGAAGAGCTCTTTTATGCATCTTAGCTTTTTTACATCCTGTTAAGCCCAGTTTTTGGAGACTGTCCTTATTTCAGCATCCAAACAGTGAGAAACATCAGACCCAGTGTCTTCACCAGGTAGTGGTAGTACTCTTACCTGCTCCTGCTGGTTTGCAGGTACCAGGTAAATTTTTTTAATGTGGTCTATCACTACTCAACTGAAAGCCATGGAAGTGGGCAAGTTCAAAACTTAGAAATAGGATAATAAACCCTCCAGCTTCTGTCACCAACAGCTTTTTTTTTCTTTTGAAAGACATCCTCTTACTGTCCAGGTTTTTAATGAGTTTGTGACAGCTTTTCAGCACATGTATCTGGCAAGACATCAAGAGGATGTTCTCTTTCAAGGTTTTCAGGGCAATTCAGAACTGTCTTTTATCAGGTCATCAAAAACAGTTCAAAGCAGAGCTTTCCTCAGTCTAGAGAGGAAAAGATCAACAGCTCCAGAAGGTATAGGAGCTGTTCAGACATTGGGACATCATACTCCTGTTCCTACCTTGATAGCAATGCCAAGGGTGTTGGATCAACTAATTTGATTTTATTGCTGAGTGCTGACTTCTAAATATGTAAATGGAAATTTGTTTTTGCAGGGAAAAAAATAATCTTGTTTTTATTTTAAAAAGCTCTGGTGGTAAATGTTTAAATCAACAAGCAGGTTCCCATATGGTGGCAGAGCAACATTTTCAGACACTTCTAATAAGACCATGTCTTCCCATGAGAAATTTGTCTGGGGGTAAGATTTGGAATATGTCTCAGCGGTTATAAAGATCACTAGGCATTTTGTGTTGAGTTTGATGTTCTAACTATTTCTACCCTGACAAAACCATTTTGGACTCTAAAAAGCAGACTAACATAAGATACTTATATTTAGAAAAAGCTTTTTCAGTTTTGCCACTTCATAAGCAGAATTCATCAAACCATTGATTACAGTCATATTTCTTTTCCTTGGGGAAAAAAGGATTTACTCTTAGGACTTCAGTTAAGTTCTCCACAAATTTGACGAAAGGACATTTACAGAATAATTTCTACTATATTTACAACACATACAAGAAAGTAACTGGTCAGCATTCTCCAGAGGACTTTGTAAAAAATACCTTTCCCCACAGTTGCTAGACAGCCCTGCAGAATAGTGGTAAAAGAGTGCTTCTAGCACTTAGTGATGATCAAAACCTGTAGGGGCTGCTGCCATTTTTTTTTTTCAGTAATTAGCTATTTCCTTTAGACCACCCATGGCATCTTCAGAAGGGGCATGGATCCTGTAGTCCTCTTCTTGTTCCTGATGATGGAATCCTCCTCTATCAGAACTCTTTTAAGGTGTGTAACACATGGATTTAAAACAGAGACCAATATGAAGTTTCTCCACACCCCAAAATTAACTTTCCTCTCTCAGATGCATTGAGAGTGATACCCTTAAATTTAAGGCAATGAGTCCCCCGGCTGTGATTAGCTGTAGGATTTGGATCCTGACAAAATTAATGTGGTGATGTGTTTATGAGACAGAAACTCATTTATCGGTTCAGCTAAGTAGTCAACAAGCTGATGGGTCCCAGTTTCCTGGAGAATTTCTGAATATCACAGCATCTGTTCCATGATTAAGGCAATGGTCATGCAGCACATAGAAGAAAAAGCAAACATTACAGTCTAGAGGCAAATTGCCTTCAACATGCTTCTACAACTCAGTGGATGTAAGATTACTGATAGGTGCACAAGATGACTTTCGCTTTCTAAATGAAAGTTTTCCCACAGCAAGGACACCAAGCTGTGTGTGTTCCTTGTACTAATCATATTCTGGGGTGCAGAGGTGTGAAAGCTGGAAGACCCTGAAATAAAGGTATAGCCAAGGGTGTGCTGTTACATTTCCTTCATTTGGAAGGGCATCTCCAGTTCTTCCTTCCCAATCAGCAACTTGGTTAGAGAATCCAGAGATCAGAAAATGCAGTTTGGTCACTCTGTTCCTTCTGTTGGGAAATGGGAATGGTAATCACTGTGAAGCAAAATCTGTCTCCTCATGCCCTCTTCTGGCAGAACCAAAACTGATCAAAAGCGGATGAAGATCGAGGTCTTGTGCTCCAAGGGAAAAACAAAAACAAAAATAAAAACCCAACCCCAAACCAAAGGCAAACCCTTTTCTATTAGACTTGCAAAGCCATTTGCCACACCCGTAGCTGGCATACAAGCTCGTGGTTTGTCTGTGGACATATCCTTTGACACCAAGTTGCCAGCTCAATGAGTGTCTGCAGCAAGAAGCCTTGAATTCACTTGCACCGGGGCTCCTGTGGCACTCTGGCAAGCACTTCCATCTCTGCCTTGCAGTGTGATACCGCTAAGCTGCCACCCAAGAGACAAACTATTTCTCTATTTTCACTACTGAGAAAATGTTTTCCTACTTTCAGACCAGAAGAGCCTGAAGGAAAGTTGTCCTTTAACTACTAATGCTCTATTTCTGCATCTATACATTTCCAGTCAACAGCTCTTGGGTATCGCTGGGCAAGGAAAAGCTGTTACTTGATATCAAAAACTTCCTTCCTTTTCTGCCTTTCGTGTTAGTCCCTGAAAAGCAGTAAAAGTGTCTCCAGAAGCAGTAGGTTTGCCTTTTCACTCAAAATCGTTTTGATTTTATGGTACTTGTCCTGGTATGCATGTGATTTAGGAACTGTTTTCCAGCAAAACAGTCTTAGTGAAAAGAGCAGGCTGAGAAATACTCAATATTTTGGACATTTTTTTCTGTCTGATGAATCAATTAGCACTAAAGAAGCTGAAAAACGGAAATGCTGCACATGGGAAAAAATCTTCCATCCCTCTGTCTTTGGCTGTTAGCTCCCATCTTCCCAGAAGAGATACCAGCAAAGAGAGAAAGTGCTGATCTAGCACAAGGAGAAAGAGAAAGGAACAGTTTCTTCTCAGAGTTTTAGACAAGAGTATAGCTATGTACATGGTCTGTTTCAAAACCCTTCTGTCGTTTTCCTGATACGTACGTATTTGCTTGCAGTTTGGATGCCTCTGTCAGGAGAACCTTCTCTCCCTGATTTTTTGTTACAGGGCCTTTGATCCATGTTGTTCCACTGATGGCTGTGGCTCATTTTACAAAAGTCCTTCCACACTTCTAACATGGATTTCAAGGAAAATGGGAGTACCTGTTAAAGACAGCTAGCAGTAACAGAAATGAACATTTACTGGACTGCTCTATAGAGATGTTGATACTCTAATGTGAGCAGGCTGTGTACAGTACCCATATTTTCATTTTTTCTGTTAAATTAAATGCTGAGATGCATTTTGTATTGCACCACATGCTGTGTTTTTATTCTGATTACCAATCTTTTTTTTAATTGACTTACATCACCAGGAAATTATTTTGGAAAGAAATTGTGTGTTTGTCACACCCAGAGGAGAGATCCCATTCCTATGGGATTCTAGACAACATCTAGGATGCATGTCTCTGTTTTTGCATCTGCTATAACATGTGAGGCCACATGGTCGTAATGACTGGCATATAGAAATGTCTTCATATTCAGAATAAGATGCCAGTCAGGGCAGTAACTTTCTTCATATCAATCTGTGTTTTCACAACAGAGAATACCGGGGAGACTACTGATGCATTGAGGAGTAACTAGCAGAGATGTCACACAGATGACATGTGAGCCTCAGAATTACTCTTTTGCTCTTCTTCATTTGTGATGCTAAAAACAACGGTATACTGTTGATGGTACGACATAAATATAGCTTTTAATTAACAGAAACCTGATAACTAATGTATTACAATTTCTGTCCTGGAGCCTTTTCCTATTAATTGTGATTTGTTTGGGAATACAAGCAAAATATAGTTAATGACTCTAAGCAGACTGTGAATATGAAATTAATTGTAGCATTTTTTTTTTTCCTGGATCCTGTTAACATAGTTTCCCATTCAGAAGCCCATCATTTTTTTTCTTCTGAAGCTTTGAACTCACTAAACATAGCTGTTTGGGTTGGATAGCAATTACCAGGTTTCCACATCATTCTGGAAAATAGGACTGATGGACAGGAAGTGCTATGATAGTCTCATCCTCTCACTGGAATCTTCATCTTGCCTTTCTTTGAGAGAGGGATCTTTTCCCAGACCTTGTTCAGAGTCAGGGCAAAAAAATTACACCCCTGGTCAGAAGACAGTTTGGAAGACAGATGGTAAAACGCAAGACACAGGATTTAAGTAGTTTCTGCCATTACCTCCCCTTTCATGTTGTGATATTTTATACACAACATATTCTAAAATGTGTTATTGCCAAACAGCAACAAAACCAGAAGCTGCCCGTATAACTCCAGATAAATTTCAAAATCTCTGTGTCTGTATTACGAAAACTGTCATGAATTGTGCGGTTGAGCTTCCTGTATTTAGGGGAACTGCAGGGGCTGGCAGAGCCTGCTTGTGAAGAATGAATATCATCCTGAGAAAACCACCTCCTTGTCATGTTATCTCTTCTCTGTCAGACAGAAAGTTTAGTCCCACATAAAACAGCCACAGGATTTGAATGCAGAAGGCTCCCTGTTCCCATAAATTGAGATTTTAACTTAAGTTAGAACTAATTCATTTGGTTTAGTTGTTACGGAGCACAATGATAGAAATGATTTCTCAAATGACGTTGTCCTGAAGGCTTTAAATTCATTTGTTAGGGCTTTGACTTAAATGTATTAGTTTACTAGGCAAACAGTAGTAGGCCTGAACTGAGAATGAACCTATCTATAAAGAGTGAGTGTTTCTATGTACAGGATAAAATAAAACCTTGAGTGAGTACAGAACATGCCCAGTTACAAAAGCAACATGCACTTTTAATGCTAGAATAAAACAAACCATTAAATAATAGTTGGTTGTAAAGCTGAACTTTACTTGGGGAAATGGTGTCTCCATATACTTTGATAATGTGGATAAAATATAGCGCTGAATTATTAATAAAAACATGTGAACTAGATTTTTAAGACAGTCTTACCTAGTAAGTAAGTTAAGGAAGAGATTGTAAGGGGAGTATAAGCCACGAAAGTCCCTTTAATGCCAACAGAAAGAAACAAAATGTACTATACAGATTTCTATCTATCTGGGTAATTTTAAATATCTACCTAAAGATGGTTAATCACATTGTATATCTTAAGATTCACAGTCTTGAATAATTTATTATTCGTCATTGAGTATAAATGAAACTAGAAAGACTAGCTTAAGTGTAGACATGTATGTGATAGAGAGCTACACGTAATTACACGACATACCACTCCCAAGGAGAAGTGCAAAGATGAGCACTTCACACAACTTTGTACACAAAACCAAAGCCATCTTCCACAGTTCTGTCGCAGAAATATAACAGATTTTTTTTTGTTAGTTTGGTTGGTTGGTTCTTTTGAGAGGACGATTTTGGAAGTCTTTCAGATCCTTCACAAAAACAGCTTGGTTTTTGTGAAAACGAAACAAGCGGGCTTGAATGTGTCCAAAAATGAGGCTAGAACATTGTAAAGCTGTGTCTGTAACTGTTGGTGAGGTTGTGATAATTCCTTAGTGCTACCCAAATGTCTTTGGCATGATGATAGGACCATCCTTAAACAACCATGCACATTTTTAGATGTGGACAAGTACAACAAAATTTGAAATGCACAAGCCTCTGGTGTTATGTCCATAACTTTGACTGACAAAAATGTGATTTGAATGCTAGGGAAATCCTTGCTTCCCACACTGCCTTCGTTGTATGTATCTTTGTCAGTGTATGGATATTTCTGTGCATAGACTGAAAATTTTGGTCCTGTGTAGGTCGGTGACGGTTTTGTCATTGGCTTCTACTTAATGTGACAGGGATATCACCCTTAGCAAAAGAGAGCTCTGGGACAATTTTCCATGTTTTCCTTCTCACATCTTCTCCCTGCTATCTCAATATAATAATATAATAGTATAATATAATATAATAGTATAATATAATATAAGAAATATAATAGAAGAAATATAATAGAAGAAATAGAAGAAATAGAAGAAATATAAATAGAAGAAATATAATATATTAAATATATTAAATGTATTAAGTATATTAAATATAATAAATAGAATAAATATAGTATAATGAATATAATATAATAAATCTAATTTAATCTAATCTGATTAATAGAATAGAACATAACGTAATGTAACGTAACATAA
>VWYH01005896.1:0-42017 GCA_013399365.1 Pampusana beccarii
CCCAAACCTTTCTATGATTCTGTAATTCAGCTGTTCATCGCTGCTAAAAGGGAGATACACCATTCTCTGCTCCGACACCACAATCTGCAATGTGTCTTATGCTAACTTTCCCATTTCTAAGACACCTCTTTGCTGCAATTCAATTCACGGAACAGGCAGAAGAGTACCAGAAGGTGGACAGTTTCTCCTGGGCTAGTGTGCAGAGCTACACAGATGGCTGTAGGGTCCACTGAGCGCCAGAGCTGGCACTGAGGTGCAGTGGGCCTGGGCAGCTTGGAGCAGGAACAAAACAGGAGGAAGCGGGAGAGGAAAAGGGGGAAGAATCCATCTTTGGGCGGTGACAAGCTATCGGCTTGACTCTGGGTGCTTGTGGAACTGCAGCCTGAAATGCACATCTTTCCTTGCATTAGTCTTGCAACTTGGAAAATGCAGGCCAGTGCAATTTCCTGTACTGAGTTATTTAAAAATTATACATGGCATATACAGTGTGTTTCTGCACTGATGTGCCATTTGTAATTTGTTCACACATGTTCACACATGTTCTTACAGTTACAGTGTGGCTAAGAAGAGGGAATTGGTTATCAGTCACTGTCTGCTGTCACTCAAAAATGCCTAATTAACATAACCCCAAAGGGTCATGTTTCAGTTAAAAGCCAGTAATGAGCTACGTAAAATAAGCTGTTTAGATATTTGTAGCTTGCTTGTTTGTTTTTAATGTACAGATTGCCATAGAACATAAGGTGTAGCAAAAGATCAAATTGTCTTGACCCTTGCCCCTAGGGGAGACTGGCCACCAAGACTAAGATGCTCCTCTAAGAGGCAGGACAGCATGTGCAGAGCCTGAAACCCTGTCAGCAAGAGAGAGAGAGACATCCCTCTGAGGTAACCAACAGGAAGTGGATTGATCTATTTTTTATAAATATAGGATCGATTTTAGGAGTTGGTGTCCATTTTAAATATCAATAGTTACTTGCATTTTACCTTAGCATGGCTGGAGTTAAGGGAGATGAAGGTAGGTAGCGAACAGTACAGCATTCCTCAGCAAAGAGCATGAGAGATCCTTGAGCTCAAGCCCTGGGACACTTTAAAACTCATCAACTCCTCAACAACATCAAAAGAGTAAGAAGAGCTGCATAGGTCTGCTGGACAGTTGGTACCAAAGGCATGAGGGGAAGCTCAAGTGTCTTCCAGTGACTTTTGATGACACTGGAGGCTCTCCGGCATGCAGTAAGGTATCGGGCTATGCATTTGAACCCCGAAGGTCATGACGTTCTATGGAACATCATGCATGAAGAGGGACATTGTATTAGACTACCGATTTTAGAAAACATTCTGGTAATTTGTATAAACTTGCTTGTCTCACTGAGTAAATGCCCAAGTGGTGAAACACTAAATGTTCACATAGTGAAATAAGAATATTGCTTTCACTGCTTTAAAGAATATCGCATCTGTGGCTTATGTTTTGATTTGATAAATTAATCTGAGATTTGATAAATTAATTCTGTAGTCTAATTAATTTTCTGCAAGCTTATTTTAGCATGAGACATTCACATGAAAGAATTACCGATATGCATGTGTGTGCTTCTCATTTCTCCTATAGCTTTATTCCTGAGACCCATATAAGGTTGTTTGCTGGGATGACTAAAATTTTTTAAACAGGAAAATGTCAGACAAATAATTAAGGCATTGATCACCTCATGCAAAAGATGGTGAAGCACTTGAGGAAGAAAAGGCATCAGCAGGTGAGCTGTTCAATGGGTTAACAGTTTTATTTTTCCTAACATATTTTGTATAAGAGCCAGCATTATGTAAACATCAGATTTAAAAAGACTTGGTCCCTCTCTTACTGAGAAAGACAAATACAAACTATGTTTTTGGCTTTTAAGTTGTCCTTTTATTTAAGTAGGTCTTACAACACTAATGGAAAATTAGCATGGGGTTTGTTTTCTTTATTCCCATGCTTATTTGCAAAGAGAGCTCACTTGTCTTTGCATTTCAACTGGTTCACTTCCTTAGCACTGGGGGCCTGGCAAAGGGAAACCAGAGGAACTACCAGGTATTGTCCAGCCTCCCCTCCTCTTTTCAGGCTACGTACAATAGTGTTTCCCATTCTTGGCAGTGTACAGATTACATTCATTGCTGCTCATTTGCTGCTCTAAGTTCGAACAATTTAAGTTGCCTGCTAGGAACTGGTCAGAAGAATCAGGGCTTGTGTGATTCAAGGGACTGAATGCATCTGGCCAGGCTAATTTTAGTCTTGTGATAAACCACAGGAAAAGTTAGTAAGTTTTCAGGAAAAAAAATGGTATGTTTTAAACTTCTCTTTTTCTATTGTAACATCCAAGTTCCTGCAAAAACAACCATGGTGAGATAACAGGAGGAATTTATCACAATGTCCAAAATTTCAGCATTAGAGTGAGACTCTCATCTGTTCAGATTCTTAGATTTCGTGCGTCACTGACCTGGTAATCGTTATAATAGTGAGCTGAAGTGCTGAGAAAAAGGCATTTTGATCCTAAGATATGCAGAGACAATCTGAAAGGGGCTTACTCAACTTTTCTGTTTTGTATTGAATGTTCAAACACTCACTGGGTCAGAGAGAGAGAGCAAGATTCCTGTGCAGACTGATGGCTAAAGCACAATCAAATGATGGGTACATGTTTTAGTGCTTGCACCTGCGAACAGATAAATATTTTATCAAAAAAAACCAGCTTCAGTAAGATAGAAGAGCAGAAATTCACATCAGACCAGTAGACCAAATAACTCAAGTTGACAGTGCGGTCTGCAAAACCAGCATTTTGCACCACCCAATGCCAGTGATATAATTTGTTCTATACACTCGAGCCTCTCTGCTGTGCTAGTGTAGCTAAAATCAAGTTAATTTTCTTCATGCAGTTAGAAACTTCTCTTTTTAGTAGCTAGCACTGTCTTTTGTTTTGGATTTAGTGTGAGAATACTATGATAACATGCTAGGTTTCCCATGCTTTGCCTAAGAAGACCTAATTTATTTCTTTCCAGTAGCTAGCTATGTTTTTGTGTTGGTGTGAAAAGAATGTAAGAACTCACTGATATTTTGGCTGGGGTCAAAGAGACCAAGGACTTTTCTCAACTTACCAGCTGCAGTTGCAAAGCAGCTGGGAAGGGGCACAAACAGGACAGCACCTAGATTGACATCCAGGTTGATCAATGCAATATTCCCTACCATTAGCATCAGGCTCAGTATACAGCTGGAGCCAGCTTTTCTGGCTGATCGATTCTGTTCAGGAGTTTGGTTCTGTTCTGCTCTGTTTGGAGTTCTATTGGAATTCAGCCTTTTGCTGTTCTGCTGGTTTGCAGTCAGCCTTTGAGCTGTTTGCCATGTGCCTTTTCTGCTCCCTTGCTGGGATCAGCTGTTCAGGACCAGGGATGCTCTCCTTTCCAGGACTGGCTGTTTGGTGTGATCGGAGTTTAGGAGCATCTTCACTGAGTATCACTTATTTTATATATATTAGTAGTGGTACTACATTTTTGTTGGTGTTGTTTTATTAACTGTTCTTAACTCACAAGTTTCTCCCTTCCCTTTTGATTTTCTCCCCCATTCCATGGGGGGTGGGGGGGTAAGCAAGCAGCTACCATGATCCTTGTTGCCACGCTGGAGTTAAACCACAACATCTACTTATCTATTATACCTGGAATATTTTCTAATTCCTCTTGTTTCATATATTCAGTGGTTTTGAAATGAATTTCTAATTTTGAGCATCACAAAAATATTTACCATTCGAAAAGTACCTGTAAAACTGTCTGAAGCCTTAATCTTTAAAAATTTCATATATATTTATTGTTTGTTTGTTTTCTCCTCAATTTATTCTGCTTTTAAATATAGCAATTATAAACTCATTCAGCTCGAGCTATGTCTGCTTTGTATGTTTAGCCCAGGTTGTAGTCCAGGGCTTTTGGAGTATCCAGCTTAGTGCACGGGCTGGGAGGCCTGAGTCAGCTGGGAAGTGTGACTAAGAGCTGAAAAGGAACTTTTCTAAACCACATCTCAAGTGTTAAGACAACACCTACTAACTAAGTGGTAAAACCCGGCTCCTGAAAGCTGTCCCCCAGCTATATCTGTGTTAATGCGCTCTGATGTCTCGTTGCAAGATCAAAAAGGTTTGCTTGAACCACTGTGGCTTGAACTGAAGGTTTGATTCTGCACTGTAACCAGCCCTGAAAGCTCAGGCACCTTCTTTTTGTTTTTTTCTCCTTTCAGAGGCAATATCTAAGAACTAAGATTCAACCTAAGACACTGTTCCTTACTAGTCCTTTGCCACCTATTCCTGCTTCTCAGCCTGAGTTTCCATTGATTGTTGCTCCTTCCACAGTGCCCATGATGGAGCACACCCTGCCTTAGGTGATCTGGCTCTTCCGTGCCCTGGAGTGAGCACCACAGCCAGCGTCTGGGCTGGGTGGTGGGTGCAAGCATGCAGTGCACACATATCTGTGGATATGTGGTTCTGGTGGCAGGAACAGATGCAAACAGTTTGACAGGATGCCAAACAGCTGCTGCCATCAGATACAGAATCATGCTCCTCTGTGATTTACGAGGCTTTTAAGAAAGAAAAAACACTCATTGTCAAACAGTAGTCTACAAAGCAGAGGTTTCAGCGTTGTCTCCGTCCTTAACCACATCACATCCTGTTGTTACGTGAGGCTGTGCAGCACAGAGACATACCGAGGCCGAGGAACACCCGCTAGCAAAGCTGCTCCTCGGGCTGCCGGGCCTCTCAGGCACGGCCGGCAGGCACCGCGCACTGCGGTTGTGCCACCATTGCTGCGAGATGTCAGACGTGCTACAAACCGACAGTGTCACTCAGCTCCACTGGCATCATCACCACCAGCAGCTGCCGTGGGCCGTACAACTCCCGTCTGTTTCCGTCTATGAAATAAACTGTTTCCAGTAGATATATTTTTAATGATTCTGCCACCCTGTGGTCCTTTCAGAAAGTAATGAAAATGCGTTTTAGAAAATTGTTGTGAATCGATGCTCAACAAAAGAAAGAGACTGTTAACGAAGCTAATGGTAATTTTATAAGGGAATAATCTTTAGACAATATGATTTTTGCACAGGATTACAAAAACAACCATACTTGAGTCCATCATTAACTTCCCTCCACAATGAACAGCAAAATAACCACCCAATCTAGTCAAAATTAAAAATTAAAGCTAGTAAAATACTAGGTAAGTCTCTTTTACAAAAGGAACTTACAAGGAAGTGTTCGTCTGGGACGTCCTGGGTTCTCAGAATATTTACAGATCTCTTGAAGTGCTGAAGCAATGAGATAAACTCAGTACAACATGTTCCTGAAATAAATCAGATACCACATTGTATTGAGATATATCAAAATGACCAGATACGACCAGTCCCCTTATTGAACCAAGGAAAAGGTATTTTTGGTGCTACGAAGAACCAGAATTCTTTGCTGCAGCTCTGCCACAGGGAAACTGGGTGCCGAAGGAATTGGTGGAAGGAGGCACCAACAGACTCAACTGGGATGAAGCAGAAGCATAGCAAAGTTTTGTCGTAAGAGCAAATCTGGGTGTCTTGAAATACAGAACCTGGTAATAATATCGCCAAGGCTGAACTGTACTGGGAACACTGCCCTGCTCTCAATGTCTCAGCAGAAAGAAAAAGCATCTGAAAATCAGTCTGTAGTTGTGTCTGGGAGGAACTTTGCCAAGGTGAGTTCACACAGGGAAGTGGGGTGAAATGAGGAGAAACAGGTACAGGAAAGAGATGTGAAGAGAAAAGGAATGGGGAGAAGAGAGTCCCACTAAGAACAGCAGTGGGACTTGAGCTGAATAAAAGAGCGGGAGAGAATCAGAAAGGGAAGAGAAGAGGCTGGAAGGAAGACAGCAGCAACAGAGCCAGGCTGAGGTAGGAGGTGGAAGGAATTAATTGTCTTTGTGATGTCCCTCAGAGCTTTCCCCCTCTGTATCACACTGTCTTCACAGTGGGATGCTGCCTGTCTCCACAGCAACCAGCAGAGAGATGAGACCTTTCCTCCTTCTCTGCATTGACTCCTCTCTCTGGAGAGGAGCCCTCCAAATTGTCACTCCTCAAGATGCCAGTAGAGAAAACGGGCCTGGAAGTGTCTCAGGAGACCCACGTCCTGCACATTCCCACCATGGAATAGGATCGGCTCCACCTGTACCTTTCCCATAACCCGATTTGGCAGACTCCAGCGCCCACTCCTCCAGGAATGGAAGTTGCTTAGAATTTCTAAGTTTCTTAGTGGTCTTTGATGTTTCTCTCATTCAATTTTTAAATTTCGGGGAAAAGCTCGTTCAGGTCTCTAAAGAGGGCTGTAAGGGCAGTATCTCCCCTCAAGCCCCACACAGTATCTCTTCTCAAGCAGTTCATGATGCGAGCAGCCTCCTCATCCGCTTACCAAACAATTTCCAGAGGAAAGGCAATTCTGTTAGGTAAAGTCCACACCAAAACTGGTGACCCAGCTTCCAGCACCTAGAGGGGAGATGAGAGGACAAGGATCTCTCCTAACTGTACAGGCAACGACGTTATGTTCCAAGTCAAGAGTCACTGCAGATCTGAGAGGCAAATGAATGGAAAGTTACTTCTGTTGTCGCTGTTATGGCTTACCACATGATGTCAAATTGTTCAGTATCCCAAGACATTGACATCCCATGTGATACAGTAACTACCAATCATTACTCACAGAGTTGTAAGAAAAAAAATCCAGCTACTCATTGACACCATGATTACAATGGAAAAATGCTTGGCCTCATGACAAGCTCTAGTATTCAGCAGCAGGAGAAAAAAGCTACAGATATTTAGGATCTACACAGGAAACGAAAATCAAAAATACAATTGATACAGGAACATTCATGCTTTAGGCACAGGCCCTAGTAATACCCTGTGAGGAAGGCAGATGGAAATCTTCAGGACAAAGTGTTCCTTGCAGAGATGTCTGCAGAGTTTTCTGCACTTTCATGCCAAACAGGTGGTTTGGGGCTAAAAACAACATGGGACTAGAAGGACTCCTGGGTATATTGGGGAGCAGGATGGGAAGGGGATAGCCTGCTCATCTGGCATTTCAGCACCAGGAGGAAAGTTAAGAATGACAAAATGGAACTAACCGGTAATTCTTGGAATGCTCCAGCCTGAGATCTCATTATTCAACAAGACTGAGGGTGAGACTAGAAAGCCCTACAATCAGAAACAGGAGAAACAACCAGAATTTAACAGAATCAGATGCTTGTTCTGCAGTTCATAAGTCATGCCAGCACTGGGTTTTTTGGACAGAATTTTTATGATGTACTCATTTGTATTGTTGCTTGAGTTTTTCCATGTGTCAGGCTTCTGCTCCTTCCATTACATGATCTTTTGCTATATTGGCTTCTTCATAGTCCTCACTCAAGTTTTCATCCTGCTTTTTTTCACCGTCCTTTCCCTGCATCAGTGTATACTCTTCACAAGTAGAACATTTCATGCATCTTCCCCCTTTTTATTAATATTTTGCATAATAAGGTTATGGTTTTCAGATTAATTAATTCATCTATGTATTTATTTTAGATTCATACAGATATTATATGTATGTAGTTTGCTGGGATATACTTGTAACCCTTAGCCCTAGCAATGTCTCAAAAAATAATAATACATTAACTGCAAAAAAAAAAAATCTGAGGTTACTACTACACAAATACTAGTTAATCAAGAAGTGAGACAATATGATAACTTGCCAGATGACACATACTGATATTTAGTATGTCACTATTAATAAGGTCTCCATACCGGGCTCTGAAATGAGCCACAAAACACTCTAAACAGTATTTAAAAAAAAAAATACATTTAATTCCATTTATTTATAGACATTTATCTCCTAGGTACTAATGACAACACTGTTTCAAATCATTTTAGCAGCAGGCGTATCATGTGATTGTATTTTAGGGCCTCCAGTAAAGTATTGCTGTTAATTTTGCCAATTAGCAAAATCAACTGAGTCTGAATTCCCACTTTTGCTGTGGTAGGAGCACTCTGGTTATGTATCCAGAAAATGTAGATGGAGCAAAAGACTTCCATGGTGTACTCATGCATTAAATGACATGCACATCTGTCATATTGTCAAAATATAAAAGGGACCGTGTCTCTATGATTAATATATTATTGAAAAAATTGTCCTGCTCTTTCATGCCAATGTTAACAGAAATCATTGCACCTTCCCGCCCGCTGCAGCAGTGTTTACACTGTGAGAACACGCTCTGTAGCACCGAATGTCGCGGCTGACTGGCTGAGACTGGCAGAAGTGATGAATTTGCGCTGGGTACCACCCTGTTCAGGTTTACCCCACCTTGTCATGGCTGACACCTGTGTGGCGTGACAGATCCTCTGGCGTTGTTTGCAATTACAGGTGCTCTCCCTGCAGAGAAGTGACGTAACAACAGAAGAGGTATCTGAGCGCTCGTTGTCTCACGTGCGCTGGGCATCTGGGTTCTGGTGTCACAGCTGCGTACTGTGACATTCTCAAAGTCATTGCCAAACTGTGTTGGTGGTATTTGTGCCCTGTGTAGTTTGACCTGTGCTCTCCAGCTTTGTACTTGAGTGTTTCTTCTCCGCTGTTTCCAGCACAGAAATAATTTTATGTCACTGACATACTCCAAGCTATTGCATAGTTTACACAAATATTTAGGTTTGGTTACAACTGTTTATTTTCTCCTAATTTGGATATAACTGCTTTGCATCTCCCTGTTGGCCTATTAAGAGTCACCAGACAGCACTTATCTGACGTAGGAATGAGCAATCTTGTTATTCTACTAATTGGCTGAAATTTTCCCTATTTGAGTCTTGGACTCGTTATCTCCCGCTTCATGGTGCTTTGCTGCCTGACGTCATCAACTATGATGGTTTTACTGAGACATAATAAACAAATTAATCAATGCCTGTAATACAGAATATGCAAGCCACTGCTTTGCTATTTTAGCTATTCATTTAAAACAAAACAAAACAAGTAAAAATACATCTAACTCAATAACCAACTCCAGTGGAGAGCAGAAGAGCAAGTGCTCTGGTGATTTCAGGGGTCTGAGCTTATTTAGGGTCCTGAGCTATGACTAAAACCTGAACATTGTGATTAACAGAGACAAGCACATCTAACCTCTACGAATTTGTCCAACTCTTCTGTGGATCGCACTTATTTTGACTGCTACCACATATCACGAATTACACAACACGATGCACAGAAACGTCTTCTCTCCTGTTATCCATAACTTTCTGTTCATTTGAGCAGTGTTCTTACATTTGAGACAGACTAGACAATCATTATTCAAGATATGAGTGCGCTGTGGGTTTATACAATGGCATCATTATATTTTGTTTGTTTCTTTTTTCTTTTTTTTTTTGTTTCCTCTCTTTCTTGTTTTTCCAGGGAGGAAATGCAGTACATTTGTTGTAGACAGTTATTCTCCTGGTGTCTCACAGGAGGCTGCAACATGTAGAAACAGCATTCAGGGCTCTTGTGCTCCAGCTCCAATCACATCTACAGCTCAAGCTGCCACGGTCACTTTCTGTGTTGAAACACAATGAGCACATCCCACTGCAGCTATTTCTAGACAATGAGAAACTGTCATTTAATGGGTAAAACGGTAACATACATGCTAATTTTAAATATTGTAGATGGCATTTCAGCTGAAAAAAATAAATCCTTGAACTAGGTTTTGTGAGGCTTAAATCAAACTGAGCCTCTCTTGTGGAATAATCTCCAAGAACTGTAACTGTGAACTGTGTAATTATCACCAGGCTGATAACGTGTTACGATACACAACTTCGGTGCCGTGCCAGTTTTTCCAGTGCCGTGCCAGTTTTTCCAGTGCTGGCTTTATTACTTTTTATTTTCACAGCTACCTACCTTGTGCTTTGAAGGACATTCAGAAGTTTCTAGTGTGTAAATATTCCCTGAACATTTAAACATGTAGCCCAGTTTTCTCACTACATTTTACTGTAGAGCTCCCAAGCACTTGAAATGAGATCACACCTGGGAAGTCATCCCCCTGCCGTGCTGCCTGGTGACTGGAGCCCGACACTGGTAACGCGCACTGTTATAACATATGTTGTTATCTTGCTGCTCATTGTTCTGTGTCTTACTTGTATAGCTCTGGAGTTACTTAACTTCCTTTCTTTGATTTGTCACAGCTGCCTTTCATTTATATTGCTGTTCACATCCTTGATGTTTGGGTCTTGGGAAACATTATACAGGGCCAGAAACTTCAAAGGCAAGACTACAATAATCTTCAATAATCCGTTTTCTGTTTTGCCAACTTCACTCAGTGTTAGTCAACCAGATTCCTTTAATGCTAATTTCCATTAACATTAGTCAGTTGAGAAACTACACCAAAGCTTATCTCACTTGAGACTTGACTTCATTCCTGCCTCCCCTCCCCACCCAGCTGAGGGTGCAGGCTATTTAAGGGTTCACTCCGCTCCTCCCTGCTACGGAGCTGCTCAGAGAGGTGAATCTCTCAGCTGCACACTCACAGCAGCCACTTACAGCCTCAGATGTGCACCTTGGGGGGCTGACTTCAGTGGGTGACCAGTTAAGATGGGATAGCTGAATTAATTAATTGCTTCCTCAACTCTTTCTTCCGTTCTGCTCCAGGAGAGTTTCACCCCTGCTTCTACCATGATATTACACACTCCAGATCTTTGACAGTTTCAGCCCACTGTACTAGCTCAAAGTGAAAATAGTACTAATTTATGCTACGGTTAATTTGCTAAAGCAAATAAATAATCCTACAGCATCATTATAAAGTAACTTTAGGACCGTACCAAGCTCCCTTACCATAGCATGCATTTCCTTACAAATTGACATTAATGTTGATAGTTCAGCATCTCCTCATTTTCTCTGCAATCCAAAGTCATTAAATGATTCATCTGTGTTTCAAGAAATTCACTTTATAAATTGCTACACAAATCAGATTTTGTCAGTTAGGTCACTGCTCTAAAGCATTCTCTGTGAAACAGAAACATAATACAAGTTGTTTCCTGAGAAAGGAGTTATATTTCCTACAGATTTTTGTCCATGCTTTTGCTGATAGGCCAGTTAACTGATGCCTCTCAGCATGGATGAGAGATGCACTCCCCTAAGCAGGGGCTCCAATATATTGTCCAGCCACTGATTTCCACAAAACATCTAGGAACTTTACCTGCCAAATTTGCCTGAAATCAAACAGCAATTTCCAGAGTTGTAAATGATGATCAGGCAGAAAAATATTATGGGCAGCACAGGCATATACTCTTCAGTTCCCTAGGAAACAAGATAAAAGTATCTACGACCAGAACTACTAGGATAAACAAAACTGGTTGGAAAAATGAATAACTAGTATAAATGTTGGGCTCAGTCTCAAATGTTCCTGGCCACGGATCAGTGCCAACTCCTGAATAATGTTCAGTGATTTTCTTCCCATTGGCTTTCTGTTATGTAGCAGAGCTCTTGAGATACAAACTCCATGAATTAACGCCTTGGATTCAGTTCCTTGGCTATATCAGAATCTGTTTTTATTTGACAGAGTGAAAAAGGAGAAGCAGCATGCATGCAAGGTCATTAGAAAATTGCACAATTTAAGGTAGAAATTAAAGCCAGGATAATTAAGTTTCTATTTAAACAGTAACTGTGTGAACATTTACTTGACAGAACAGTGATTTTCTGGTTTAGCTTAGAGGTGTGCGGGAACAGACTTACATTAAAGCAAAATATCACAGTCTGAAATGACAGTACATACCATTTGCACCTATGCATTAATAGAAACTAGCCAAAGCGCCTCAGGTTTCCTGTGTACACAATGACTGTATTTCCACCTTACAATAAGTGAAATAAAACATGAAAATACGATAAGACAGCTGAGTATTTGAACAAGGCACTGTGTGTGTGATAGAAGTAACTGCCTCATTACTTCAAAGGCTTCTCCAAGGCCAATTGCATCGCTGGCACCACTCGAGCAAAGTATCTTGTGAAGGCCGAAGATGCCTGATCCAGTCACATATAACAACTGCTACTCTCTGCCAGGCTGGGTACCGAACCGAGCCTGCTCCATCCCACCAGCTCCTCCTTTTGGTTCCAACATGAATGTGGAGCGTCCTCCTTGTGTGGGTCATTTGTTGCAGGCTTATACCAATCACAGAGGGGCTCCGCAAGTGAATATGCCCAACATATGGGCACAAAGTAATTATTTGTTAGCTAATGCACGCAGCAGACATCTAGGACTAACATTGGCTAGGCTGAGTGCTAATATGCCCCGCAGCAAGACCTCGGTGAGCATTTGGGGAGCTGGCTGTCCTGGACGAGGCAGGAGAGAGATACCCTGTGCTGCTCCTTGCCGAGGACTGACTCGCACTGGTGCTGAACTGTCTTCTGAGCCTCTGCTTTTTTTTTTTCTTTCCTTATGGTTGAAGGATGTCAATAGACTTCCTCTGAAATCTCTGAGCTGCAGACTATTTCCATTGGAGTAATCACGCCCATGGTTTTTACTCATCTCTGTCATGGCTTCAGCTCAAACACTTCCTCACAGCTCCTTCAAGCAGAGGGAGCCCAGGTCAGGACACAGCACGAAGCCCAGCTGGGGCCTGAGTCACAAGGGGACGAACCCCCCCATAGGGGCAGTGGCATCCATTTCCTAAGGGATCACAGAATTATTCTGGCTGGAAGAGACCCTTGAGATCATTGAGTCCAACCATAGCCTAGCTGTAGCACCAAACCATGTCCCTAAGAACCCCGTCTAAACACCTTTTAAACACCTCCAGTGACTCCATCACTTCCCTGGCCAGCCTGTTCCAATGCCTGACAACACTTTCCAGGAAGAACTTTTTGCTAATATCCAATCTAAACCTCCCCTGGCACAACTTCAGGCCGTTTCCTCTTGTCCCGTCACTTGTTACTTGGGAGAAGAGCCCAACCCCCTCCATGCTCCAACCTCCTTTCAGGCAGTTGTAGACAGCGATCAGGTCTCCCCTCAGCCTCCTTTTCTCCAGGCTGAACAGCCCCAGTTCCCTCAGCCGCTCCTCATCAGAATTGTTCTCATCTGGTGCCAAGAGCCAGCAAACACCTGCCCTCGGTCAGCCTGTCCCCACAGCCATCGTAACAGCAGGCACGGGGTGGGGGGCACACCCGGGGTGCCACCTGCAGCCTCTCCCGGTGCCCTCCCACCCGCAGCCAGGCCCTGTAGCCGTGACCACCACCCTCGCTCTCTCCACCATCGCCCTCACGCTCTGGGGTCAAGAAAGTACCGAGAAGGTGCTGCCTCAGTCAGAGCTGGGCAGAGACTCCCATACTGGGCCGGGGTTTTGTTGTATTTCATATATATATTTTGTTTAGGGCATTTTGTGGATTTTTATGGCATTTTATTGGCACATAGACAGATGTTATTGCAGCCCTAGCTCCACTGCAGCCAGACAGAAATCGAGATGTTTCTCCCGGATCAGAACGGGGGTGGAGCTGCACCCCCGGGGGCCGGGCCAGGCCTCGCCGGGCGGGAACCGGCGGCTGCTGAGGAGAGCGAGTTCTCCCTGTAACCCCGAGGCGCTGCCGCCCGCCCGCCCCGCTAGACACGACCGGGCGCGCCGCAGCCAACCAGAGAATCCACCCCGCGGGCGCCCGCCGCCCCGCCTCCCGCGCGGCTCCCGGCACCGCCTGTGCGGGGCGGGGCCCGCTTGTGGCGCGGCTTTCGGAGCGGATCGAGCCCGGCGGGCGCCATGCGGAGCCGCGCGGAGGTGGATGCTACGCTGCAGACGGCCAAACTGAACCCGGCGGAGCTGCTGCCGACCGTCCATTGCCTCAGCTTCGGCCCGCAGGCCGGCGCTGGCGAGTGCTGCCTGCTGCAGCTGGAGCCGGGCCTCTGCGCAGAGCTGGAGGCGGGACGCAGGTGGGGGCGGCGTGGGGCGCCCCCTGGAGGGTGTGGGGGGGTGGTGGTGGTGTCGCCGCCGTCCCTTGAGGCGCGACCCGAACCGCGGTGACACCCCCAGCCCCCGCCACGTCGCCGCTTTGGGCCTGGCGGCCGCGGTGGCTGGAAAGGCGGCCCGAGGCGGGCTGGGGGGCCGGGGCAGGCCCACCCCGCGGCGGGACGCTGGAGTTTTCCAGCACTGCTCCCCGCCGAGCGTGGGGAGCGGGATGGAGGGGGAACCGGGAGGCGTCACCCGGAACTGCCCCTTGTGCCATCCTTGCTGTTCAGGAGCTGACATGGCTCTCAAACGGAGCTTTTTCCAAACTTTTGTTCTGATACGGTTTGCTTGAAAACGTAACTGCCCCTTAAACCTGGCTCAGTTACATTGGAAACTAAAAACTAGGTTAGTAGCCGATGAGAAGCTTTAATTTTTTTTCCTAATGTGGAAAAGTTGCTTCTGAGGAGACTAATAGCCAAAACGGAGAAGGGTTTCTCATCAGGCATGTGAATAGAGGTGCCTAAAAGCTTTGGCTTTAGAAAGGAGATTATGTCTTTAAAAGAATTCTGCTGGTTTTGAGATTTTCGTCCTGGAACCCTGGAGGTCGGACGGGTGGCAGGTGCCTACAGGTTGGACAAAGAGGACAGAGAAGGACGCACAGTATTAGCAGGGGCATTTGGTAGGATGGTTATGTGACCTCTAACTCTGGACCAAGAATAGATTCTAGATAAGTTTTGGATGCGGTTTTAAAATGTCTTCCTTTGCTGCAATGCCAGTGACACAATAAGAATGTTTAAAATAATACGAATGCCTCTAAAGAAAATAGTTCTCAGGCGTGTGTGTTAGTAGGCCTGTTCGTATTTGGTGTAATATTGATACAGTGTCATTGGTTAGAGGCCTGGATCGTGCTGAGGACCACGGGGCAGAGCTGAGCTTTGTTCATGCATGGCAAGCTTTTGGAAGCAAGAGGAGCAGTTTGATTAAATTGAATCTGAGCACGTAAATGTAGTGTAGCCTGGGAGGAACTGAATGTTTCCCTGTTCCTGCTTTGGTATTATGTCCTCACTGAGAATGTATTTAACCAAGTATGTGAGCTGAAGAGGGATGTTTGCATTGATTCTTTGTACTGAAATGCTCTAGAAGATGGTTTTCTTACCTGCTTGGAATTACTTGCAAGAAAATGTGTGTGGTTTTGAGAGGGAATTGTCTGAAGGATACTGTAGCATAGACAAAATTTCTGTTTTCTTTCTTGTTTCACAATGGGCCAGTTTCAGTCCTCATTAAAGAACAACTAGTAATCTAATTTCTAATACTAGTGAACTAGTTCAGGCTTTAAGTACACTTAATTGGTGTTTTGGGGGGGTTGTGTGGATAGGCCAGCGAGGCGGTTGGACTGTGATCTGCATAAAAACCTTGAATGCGTGTCTTTCAAAGTGAGAAAACTCAAAAAGGAGAGGAAAAAAACATAGTGTTAAGATATTTTAGATTAACTGACAATTACACTTTTATATCTTGATATACTGTGGCTGCTGCTGCTGCTAAATAGAACTGTGAAAAAATATCAGACCAGTTTAATAGTTGTTCATCCGAAAATAGCGGTGAAAATACATCTTTATTTTTGTGCTTTTTTTTCCAGCTTAGTAATCCGTGGTGAAAAGGATGAACAAGCAGTGTTGTGCAGCAGAGATAAAACTTATGACATGAAAATAGCAGATACCTCAAATATGCTGCTGTTTATTCCTGGTTGCAAAACTCCAGAACAGCTGAATGACAATCAAGCATCTTGTAACATTATTCATTCACAGGTATGTCTTTCTGGGTCTTTGTTTGTTTGCTTTAATTCTCGACTTATTCTCTATGATTTTGTGTATTTTACCCACGATACATATACGAAACATGGCTGGGATTCAGTTGCCTAAACATAGGCTTATAATGCCATTTTAGATGCCTGTGGTATTGGTCTAGTGGCGAGCTGCTGCCGTAGAAGGACGTGAGTCTCCTGTAAGTTCTTTGTATATTGAACAGACCCAGGAGGATGTCTTTATAAATAAAGTTCATACACAGGGGGCATGTTATACCTTAGGGGATCTAAGATGGCTCTAGGGCCCTTTTTTAGGCAACTGCACTTTATCCATGGTGTACGATAATTAGTGTTTCTAATAAGTTAAAACTTCGGTTTATTTTCAGTGGATAGTAATTACTTGTGGTATGTATTAAAAGCTTTCAAAAAAAATCTAATTTCTCAGTATTAGCACCTATTTTTAAAATAAGCTGTTTGCAAATTGATTCTTAGGAGTGCTTTCCCCAAAAGGCAGATTATACCATGTCATGCCTGAATATTATTTTTTTAAATACAGAAATATATTCAAAGGTTACTCTCAACTAGCATCTGAAAGATTTGTTTGAGTGAATGATTTTAGAGTTCTTGGTTTCAAGAATTTATTGTTTTCTGCTCTTCTGAAGCATAGTTAATAAAATTCTTCTAAAAATAGTTAGGGAAATATTGTTACTAGGTCATTATTTGTTACAATGGGTATAATGACATAATTGAGGAGTAATCCTGCTTGTCCTTAGATGAACATAATAATCAAACTAACATAATTTCTTCCATGAAGTTAGCAGTTCAGCTAATAGAAAAAGATAGTTCGAACTAAAGTAGATTAATAAGAAAGTAGTAATTCATATAGGTGATTTTCTTATAGTTGATTTAAATGGAACGTTATTTTAAAGTTTTGATTTATTTATTTTTTTTAAATGGATGACTTACAAAGTAGTCTGGTAAAGGATTTGGGGTATTTTAAAGTACTGTCTGGATGCTTCTTCATGGAGACTTTTTTACAAGGGGCTAGTGGTAGAGTCAGGAGTTGCAAACCTGGCGTCTGTTCTGCCTCTGCCATTTTGTACCCAATTGTGGTAAATAGCAGAAACAATGCTGAAAGGCCTCCGGTACTTTGTCCTCTTCAAAGAATCTGCTAGGAAGTCTGAGTTGTACCCAGTGAAACACCTCAGGATTACTCTGAAGGTAAAGTTCCACTAGATTAGTGTTGAATCGATTACACCTGAGCTTCCTGTTGCACGCTTTGAATTTGTATGTTGAATCAGAGTCAGGAACAGAGATATCTCATTAGTTGTGTGCAAGTGTAACTTACTGTCTTGTTAACGGCTGTTTTACCTGAGCTTAGTGATATGATGATTCAATAAGGTGTTAAAAGACCATGAAACAGATCTCAAGCATGGGAAGAAGTGAGGAAGATGGAAACAGGATAATACAGGAAGGGTTTTATGGCAGTAATATAACTTAGTATTAAGAGGATGAGAACTGTGCAGGAATATATTCCGTCATGATATTCTGTCTATCATTTGCATGTAGAGATGAGTTGTTCCCTTTGTCATATGCACCATGAACATATTTTTATCAACAACAGATTTTTATTCTTCATTGCCTGCAGTGATTTTTAAGTTGAAAATATTACAGTGATTGCTTTATCTTTTAAAGTAATCACCCTATTAGTAAATGGTTGTTCTCAATGACTAGATTAATACTTTTTGCTGATAATTTTTGCGAAGTTTCTTTGAATCCAAATGGTAGACAAAAGTGTGTTAAGAGTTGCTGTTTTTTCTTGTAGGTTGCTGGCTTCTCCAATAACTATTGGGAATTAAGGAGATGTCGACCTAAACTGAAGAAACTGAGGAAGCTTTTAATGGAAGATCCATATGAAGGGCCAGATAGTCAGAAAGATCAGACTTTGACATTTTCAAAGGTAAATCATCTATGTAAGTTACTTTATTGTAACTGGTAATGGGCAAATTAGAGTGAAGATACATTCTTAACTAGAAAAATACTTTTACTTTCATGTTTCACAGTGCTGCTTTGAGTTAACTTTTTTAAGCCTACTATTCTAAACAAATTGGTAATTATTAGCCCTTCTACTGAGTAGCAGGTAAGCATCTCTTTTTTTAGGAAAAAGAGCAAAAGGAAGGACACTGAAAGA
Organism: Pampusana beccarii; assembly: GCA_013399365.1. Classification (NCBI taxonomy): domain Eukaryota; kingdom Metazoa; phylum Chordata; class Aves; order Columbiformes; family Columbidae; genus Pampusana; species Pampusana beccarii. The sequence continues at coordinate 17,902 of VWYH01005896.1, forward strand.
GACTGGGGATTTCCTTTTTTATGTGGGGAGTTTCTTGAAGACAGTCTTCAGAACCTTTTGTAAATTCCTTTAGAGTTATATGACTGCTAAGGTATAATGTAACCTTTGCTCCTCCTTTGGGGCTGTCATGCATGAGCTAGGTATAAGTTCACAGGACACCCATGTACAAGTCACTTGCCAGGCATTAATTTATGATGACAAGGAGAGAAGCAGGGAGTTGCAGAGAATGGCAAGGATGATATAAGGCAGAGAATAAGACTGACATTACAAGAAGGGAAAGCACAAATAAAATCCTGTCCTACTACCCTTGTATGTTTCCAGGAAATCTGGTTTAGGATCTAAATAGTAATGGAGAGACCGGGACTGTGCAGCATATGATCTCAGATAAAAGGCTCAAAAAATCCGAGAGTCTTGTTAGCTTAGTTGGTTTTCCTTTTGACTTTAAAAAACAGAAATGGTTGCTCCAAAGTATTTTATACTGAGGCTTCACAGAGTCATGTAATCACAGAATGTACTGAGTTGGAAGGGACCCATGAGGATCATCGAGTCCAACTGCTGGCCCTGCATATGACAACCCCACAGTTCACACCATGTGTCTGAGGGTGTTGTCCAGTCTCTTCTTGAACACTGTCAGGCTTGGGACTGTGACACCTCCCTGGGGAGCCTGTTCCAGTGACTGCTCTAGAGGCTTCATTGAAGCTGATACTAACAAGCCATCTGTGTGTGCTTGCGTGTGCAAACGTAGATGTTACTTGCATCCCTTGGAGAGAAATGCTGCTTCTGTCTGGATGATTAACAGTCTAATTTCTGATAAGTTTTAGAATCTTTCCCCCGGCACTCGCTTTTCCACCTCTAATTTTTCCTACCTACTCTGGTTTAGGCATAGAAGGACATAGCAGCAAAATAAGGTATGGCAGAAGGAAAAGAGCTTAAATTATCCAGAAATTATAAGCATCGACAAAGGCTATCAACACAATAAGATGTCATATGCAATAGTATTTACTGATAACATGGAATTAATTTTATAAAAACATGTTTGTGTCTCCTCAAATGCTAGTGCCTAGTTTGAGAACTGATCTTCTCCATTTGTTTTGAAGGATAACGTTCCGTGTATTGGCTTACTGGAGAACAGTTAGCTAAGATTCATCTACATTTATCAGATATATCTATGGAGATCTTAAAGCTCTCCGTGGGAAAGCTCTCTTTCCTATAGGACTAATTTTCACTGGAATTCCAAAGAATACATGTGTAGTAAAAATTTGTCGTTTGCTTACACTTAGTATTGATTGGCTGCTGGCAACAAATAAGGCATCTTTAATCTGTTTAAAAACAAATTACTGTGTTTTGGTAGCTTACTGTAAACTTCTCATGGTTTTCATTTGTTTGTACTGTATCATACACAGAGAACTACAAGAGAGGAACTCTAGGGAACTATAGCATTGTAAGGAATTACTGTAAGGAAGCCTGATGCATACTGGGGTTTACAGTGAGGTGACAAGGCATATTCAGATGATTGGTTGCATCTGAGTTAACATGTTTAATATATTTCTTATCCTTGTCTGGAAATTGCTGATATGGACATATAATGCAAGTCAACCCATTCCATTTTATGTTTGCAAAGGTGATGCAGCTTATAAAAGCATCATAGCTGAGAGCACTGATTTCTTTAAAAACGCTGTTGGGAGTGTGGGCCAGGCCTCAGAGGGGAACAAATGCCAAGGACTCCTGTGCAGGGTGTTACCTAAATGGCAGTATCTAACTCACAAACACAGCTGCATACTGATCTGGGGATATATTTGCTCTAAATTGTGAGCAGTGGTTTTTAAATTCCGGTATACATGGACATCCCTTGTTGAAATACTGATGTGAGTTCAGTGCTACTTAGTCTGATGATGTTTCAACATACTGTCTAATTGGAATGGCATAGCAGGAAGAGGAGAGTTTTCTGTATTTATTAAATGCTTTTCTAACATGGATGTTCCAAACTTAGTGTTGGTTTGTTCAATTTGTGTTGCCATAGTCAAATAGATCTCAAGTACTCGATCCATTTTGTTTTTGTTTTCTGATAGGAAATATGCTATAATCAACAAAACTTTAATATTAAAGTTGATTAAAAAGGCTGTAAAGTGAATAAAGGAATTGATGAAGCCCTGTTTAATATGGATTTAAGACTGGCATTCGTTCCCTTTACTTCATACCTCATCATACCTTCTGTTCCTTTCATGTCTCCTAAATCTTCATGACTATATCCACAGCACCCTCCCATCTCACCTAGTAACTGTTCTGCAAGAAGCTGTATGTACTGTGGCTGGGTCTGTGCTATACATCTGCTAATTGGTTAGCAGACACCAAAACATAATATGTAACTGTTGAGGTCATGCTAGAAGAGGTTTTCCCTTGGTGGAGGTACTAAGTTGGAGTTCTGACTACTCCAAAAGTGGTGATTACTGTTTTCACAGAATCACAGAATGGTTGGGGCTGGAAGGCACCTCTGGAGATCATCCAGTCCAACCCACCTGCTAAAGGAGGTTCACCAAAGCAGATCACACAGGAATGTGTCCAGGCAGGTTTTGAATGTCTCCAGAGAAGGAGACTCCACAGGCTCTCTGGGCAGCCTGTTCCAGTGCTCTGTTTTGCCTTTTCTTTGCATCTTATAGGTCAAAATATGTGATTTAGGAAAGACAGAACACATTCTCTTTTCATTCTTCCTGTGATACTTTACTTGTGATGCCTACTTGTGCTAGTTTGACATCTTGGGAATACAGGTGTACTACTTGTGCAGGGCACAAAGACTTCCCTGTAGTTAGACTGGTTTTTATATTGAATAACTTTTTGAGAAAATGTAAGAAACAGTAAAAGTTTCAGGGAGTGTGGTAAGACTTAGAAAATAAAGAGTCTGGGGAAAAAACCCATCAGTCTTTCAAGTCTTTCCTTCATTACATCTTATAATGCATTTAGCATGTTTGCTGAAGCAAAGGAGGAGTAAGGATAACTTGGTTTATTTACTTCTTTTTTCCCTTGTTGCAGTATACAACAGAAGATTTGTTAAGTCTGATTCAAGCAAGTGAAGAAGAAATACTGCACCAATTGCAGGTTATAGGTGCCTGCAAAATTGAAGGTATTTGTCTCTAAAGAATGTTATTGCCTGTGAGGAAATAACCCTGTTTTTGTTTTGTTTTTTTTCCCCAAAATATCTGTGTCACCTTTTTCTAAGGCCCATTCCATATCCTCTTCTGTCAAAGTGCAAGTTACTTCGAAGTACTAGGATCTGTTTCTGTATTTCCTATATGTTCTGCTGCTATGCTGATCAAAAAGATAAAACTGAGCAGGCATCAACCAGTCTGGCTCTTTCCAGGATTATTTCTTCTTTGCTTCTGCAAACACTGGCATCAGAGTATCCCACCCATAGCACGAATATATTTTTGGCTGGTTGCCTTCTTCCTAGATGAGTGGGTGCTGCTTTCTGCAGTTCTAGATGGAAAAATATCTGATCCTTAGGTAACCCCAGCATTTTCTTAGTAATTTCTTCCTCCCAGACTGGGTTTATCTCAGAAGTCTTCCTGCCATGTGAGGCAAAGCTGGAGCAAGTGCCTCACCTTGTGACACATCCTACTCATCCTTACTTGGCCCAGCCCGAGCCCTCACCTGGACACCAGGTGACAGCAGTCCTAGAGTCACAGAATAATGTGGGGCAGAACTGAGCTCTGGAAGTTACCAGATCCAAACCCCTGCTTTAGAACAGGGCCAGGTTGGAGCTAGCTGCGCAAGGCCTTGGCTGGTCAAGTTCTGAGCATTTCCAAGGGTGGAGATTGCACAACCTCTGTCCAGGCTATTCTGGTGTTTCACTATCCATAAGGAGGGGAAAAAAAAAAATCCTAATACGCATTTGGGATTTCCCTTGTTGCAACTTCTGCCTGTTGCCTCCTGTCCTATTGCTGAGCACCACTAGGAAGACTTCTGCTCTGTCTTCTCTATACTGTCCCGTCGGGTAGGTGAGGACAAGCTCCCAGATGACTTTTGTTGTTATTTACAGCTGCACAGCACCATTGTAGCAGATCTGTGCTTGGTCACATCTGGATTTCCATGAACGTGGCTGGACCTGAACTGCCACTTTGCAGGGCCAGTGCAGTCAGTGCTGTTCATGCAGTTCTGTGTCTGAATTAATTATTAGTTTTTCCAGGTCTGATTCACCTTGGGATGGGATTTGTAGTGTCTTTGTATCTGTGGCAGTTAATCTACATAAACAGTTACAAATAATTTAGATTATTTAATTTCTTTCTTCTTTACGTTTGCTCTTACTATTCTGTTCCTTTTTCTCAGTTTTAATCCTCTAAAGGACAGAATGTTGTTGCTGTACTTTGTAGAGGTGTGACTGAAATCCTCAGGCTCCTGTAATGTATCTTCAGGGGAACAGAATTAAGGTGTTAATGTTTCCCTCCTAACACTGTTTTCTGGTTTTCTCTGCACAGGATATTGGAGAATTCTAGAATTTGACTATGAAATGAAACTCTTGAATCACGTAACTCAGCTAATAGAATCAGAGTCCTGGTCTCTAAGTAAGGTGCCTTTACGTACCTGCCTTGAGGAACTTGGATCTCTAGAACCCACGTAAGCAATTACTTTTAGTACTTAAAATTGCCTATAGTTATCATTAACTATTACTAATTGCAATCATTATTAATTATTTTTTAGAATTGTAGTCTTATAACTCTAGATTCCAGTTACCAAGGTGTTAATGATATATTTTCTTTGGCTCTAAAATATATAAGGCATTAGTAGTTTAGACAGACAGGTTAGTAAACTCTTTCTAGTGTCTATTGGTAATGTTTCCATTGATTCAATAGCAGAAACATTACTGCTGAATTGTCAGTGTTGGAAGTAACATGTACTTAAGGTGTAAATTGCTGACCATCTTGAAATACTTGTCCTGCAACTAGCCAAAAAATGTTTAGTTTACCTCTTGCATAATGTCTAAGATGGTGATATATTTCCTGGTATAATACTGAATTCAGATTTTAAGAGTTGAGTTTATGGTACTGCCATTTAGGGTCATGAAATAATTTAAGGTTACCATTCAGAAGTCTTAAGTTTACAAGATGTAGCATTTTCCATTTATTCGGCTTTTGGCTCAAGAAACTATCTTGCTTTAGTATTAGTGTTTGCATTTAGGTTGTAATTTTATGCCAGAGGTCTAGAAAAATGCCTGCTGTTCATTTAGGAATAATTAACTGCCAAATTTGTGACTTGCATCACTTCTCATTGGAAAGAAGTGACATTGCAAGAGTCTTCCTCATTCTCCTTACACCTTTTAGTCTTTGGTAGTTAAAACTAGAAAGTGGAAGAGACTGCTAGGGATGATATGCTGAATTAACTCCCATCTGTCCTTTTTGTCCCCTTTTGTCCTCTTTTATCTTCTAAGTTGTTATCAGTTTGTTAATTTCACCCATGAAGACATGTCCCATGCTCCATTCTTCTTGATTTTTTTACTATCTCCTTCCTGATAACTGTTTCTGTAATGTCCTAATGAACAGTTTTAAACCCTGATGTCTAATTTTTTTTTTTTTTTTTTTTTTGGTCAGAGAGATGATAGAACATATTCTTCTAAGCTATGGAAGGAAATATATTGATGATGGTAAGTTTGAGAAAGCATGTATATTTTAATTTTGCATAAAGAAAATAGCTATTCATGAATAAATGCAGATTTTGTGAGGATAGCCCAAGCAAATGAACTTGTTACAGGGCCAGTAAGTAGAGGGAGCAAACAGTGAGCTAAAAATCAAACTGCTAGAGAAAGTTTCATAGGAAAAGGGACTATTAAACTGTACAAGACACTATGGAAAAATCAGAAACTATCAGAGGTACCTGAACTGATTTATTCGGTGTCTACAAGCCGTAATTTTGTGACTAGAGACAGATCACTGGTTGAAATTATGGTGGAATCTCTCTTTAGATATCCTAGGAGGTCACAGATATTTAAACAATTATTTGTGCTATTGTGAGTAGTCAGATGCACGTAGATATCCCTGAATTCAGCTTGCCTGAAATAGACATCTGCGTCTGGTCTGTCAAACTGCACCACAAAATCCATCGATTGTATTGATTAAATCCCACATATAGGCATAATATTTCAGTGCCTTAACCTCAATCTGATTTCTTCCCCACAGTTGCTTTCATCTCACCTTTGGCTGAAGTGGGAGTCGCACTCGGCCTTAAAGGCTATAGGCAAGCACCTGGAGTGACACAGATCATTGTCTTAGTATGTTTAGGCAGGTTGCACAAGGAACAAGTTTGAATTGCAGGAAGTCAAAATGACTGAAAAAGCGGAAGGAAGTGTTTATGCCTGATGTTATTCAGGGAATTTTAGCCAAGTTAGTGAACAAGAATAAATTATCATTATTCCCTTCATCATGTCATAAGGATGATTAAGAAAGTGAAAGCTTTGTTTAATTGTTCAACCACAGACAGCAAAATCTTCAAAACAAGCCATTCAGAAATGGGAAAGAAAGCTGTAGGAGAAACAGTGTTATTGTGAAAGGGGAAAAGATGGGAGGCAAATACATGTATTAATATGAACAAATACTGTAGCTTGGACAGTGCTGCATGCATGTAATTTTCTGCTTAATTTGTTCTTGAGAATGAGGAGATACTGTCACTTATCCAAAGTACTACCAAGTCAGGTTCCTCCCTGAGGAAAAGAAAAAACAGGATATTTGGTTTGTAGAAAACTGTAGAAGAGAATGGAAATGTGAGGCTGTTCTCTGTTCTTTTATAAAAAAGGAAAAATCCAAGATAACCTGTTTTTTTTTTGTTGTTTCTCAGCAGAGGAGGTTCACTTTGAGATGCATGAAGATAAAATATGCAGAGCTATAGCGCAAATGCTTTTGCAAAATGCAGTTAAGTTCAATCTATCAGAATTTCAAGAAGTCTGGCAACAAAGTGTCCCTGAAGGGATGACAGCAAGGCTTGATCAACTGAAGGTAAAAACATCAAGTATGGATTCTGTAATGAGTAGGCTGTTAAGTGACTTGTGTCATATGTAGATTTTATCGATTAATGGGTATTGATTGTGTTATTTCTGTCAGCTTTTGAGTTAAAGTACTTCTATGATATTCTCTATGAGCATCAGTAGTCTGGAATCACGATATTTCAGGTTTCTGTAGGTCTGGCATGTTTCACTGTTTGAAGAAAAGTTGCAGCTGTGTAGTTTATACTCGAAAATGTAACTAGAACAGAAGCTGAAGCTATTGTTGAGCAAATTGTAGTGACAGGCAGTAGAGCAGCAAGCACTGTGGAAATGAATGCTCTTGCTCAAAGGAGGCAGAGAGACGTTGGAACTCAGTGGATTTCCCCCTCCCTTCTTACCATAAAGGAAGTTATAAATAACTGCCTGTAAACCAGCATTTTGATGACACTTTTTCACTTTGCCTCTAGTAGTGCGGTCTAAGGTGGCTTTTGACGTGCAAAGAACAACCTGTATGGGTTATTGCCAAAAAGAAGAAAGTTTGTTTTGTCTTTACTTTAGATTTTTCTCTCTGATGCTGATCTATAGGGCTTGGCTTTTGTGGATAAAAGCTCGAGACCAGAGACCATCTTTCTGCTAAAAGTAGAAGACTTACCTGAAGACAATCAGGACAGATTCAACAGTTTATTCAGCATACGGGAAAAGTGGACAGAAGAGGATATTACCCCTTATATACAGTGAGGATATGTTTATTTTTATTAAAATATAATAGTGTTATAGTCTTCCCGTTTTGCATAGCTGATTTCTTATCAGCTATGACTGCCTCAAATACTGTACTTTCCATTTTATGTCAATACAAATTCTGTATGAATAGAATCCCCAACCCTGGGAACTGTAGCTATATTTGTTGGATGTAAAAAAAAAAGCTGATCCTACCAAATTTAAATGGGCAATAACTCTGTCCTATTTGATTGAGGGAGATTTAACTCAAAGGATTAACCTCGTGATATTATTTATAATTGGTCTCTATATTTATGATGCTTTAGTGCTTCCTGTATGGTGTCCTTTGTTCATTTGGTGGTTAACACTTACACTATGCTGCTACCTGGAAGGCACAGACAGGATGTATAGGAGCAGCTATAGATGGTAACCCAGGAGTAACTGCATCAAAACTTTGAGTGGCTCTAAATTTACTGTAAATAATTAAGTAGTTCAAAGCTAATTGCTGTGCTAGATTGAAAACCCTTTAGAGAACAATAATAAGAAGAACCAACCAGCTCCCCCTAAGAAATAAAATCCTTGTTTCTGAAGTAATTAATATAGTTTGCCTGTTCAAATTTCAAGCAAAGTTCTAAACTTTTTTCTCCCAATACCCTAAGCCAGTGTATTGCTATATTGACAACTATTTAATGGATTCATTTTGTATGAGAATATCTCTAATGCCAATGTCACCTGCTTTATTTCCTCTATAGAGACTTATGTGCAGAGAAGCAGACGGTTGGTACTCTTCTGACAAAATATGCTCGCTCCTCAATGCAGAATGGTGTTAGAGTTTATAATTCTAGAAGACCCATCTCCTAACAAGTATTGTCTTAAGAACAGAGAATCCTCAATGGAGTAACAGTGAATATCGCATCTTCTTGCCTTCTGAGGAACGGAGTTGTCAACTAATATCGTAGTGTGTTCTTAAGCAGCTAAGCTGCTTGAGTGAGTTTTGTTTTCTGCTCAGCTGAGTAGAACGTGAGGCCACTTGCATTTCCTTGGAAACCAGTGTCAACAGCCCGTGCCCACCTTCCCATGCCCACCATAAGTGGAGTGCCTTGTGTCTGTAGTTATGCCAGGAGTCAAGATAACTTCTTGAACACACTTTAGCCATCTATCCATACACTGAAGTCTGACATTAAAAATTAAAAACCCCTTGATAATAATTGAAGCATTTAATTGATTTCAATGGCAAAATGGAATGCTTAGCCTTTTGCCCATTAGTGAGCATTATTAAAGATTGAGATTTTGTAGCAGCTTTGACATTTTGAGTACTGCAGACTTTGACAAGCTCATGAACAAATTACTCCTGACTGGGACTACACTAGTCTTAATTTTGGAAGGTGGTTCTTTTTATGGTCACATCTGTGAGTAACACTGGCACAAACTCTTGACACTTTAACATTTGGCAGAATTGTCTTTTAAGTATTACGAAAAAACCAAATTGCAATCAAGTGTGATGGTATGAAAGAATAGTTAAACATTGTGTTATGAACTTCCTATTAACCGCCATTAGAATGTAGCTGATGTAAAATTAATATTTTACAGAAGACTACCTTTGCTTTTCAAAGAGAACTTATAAAACTTTATAATGCAATTATTTTATTTTTTTTTTAGAAATTGTACCATGAAAACTTAGGCTGGAATATTATCCTCTGTAGAGCAATGAAACAGGATATTTTTATGATATTGTCATGAAGTGGAGTGCCTGAAATTGAAATCCTGTAATCATTAAAAAGGATTGTTTGTATTTGTGAGTCAGAGTTTAATATTATGCATTTTTCAGGTTTTTTTTAACAATTGTATTTTTTATACAAAAAGTATTTGCTGCATCAAACTCAGATGTAAGGTAAGAAAAACTTTGGAATTGCTAGCATGTCAAGTGTAGGGTGAGCAGGGAGAGGAAAGAAACTATCAGTTGTGACTTAAATGGATGTGTGCATCCTTGGAATTTGTTATAGATAAAAAGGTGAATAAAAGCTACTTCCTGAGCTCTGCCTATTCTTGCTCACTGATGCAGGATCAATTTGCTCTGCTCCGCGTTTCTGACGTGTACAAGCGTGGTGGTTGAGCCAGTTGTGTAGAGACTCAGCTGGCTTCTAACAGCTCCTGCTGGGAATTGCCCCGTTTGCTGCCCAGCTTCAACAGCCACGGTCCTTTTCATAGCACCAGAAGGTTCCATCTCAAGAGAGATCAATGGTTATTTTCAAGGCTTTCACATTCATATCACTTCCATTGCATCATATAAGGTTCCGTAGTTGAAATACACAAGACAATTACTAGGCTTGTGCTTTGTGATACAACACTGTATATTTACAGTGATTGTTTGTCAAACAGAAATTCAAGTATTACATGAATAGAGCTGCATCATAATACTGAGGTAATGATTCAGGTTTATCTAAATTATTTTTGTATGTGTAATTATTCTACATGTTCACAGTGCTTATTTTTGTCAGACGTGCAAAATGAGGTGATGCTTTGTAAATGTCAAGAACTGCTGATGCTGAAATGGCTAACTCCATTAACTGCTGCGATGCAAGCATTTATTTTAATGTAAAACAGACAAATCAAAACTTGCTTATAGTAGAATAAACGTAGGTTATGAAGACACTTCATATTGCGTCTTCCTGATGCTGTAAGCAAGAACACTCCATAGCACACTCGGGCTTGGAGGGAAGAGGTCATTGGGCTGAATCTCATTTTGTGGCTCTGTGCTGTATTTCCAGCAGCGCTTTTACTGTCTTAAATTCTTTTTTGATTCAACAGTGGGCTGTTCCAGTGAGCGTGTTTGCTGTGCCGTGGAGCCCGGCCCCTCGGTTCAGGTGTCTATACACGGTTTGTGCGTTCAAACAACTCAAGTGCTCCCGTCCTCCCCTCGCAGGGCAGTGCTTCCAGAGGAGAACGTGGCAGCACAGGGCGCGGCTGCGCTTGAAATAAATCCCAGACTGAGGACCAAACAGTTATTTTATGGACCTGAGCCGCTACCCGAGGGTTCCAGACGGAGCTGACGGTGCCGGTTCCCAGGCAGGCCGGGGCACAGGCGCCACCGCCTCTTTCCCGCCGCCCTGAGGCCCCGCCCCGGCGTGCGCATGCGCAAATCACCGCCCCCGTGCGCCTGCGGTGGCGCATGCGCACTAGTACGTGAGCCGGCCCGTATTAATCCTTTGGCTTATTTGGATTTTTTTTTTTTTCCCAACGGCTGTCTCTGGCACAGTGCTTATAAAAAGTAAGATTCTAAAACCCTTTATATCCTTAAAGAAATAAAGCCCCGTTAAACAGGCTGTGACCTTTCAACCGCCAGGGGTCAAAGGTTACTATCAAAATGGCGGCTGGTGCTGAGGGGCAGAGAGTCGGCGGGGCCCGGCGCCCGCGCTGCTGAGGGGGAGCCTCGCTGGGCCCGACAGCCCGTGCCGCGCTGCCCTCCATGCCGGCCGGCCCTCGCCCACTGCCCCGGACTAGAGCGAGCCGCGGGAGCCCCCAGCGCAGCCGCCGGCCGGAGCGGCGCCCGCCTCCGCAGCGACGATAAGGCCGGGCCGCGGGGGCTCAGCGGCAGCGTCTGCGCTTCCTGCGCTCCCACTCGCCCCCCGGCATCGCCTCTCCCACCTGTCAGCGGAGGGTGCGGCCCCAGCCGGCTGGCCCAGCAGCGGGGACCTCTCGGCTGTACCGGCCCAGCCGCCCCGGCCTTCCTGAGGCGGTAGCTCCCTCCGCCGCCCGGTGATATACGGAGGTTCTGCGGAAAGAAACGTGAAGCGCCTCTGAAGCTGTACCGTACCCCAGTGGAGAGGGGGACTGTGTGCTGCACTCCTGAAAGGTTGTACAGAAAGACTGAAGGTTGTTTGTGTTATAACTATGGTGCTTATTCGAGCTGAAGATGCCTGACTGTTGGCGGTCACAGATCCACTCTGGAGATGAGTGATCAAATGCGACCAGACACAGGGAAAAATCGAAGGACCCATGCAGCGAGGATGATGCTGGTTCCAGTCTGACAGTCAGCAGTGTGTGTTCAGTGCCGCTGTTCAGGATGAACAGGAAGAAAGGAGACAAAGGATTTGAGAGCCCAAGACCATATAAATTATAAGTATCAATTTTTTTTTAAATTGCTATACGTTAGACCACTGCACATTTGAAACAGGCCACAGGCTGATCAGTAATTATTTACCAGAGAAGGTTGTAACTGTTACTTATGGTGTAGCGTGCACTCAGAAAATGCATGTTGTAGGTGTATGTTTTATTGTGTAAATGGACTCACTCATGGATAGTGAGTCTGTCAACCACACAGTCTCATAAAGATACTGACATGTGCTCTTCAAACCTGGGAAATCTCCACTCAATTTCAGCACTACAGACCATGCTACCATGTTTCATTCTTAAGGCTGTGTCAAACCCTTTTGATGCAAGTACTTTTTTATATATTAAAAAATGCTTGCATTAGCAGCAAGCAGCTTTGTTAAGCAAATTGTCATTTTTACACATGAATTGTTTTGATTGTAAGCAAGCTATAAACCAGTTGGTTGTGGATTTTAGTGGATCTTTATGTATTTCTGTTTATACCTCAATTTCTTTATAAATATTTAAGACAAATGTGTTTCTAAATAGAATCACTCATGTTATCTTATACGTTTTAATATGTAGGTAATGTTTGAATCCTTCACTGGTTATTAGATGTTACCATTGTAGGAATTTTTATTGAAATTGCTAAGCTGAAGGAAAGTCACTTTTTAATGCACAGGGTACATGAGCATGTGCGTATAATGTGTGATGTGGCGTAAAAGTTGAATTACTATAAGGTTATATCTTGAGGCATGAGTAGAACTACTGTGAAGTGTGGTAAAGATGCCACCTACTACAGAAAAAATATAGAAATAACTTCTAAAATGTTAAAACTTGGGATTATTATTTTATCTTACACTTTTAAAATCAGAGTTTCAATTACTAGGAGTTCTAATATGTCATTCAAAATTTAAATCAATACATTGGCTTGTTTAAAATACCTATCTTGATTAATATATAACCATTATTTAAAATAAAAAAAATTCTTATGACATACTAATTGTAAGAGCACATACCATATGTTTTTTCGTGTATAGTACCTGCTTACATAAATGATAAATGAGAGTCAGCTCGCCAGGTAAATCTTCCACAGGTCTCTGATGGAAAATATTGCACCTGTACCCTGCTTCTAATACTGCACATCACTGAAGTGGTAGAAAGTGATTCTGTCCCATTTGTAATATAGTATTTTTACCTATTCTTACGTGATGTTCAAAAGTGATGCTTTCTTCCTGTATTACTGGTAATATTCATGCTAGTATGATACTATACTTTGATTTTATTGGCACTTTTATGACCTTGTGTGCAACTTCTATTCATTATTTGTTTTGGACCATGTAAGAGATTTAGACCATCATGAATTCTTATATAAGTATATGCTACATGCAATATTTGTCTATATGTACATACATCCTGTGTAAGTTCTCTTTTTTTGAAACTGGGTTAAAATATTATTTTAAATGCTGACATTTGTGCAAAACCTTACTTTTTTTTTTTTTTTCCAGCACAACTCACCAGGTAGTTTGTATCAACAACATAAATTTTCAGAGAAAGTCTGTTGTAGTAAGTACTTTTTAATAAAATGTGGAATTAGAAATTAGAAGTCTGGGCTTTCTTCATGCTTTTAGAGGGAACAACTGCACACACAAGCTAATTACGTTCTTCAGCTTCCTTGTGTTTTATACTTTCTAATCTGATGTGTCTCGTAAGTCTGTCATTCCTTGAGATGCATCAAATAAAATACCTTCTAATTGTGAACACTGATCTCTCTAAGGAAAAGCTTTCTAAAAGGAGGTCACTGCATTGTAAATAATATTACAAAGCAATCTGCAAGTCAAAATGGGCATTCAACACAGTGTTAGCTGGTGGTGGAGATGGGGTTATAGTGTTTTCTAGCATATATGCGAGTTCACTGGCACTTTGAAGAGACTTTCGTGATGTCAGGCCTGAACTCATTGAGGCTTTTTGTGCATTTACATATCTGCCAAAATGGATTCTGCTTTGTTTTTGAAACTCATTGTCTCAAGCTCAGATACCAAAACATAAAACATAGTAAATAAAAGCATTGTGATGCTGGTAGCTTGAAATCTAGTCAGTAGAGTCAGATCATTTCCAGTAAAACAAGCATGATTGTCAGTCATTTTGAAGTTTTTTTGTTTTGTTCTCTTCCACAGCTGGGAAAATTCACTTGTTAAGTGGTATGAAAGAAAATGTATTGTAGAATTGGCAAACCAATTCCCGTTTTAAATGAAAACTTATTTTTTTAAACCTACGTTTTTCCTCTGAAATGCATTAATAAGAATTTTTGAATCTATGTTTTGTGAGTTGGTAAAGATTTTATAGGTGGTTTTGATCTGTGTTTTCATAGGGCTATGTGGAACTGACAATATTTCCCACAGTTGCAAACCTGAATAGAATCAAACTGAACAGTAAACAGTGCCGGATTTACAGAGTGAGAGTCAACGATTTAGAAGCAGCTTTCATTTATAACGATCCAACGTTGGAGGTTTGTCACCATGAGTCCAAGCAGTAAGTGATGTTTTAAGACTCTGCAGATGTAGTGTCTTCTGTGGCTGTTAAGCATGACCTATTTTACTGTACTGGCAAGTTTTACCTGGTAATTTCCTAATGGTGACATAGTTTCAGGCAGAAACAGTTCTTGCATGGTGACTTAATTTTGGGAAAGTATTTTGGCAATAAGTTTGACTCCTATGCTATTCATCTTTGTAATTTCTTTTACTAACATTTCTTTGTATTGTTTTGTAAAAGCATCAGAAACTTTTTTGGAAGTACTTTATGGGGGGAAAAAAGTGGTGGATGCCAGTAGTGTTCTCGTTGCTCTAGGGAACTATCCTTCTCATGTGTTTTTTTCCCTGATAGGCAAATATCTTTGGTTACGTTATTGCAGCAATGGTGTTTTATGTATATTCTTGTACAGAACACTTTGCAGTGGTACAAATACATTCATATGAGAGTTCCACTTGAGAAGATTGACTTTAGTTTTGGGTTTTGTTGGATTTTTTTGAGCTTTCTCTTTCGTTTGTTTTTTACTCAAGCACAGTTAGTCAAATCAGTTTGGATACATCAGTATAATATTATTTAGACCAAAACTATTATGTTCTGATAATTTGCCTGGCAAAAATTGTCCCAATTTTTATGAAGTGTAATGTCAGATTAGATGATCATTTTTGTTCCTTCTTATTTTTAAATCTAAGAATATTCATATGATATCAAAGTTCTTGGGAATATTTCCCATTTTCCTAATAAGATTGGTTTTCATTTTATTAAAATATGTCCAGCCTTACATATAATTAGCTTATTACTTTGAAACAAATAATAGGAATAAGGCAAATCATGTGACTGTATCAGGTTAACTATTGGACTACTAAATTAAGATGTTTATTACTGTCCTTCAGTGATTTGTTGTGTCCTCTCGGACAGTGATTGCTCTGAGAGATTTGCTAGCTGAAAAGATGGAGAGGGCTCAGTAAGTGGCTTTGGAGGTGATATCCCCGTGGTTAACTCCTGTAGCTGATGAAAGCAGGTAGGAACTGGCTGGACTTATTCTGAAGCAAACTGCAGAGAGTTCATACAGTCCTGCCGGTTAGATGTGTGAGAACAGTGGCATTCTCAAATGATATAGCAAGATCTGTAAGAGGTTGTCTACCCATTGCCTTAATGACTAGAGCCTTTGAGATGTTTCTTAGCCTATCTCAGTTTTTGGGTTAAATCTGACTTAATTTCTCTGACTTTTATCTGAAAACTAGAGTATTAAAGAGAACTTCCGTTGTTCAGTTACTGAGATTCAAGTGCTGCTTTTTATCCTAAGTTACACATCATTGGATTTGAACTGTTTGTTTATGGCAGACACTCTGTATTCCTTTATTCACTACTTATGTAAGAGTTTCAATAATTCAGTTTGCAAATACAACATTCATTTATATAGGACACTGAATTGGACATCACAGTTCGGAAATTTTGTTTGAGTCCTGATACTGAACCACTCAAGTCTATTAATTCTGCAATTCCTGTCTCATTTGTGACTTGATTTTTGTTGTTGTTGCTATTGCTTGGCAAGTAAAAAATTCAGAATTCTCATCAGTGAGATTCTAATTGTTCTGAAGAGCTTCCAATCTCAGCTGCTTTCTGTGATTCTGTACTTACTGAATTCTGAATAATTTGCAGAAGATGCAACAAAGGAGCAGCATTTAAAATTATCAAAGCAATTATTCCATTATGTTAAGAAAGGGATCAGGAGAGACAAATCTGTCCTTTTGTAGAGAAAGTGAGTTTCTTTGTTTAGTGTCCTAGTGCTGTAGTGGAACATCATCCTTTTTTCGTATTATCCAGTTTAATATCAGTGAACAAAATTTGAGAACAGTGCATTCAAAGTGAAATGTTGGCTTATGCTGGACTAAAGTGGCCTGTGGTTTTCACTGCTGCAGGTTTTCACATTGCTATTGAACTTTAATACAAAATCTCTGTATTTCATAACTCCTGTGTTATTCATAGTTATGAAAGACAGAGGTCACCAAATATTCATGATGAAAAACTAGTATGCCTCTTAATCTTAAAGGCTATATGGGTTACAAAGTATTGCATTTCTTCCATTGAAATACCTGGTGACAACTGGGTGTCGGGCTTGATTGTAGCTGAGTTTGATTAAATCCAGCACCTATGCTCTTAAGGCAGGATTACAAACAGAAATGCTAAATATCTAGAAACTCCAGAATTAGTACCTCAACAAAAAAAAGAAAAATCACTGGCTTTCCTCTGCCCCTCTTTACAAAGAACTGTTTCTAGAAACAGCAGGCGTTTGTAGGAGTCTTTATATCTAATCAGTCCTTGCTCTGCTGGTCATCTCTTCCAAGTTCTCTTTTGTGATGGCAAGTTTAGTGATGAAATCCTTTGAACCCTTGCAGCTGAACTAGGTGTATCAATTATTTTGAACAGGACACAGATTAGTTGTCAGGTTTTGTTTCTAGTGTTACAGGGATAGCTGCCTTTTCGCACAGTTTCCTACGGTAGTCCATTGAACTAGTAAATGTGAAATCAAGATTGTTCTTGGCAACCTGTTTATTTAAAATAATTTGGTGTATATCTTTAATCTTTCCTGGAGTATGAAGCAAGTAAAGAAATAGTTCAAGTTTTAAGGTTGTACATGCAAATACTTTCTTGCTTTTGATGATACTGTTGGTTTCCTTAAATGTTGGTTTCTAAAAGAATACGTAAAGTATGTAGAAAAAGTTGTTAATTTAATGGACTCTTTCATACCTTTTTATCAAAGGCAAAATATTGTAAAGACTTCTTACTCCCTTAGCAACAAAAATTTAATTAAAAATGGAAAATTCTGTTCTTAAAGCCACTTTAGTTATGCGTGAGTTGAGAGTTAATGTTCGCTGATATGAGACAAGTGAAGGTCAAGTAAAGAAGTATATTGTTTCTTGTTTACGTTGTGCAAATTTTGGCATGCAAGGAAACATAGTTAAAAGAGGTTTGAGAAAGTCAAGATTAAACAGAGTTTTATCTGTGAAATACAAGCGGTGCCAGCTGAAATTGTTTCTGTCTGACCATGATGTTCTCTGCAAGTTCTTGGTTGAGATCTTCTGCCAAATCAGATCTTTGTGTTCTGAATTTGAACATTCAACTTCTTTTTAGTTCAAGTAATATTTTTAGGTTTTATCATCTATTGATGGCAAAAATCACTGACATGTGGTCTCTGTTGTTTCACATTTTCACTTTTGCAGAAGCTGAAATAATTGTTTTTCATCTTGTATGTTGTCACTTCTGCTGAATGACAAAAACCCCTCACTAAAATGTAATTAAAAATCAGTGAATTTTGTAGGAAATGTTAGAAACCTTTAGGTCATGGATTAAATATATTTTCAGCTTTTATGTCAGTTTGTCCATTGGTCCCAAACCATAATTTCAGGTAACAACTGAAAGAATTTTAAAAGTTTTATCTAAAAATAAAGTCGGTCTTCCATCTTATAATTTCTTCTTGAGGCTTCAAGACACTATAGCTTTTTTAATATTATAACAGGGGGATGAACTTATATAATGCAGTCACTACCTCCCTGACTGAGCAAGCACCTGTAATGTACATCAGTGCTGTAAAGTGTAAAACAATTCACGTAGTTTTACTGTGTGTACACAAGGTGGCAGAGAATCCTATTTTCCTCATACTTCTAAGGAAGGAATTGAAATCTTGCAAAGACTGCAGATAGTCTTGGAGAATTTCTGTCTGGGTCTTCTCTTAGGGCTGTTGTTGTTGAGTGTTACAGCCTCCTATGTCCTCCTCATCTTCACTCTTTTCCTTGTAAATTGTTGCTTTCTCAGTTCTGTCAATATAAGGGAAGTAGGATTTATTTTTCTGGGCTGTAGTATGCAGAAATCCACAGTGTGTCTTCTGACTACTGAGACAAGTGCTTGTATCTCAGCCACTTTTATGTTAAAGCGGACAAAGGAGAATTGTTTTCTTGGTCCCATGAGTAAGATTGTAAACTGTTAAATAGCTGCAGCAAAAGTTTGTAGTTTTGTTGCAGTGATTTGATCTGGGATGAGTGAAGTTTGTGATGATCCTGCTTTTGCCTGGTTATGTGATTCACATGTTTGTGTGATAACTGTGGTGCAAGGTTGAGAAGCTGTTGCATTTTGTTGTTAGTTCTGTGTAAAGGAAGATAACATTTTTGTATAGCTAGCTAATGTGCACATAATGTTCTCCTGTGCACAGGTACTCTAGTCACAATTTTAGCCTTCGGCGGTGTATACTTGTTCATTCACTAGTTCAGCTTTTCCTTTTATATTTTTTTTTCATTGCAAGCATCAGTAAGCTGCAAGAGAGAGCAATGTGGTAGCCTTCAGGGCATGTCTTGCAATATTCTGTTTTCCGAGAAGTCAGCGATCAAGCCTTTAGCCTACGCACAAACCAGAAAAAATACCAGTAGACTGAGCACGTGTTGTTTTGCTGCAATAAATAACTTTCTTTTCCACTGGTATGATGCTTATCTAGTTGTAAATTCATGATAGACTTTGTTAGAAATAAACAGAGGTATAACCAACGGTTGAAGAAAGAGATGCGAAAGCCCTTAACCTTGGGGGAAAATGAAAATCAGGTTTCTCAGTATGCCAAAGATTCACATCGTTGCCTAATTAATAAATTGCCTTTAAGTGCACATATTATATAACTATGAAATACGCTATATATAATATATGCTATATATTTTGGGGTTGGACTCCATGTGCGAATTGTAGCTGAGAAGCAAAGTAGAATAGTAAAATAATTACAGGTAACGAGTAATGAATTACATGTAGATCAATGAACTTATTTTGCCAAGTTGATGTTAAATACTGTTGGAAGAAAGTAGTTTATATGTTTGGGCTGTGTAACAGTTAAGTAGCACCGCTGCAGCTAGTAGTGGGAGATGGTGTGGAAAGTAGACATGGAGGTGTTTGGAATCAATGAGTAGCTCTAAGAAATAAGTCTATGTAGGATTGCTTGTTTCTAGTGAGTCGACAAGTGTGCACTTGGGCTGTAATGAAGTGTTTTGCTTGATTTCTGATAATAAGATGTGCCTCTACCAGGAAAAAACGTGAGTGCATATTACCTTTTCATTGTCAAACTACACTTAGTGTTAGAAAAATTTATCATTGTTCCCCATGCTGTAACTTTTGGCATGTGTTCTGTTTTTGTTAAAATGGCCATATTCAGTTTATTGAGAATAGTTCAACCTATGAAAAAATTAAGCTGTGGTACTAAGCCTTTAATGGATTCCTTTTACAATGAATCACCCATTTGAATTGGAACATTTCACAAAAATAGAACTATCAGAATAGACTGTTTTCCATAAAATGTTAAGCCCTGTGGAGTCTACCTTCCTTTCTATAAAATCATAACCTTTTCCTGCCTATGAACCCATTGATGTTTAAAATGGAACCACAAGCTCATCACAATCCTCAAACTTGGAAAAAATTCTCACTAGATGTATTAGAAAGGGATCCCCCATCAGTAATTGTGAATTTTCAGAATGGATTTAGGTTAAAATAAAAAACTCTGAGACTTTACAATCTAACAGAATGTTACTGTTGTTTTCTGTTGCTAGTTTCTTTAATTACTAAGGTAGTTTTTAGTCATCCAGTCTTTTTGGTTTTGGTTGTTTTTTTTAAAAGGGAGTTTTTGCAATGGTATTTGCTTGCCTTCCGAGGATGCCATTTGAAGACAACTTGAAGCAACATTGCTTGGAGTGGTTATGATCCATTGACAGTCTCTCATGCCTCAGGAGTAGCACTTCTTTTACCCCTCAGTTTGTCAGATCAGGGAGCTAAACCAAGTCAGAGCTGTCTGCAGAAAAATACTACTCTTTTTTTTTTTTTCTTTTTTTCTTTCCATTTCATGCTTTCAGCAGTATCACCACAGGGACGGATGAACAGTAGTCACCTTAATGAGCGAGGGAGCAGGAATGTGTGGCTGAGATGAGGAGACAGCACATCAGCTGGAATTTAAGTTGGTTTGAATTGTTCTGGAACCATAGCCCAAATCACAGTGTATTCCAGAGTACAAATTCAACCTTGTGCTTTTAAAACGTGTTGGCATTATATCCTATCTTTAGGTACACTTCAGCTATGGAAAAGGAAAAAATGAATCTGTATTGAAACTTGGAATTTGGGTGTTTCTATGCTCATATTCTCCCATTTACTATTCATATCCTATTTTCAGAAGCTTCCAAGCAAAGTAGACGGGTTTACTGCTCCCAACATTCTCAGTCTTGGTAGTGGTGCCAGGGAATTTGTGCGCTATTATTGCCAAAGATCAAGAATTACATGAAAATATGTTCTCAATGTATTTCAGTGTTTTAGCAAAGTTTTTTAGACGTGGAAGGCTAGGAATATAAGCATGGTGTTTGACATACCAGGACTTATAGGATGATCCTGGCATGGTTAATTACCCCTCATTCTTCCACACAAGGCACTGTAATTTGGGTTGAATGCTGTTTTCTCTGTGGGTGGTGAAGAGAGAATGGTTAGATGAAAGTAAAATCCTGAAATGAGATCATGTCTGCTTCGTGTGGACTTCGGATTCCACAGGAGAGTGGTGTCCACAGCCAAAAGTGATTTTACCCTGTTGTGGTGTAGTAACACCGCAGATAACTTTGTGCTTGATTGCGGCTTTGCTCCCAGTCGTTGGCTTCATCAGTGGTACACACCTAAATGCTCAAAATTCTGGAAAAAAAAGGTGGTCGGTAGTTCAAACACTTCTCTTCAGGTACAGAATTGTGCAAGCTTTTGAAGAACTTGGTGTACTACAAGATTAGAATTAAGAAAGGTGCTGCTTCCATGTTTTACAGAATTTTAAAATACATTTTGAGAAAGTATAAAAGCTGTAGTGTAAAGCTGCAAAACCAAGGTTATTTTTGAACTTGACTGGTCATTCCTCCGGTATCTAAACATAATCACATGAAATATTAAGGAGATAACATCCTGCTCATAGTTGCTGTAACAGCAGACACTTGCATGTTGCTGCACATTTCAGTAACAAAGAGCTAATCTAAGCCATAACTGAAGTAGTGATATTACTTTGGAATGAAACGTGCAGCCAATTAGCAGCTAATATATAGTAGCTCAAGCAGCTCAAACCTGGCTAGAAAACTTTATGTCTTTCTTCTAAATAAACAAATGATGGTATTATTTTAAAAAATGTTTCTAGAGACTAAAAAGTATAATGTGTATTTCTGTGTTTTAGTATATTAAAGCAAAAACTCTAGCATCTACTGTTTTATGTGATATTTAAAAGAGCGTAAAATACAACTATTTGTATCCATCAAGCTAAGAGGGGGACAAATACCCTCACCAAGCCAAAATTGTACTATATTTGGAAAACGTACATTAAAACAAAACTGCAATACACAAGAAGAGAGATCTTCAAGACAGATATTTAAAATAAACATACAAACTTAATCCAAAATTTTTCGAAACAATAATTTTAATTGATCTTCCAATAAGCATAAATATTACTCTGAGAAGTAAAGAGCACTGAGCATTTCTCATTTAATTTACTGAGGGTTATTACTGCTCGAGTCTTTTTGATCATGGATCATTTCTATAGGAGCCTAGTTTTAAGTTCTGGTTTTTGAAATCTAATCTCTACTCCCCCTTTTCCCTTTCACTCCCTTGAAAACACAACAAAATACTTGGTTGAACATGCACTGTGAAATTCAGTATAGAAATCCTATAACTTCAGAAGTTGTCTTTTGTAGTTCAGCATGTACTTTAAGGACTAACTGGATATTTCTGACAGGAGGAATCTCAACTATTTTTCCAATGCCTATGCTGCCGCAGTCAGTGCCGTGGACCCAGATGCTGGAAATGGAGAACTCTGCATTAAGGTTCCCTCGGAGTTGTGGAAACATGTTGATGGTAAAGAAACCATACTGAAAGCTTCATTTAAGATGACATAGAGTTGTTAGCTCTGAGTTTGCACAGGAAGAAAGTAGCTTTTAATACATAGAAATAGTACTATATTATGAAGTAGTGGTTACTGTTTCCTTTTTCCTCACATATATCTTTCCAGCTGAAGTCTGAAAAACACCTTCACACTTCTTGGTAATACGGAGAAGTGGCTGTGAAGTTTCTCAACACCCTTTACAAGCAAAATCTTGGGTGGTTGTAAGCACAGAAGTATACGTGAGGATGTGGGTGCAATGGAGTATGTAAATTATGTGGTAAATAATAGCTGTTTGAAGCTGTTTATGACATACGTGAGCCAACAAAGAAAATAATTTACAAGGATATACCTATATATGTGTTGTTTAAAAAGCTGTATGTATTTTTTCCCATCTCGTTTTGAAGAATGGTTGTTTAAAAATTGATTTGATAGTGAAAAGTAGACTACTTTATAAACTGGTAGACTAAATCCTGGAGTGAGTAACTTTTTAAATAAACTACCCTCCAACATGTTTTATTTTCTTACATGGATTTTATTAGTTTCTTGTATTGGTTTTCTTACATGGTTTTGTTGGTGAGACCCATGAAAGAAAAAACAGCTGTATCATGAAGCTGGCTCACACAGTATTGTCAGACACACCTTCATGGGAAAGACTTTTGTTTATTTTAGTATTTGTTTAAGTTCCTGTTGTGTTACTTGCAAGCCTAAAAGTGAAAATATTCAAACAGGTATAATTTTTATTTTCAAAGTTTTGATTACTAAAATATGGTGAAACTTGTTGGATGAATTTCCCCATGTGCTTCATTTTTTTTTCTCCTACCAGCCTATTCATAGGTGAGATTTCTGTGAAGCCAAACCAAAGCAAAGACATTTTAGTAGCAGGAAAAGCTTTAATTATAATAAGAGGTTTTAGGAAACTGCAAATGACAATAACATGTCTTTTAAGAATGTGCCTGTTACATGCAGTTTTTGTAGGAAATTATTTCAGCAAGGTACGAAGGAGATTATGGTTAGAGTGCAATCAGTGTATCGAGATTCTTTACTATTGGGGAGTTGGAAGATGAAACGTAACTCCAGTTGCAGTTTTTATTAATTACTGAAGATTTTTGTAAGTACATATCCTGTAAGTTATGCTTAAGAGGTCTCAGTTTTGTAGGCTTTTGAGCTGTGCTTTGTAAGTGGACCTGGACACCCGTGAGAATGAAGTGAACACATAATCTTGAAAGACCAAGAGTCCAAAACTTATATGAAAGTTATTTCAGAATAATCATTAAGTTTTATATATTTACTCTAATTTTGGTCTTGGTGCTGCAGAATTAAAAGTCCTGAAGGTGCATATAAACTTTTCTCTGGACCAGCCAAAAGGAGGCCTTCATTTCGTGGTACCCAACATGGAAGGCAGCATGGCAGAAAGAGGGGCTCATGTCTTTTCATGTGGTTATCAAAATTCTACAAGGTAAGAAAACTATCTTTAGTCTATTTAATATCAAAGTGTAGGAAATACAAATAATTTCTTTGAATTCTTTTAAGTTTGAAAACTTCTGAAACTTCAGTTGTACTTGTAAGGAGCTTACCAGTGTGAAGTAGCATCTAATGATTAGTGTTTAGGATTTCTAGTCTTTATAGCTCAGCAGGAGGTAATGGCAAAGAAACTTGTAGTGCTTTATAAAATTAAATGTATAGTAGGAGTCAGTAAGTCAAGTAGGAGTCAGTAGGGGAAAGGGACCTGGGGGTCCTGTTGGACAGCAGGATGACCATGAGCCAGCACTGGGCCCTTGTGGCCAGGAAGGCCAATGGCATCCTGGGGTGGATTAGAAGGGGGGTGGTTAGTAGGTCAAGAGAGGTTCTCCTCCCCTGCTACTGTGCCCTGGTGAGACCACATCTGGAATATTGTGTCCAGTT
>VWYH01005896.1:42223-119773 GCA_013399365.1 Pampusana beccarii
CTAACGTTCTGTGATTCAAAGTATTTAAGAATATAGTTTGGAACTTGAGAGAAAAATCATCTGTGAAAAAGAGAGTGTAATTGTGAGGTATAATTGTGAGGTATAATTGTGAGGTGTAATTGTTAACCGTTTTTCCCCCGCTCCTAACTTCCCTAGATTTTGGTTTCCTTGTGTTGATTCTCATTCTGAGCTGTGTACCTGGAAACTTGAGTATACTGTAGATGCTGCAATGGTGGCTGTTTCAAATGGAGATTTGGTGGAAACTGTATATACCCATGATATGAGGAAGAAGACTTTTCATTACATGCTGACTATTCCAACTGCAGCTTCTAACATCTCCTTGGCCATAGGACCTTTTGAAATCCTTGTTGATCCATACATGCACGAGGTAATAATCTTCATAAAGGCCTCTGTTTTTTTTTGTAAAGAATTAGTGACTGTTTTTATGTTGTGACCAGTATATGTTGGTCAAATATGGGCATGTCTAGATATGACCTCCATTAGTACAGTTATATGATAAAAGTTATCTAGTGATGCCTGTATGTAAATTTATCTCTGAAGTAAAGCCTTCGAATGACCAATATTTATGCCTGATCTTATGGGGCTAATTTAGTTGGAGATGGTAAAAGCATATTTCTCAAAATAGCTTTAAACCCATCCTGTTGCTGGTAGTAGACAAAAATTATTGCTACACAGTTGAGCAGTCGTTTGAAGTAAATTTGACTTTGAGTTTTCATTCTTAATAGATTGTTGTCATAATGTTGAAGTCCATCAGTGTATATTTACATCGGTAGTTTCAGATTGGGAAAGGATGAGCTTGGCAGGCAGGTGAAGTTACCAGTTTAGCATAAAGACTGGTCTATATAGTCTTCTTTTGAAAGAATGATAGGAAGATACTGGGTAATAGTGATGTTTTACTTGATCCAAAGGCGAACGTCAGATTTGAGTCCTCAGCAATGGTATTCTGTTGACTTTTACTGGTGGGGCGTACTCTACAGAGCTGACTTGAAGTATATATCATTCTCAACTTGGTTCATGTGTCACTGCTGAAGTCAGTACTGTTGCCCACATTCTAAGTTTGTGGCAAAAACCAGTAATATCAAAGGTTACTTGTAGTTTTAGCTGTAACAAACCTTCTAGACTGCTTGGTTAATTTGAGAATAGCTAATTCTTTACTGCATAAAGGAAAAATGTTATTTCCAAAAGACATTTGATCGCAAAATCGAAGAAAAATGTCATGTATTTTTAAATGATAGACATCACCAGGTAAACATTGTTATTGTACATTGTCCGCTAAAACCTTTTTTCCTATTGTTGCTCTCACAATTAAGATGGGCATCCTGGTGCACTTTTCTGCCATGATATCACACCCGGAAATGCTTTTTTCTGTTAAATTTGCAGCAGCTGTATTTTTGTTGTGTTGTAGGTCTTTTTCTGTTATGTAATATAACTGATATTTATGGATTTAAATATATTCTTCAGCCTTGTACCAAATTTTCCTTTGTTTGTAGGTGACTCACTTTTGCTTACCACAACTTCTCCCATTGCTCAAACATACCACGTCA
This sequence comes from Pampusana beccarii, assembly GCA_013399365.1. Lineage (NCBI taxonomy): Eukaryota > Metazoa > Chordata > Aves > Columbiformes > Columbidae > Pampusana > Pampusana beccarii. Next base: position 43,789 of record VWYH01005896.1, read on the forward strand.
TACCTTCATGAGGTGTTTGAATTTTATGAGGAGATTCTTACCTGCCGCTATCCATACTCTTGCTTTAAGACTGTTTTCATAGATGAAGCTTATGTTGAAGTAGCTGCTTATGCATCCATGAGTATTTTCAGGTTAGTGTTTGAGAAAATTACACATTTTAAATCCACAGACTCAGATGCTCTAGATCCAAGACTGTTGAGAAATATGGGAAGGTCTTATTATTTTTACAGCCTGAGTTTTGGGCTCCCTAGTTTGAAAAGGCTGGCTTTTGTTGATGTTACAGGCTTTTAGCACCATTTCCAATTTTATCTCTTATAAAGATGTTGAATTTGTATCTTCTTTAAGAAAAAATTGGCAATGGTTTTCTTCCTGAATTAGAAACAACGTGCATTAAATATTTTAAGATCAAATTAAGTGCAGAAGTGTGATTATCTTTTACTTTTCTTCAGCTAGGACAGGATACCAGGAATCCAAAAGAGTTTCACCAGTTAAAACAAACTACTTTGGCTCTACACAGATAATAGTATATAGATGATAATAGCAGGAGATCTGCCTGGATTAAAGATACTAAAATAGAGATGTTACTATCTCGTTGGAAAACCAGTGAAGGAATTATTTTATTTGTTTTGGCTATTGAAGCAAGGTGTCTAATTCTGTTTTTTTTGGAGCTGGTGCTCATATTGTGTTATTTTCTTTTTATGGGGATCCAGCACGAATCTCTTGCACAGTGCAATGATTATAGATGAAACTCCACTGACCAGGAGGTGCTTAGCACAGGCCCTGGCCCAGCAGTTCTTTGGATGTTTTATATCCAGAATGTCCTGGTAAGTATTTTACCATTGTACTCTCTAGAAAATGGGGACAATCTAAGAAACTCGAGTTTGCATGTCACATTTTATTAGAAGAATAAGTGAAACAGTAACTGTAGAAGAAAGGAAAAAAAATCCAGCTCAGTAAATGAAAAATAAATGAAAATCCATGGGTACTTTTTCGTTTTAAAGGAGAATGTGAGATATAAAGGAGGTTGAACATGTCTTCTCTCAGAAATTATTGCTGCTGAATGTTGTGATGTGCTTTGGCACTTGGAAATTTTAGAAGGGAGAATCTTTCGTATCATCAGTAAATTTCTGTCAGAAGTTTTGGATGAAGAAGTGTAGCCTGCATAGGAAGTACTTGTGGAGCACAGAACTAATAAATTATACAGAAGTTTAGGGAGGAGAATACAGAATTGGTGTCAGATGAGCAAATTCATTGGGGTAGTAAGCCGCCTATAACGCCCCCTTTCAGAAAATCTCCCCCAGCTGGCTCTTGCAGTTCTGATCAGTACTTATTTTAAAGCCTGTTGCATACACTTTATATAGCCAGGGCAAGGAGCCCATTTTCATGATCATGGGAAAAAGTGGATGTTTCAGAGTATCCTTGGCTTTAAAAAAAAAAAAAANCTTAAAATTGATGTTTGTACTATTATAATTCTCTTGTTCTCTTCCTCATTTCTAACCTAGTTCCATGGTGAAAGCAATTTTTTTTGCTCCCTCATAATGACTCTCTGTTTTTATGTCTTTATTTTATTTACTTCATCATACCCTGTGTGTCATTTTTACATTTAGGATTCTAGTTCATGATAATTTTATACTTTTTTGTTCATGTGTTTGTCTCTTAGAACATGACTCTCAGAAGAGGTATTTAAATGGGTGTCCACCAAATTGTGAGATAGGGATTTTGTCTACTTGACATCCAAATCTTCTGCATTGCATTGAGATGTTTACCAATAAATCAATCATATAGATTAGCAGTTGTTTTAACTTCAGTGTCCATTTCCACTCTTTTGTTGTTACTGTTTCAGCTAAAATAGTTTGGTTTTATATTTTAATCTGGGCTTCTTTGGTAAAAGTTCAGTTTTCACTGGCTTTTCAGTTTCATCAGTCCTATTCAGGTGCCAAGTTACATAAATTGGTTTGCAGCTCATCAGACTCCTATTGACTTAGAGAAGTTATGTAACCTGCTGAAATTTGTGGCTATTTTGAGCTAGTCGAAAATGCCATCCCTTACAAAATACCTTCTGAAGTGCTATAATTCATGCTTCTTTCTTATTATAGGTCAGATGAATGGGTGCTAAAGGGAATCTCTGGTTATATTTATGGCCTTTGGATGAAAAAAACCTTTGGTGTTAATGAGTATCGCCACTGGATTAAACAGGTAACAACATAACAGTAGTATTTTCTACATCTTTCAGACATTTTACATCAACAAAGATGCAATATAAAGCCAGAATATTATATAGTTTGGCATTGCAATCTAAAGAAATGTTTATTAGTGACAAAACTTAGACCTGAAATATTTTTACTGCTTGCTGCAGGGAAAAACACCAAATATAGTAACTAAAATATGTTTCTGTGGCTGCCTTACGAATAATCATTTTCGTTGCCTCTCTGTGCAGGTAGTTTTCCTCTTTTTGTTTGGGCTTTTGCACAAAAACAGAAAAAAAAGTCAACAAATATTTTATTTTTTTAACACTTCAAGTAGAATATGAGATACTGAAGGAAATACATTTGGTGAAACTATCGTACTGTGATGGCCATCCATATAGCTCAGAAGGGCTCCAGTGTTAGCATGGATCAATAGTGGTCAGTTATCTTTTAAGTATCATTTAAGTACTAAAGGAAATAATGAAACAGTGAAAAATTCCAGTTGAAGGGATTTATTTTCTTGGAAAAGAAATGTATGCCTATACCATAGATTTCCAAATATAATGCTCTGAGACAGGTACTTTCTAGTGATAGCAGCAGTGTCTCCTCGTTCTTTGCCAGTATCTTTCATTCACGGAAAGATGTATATCTGCTTCCTCAAAAGCCACGTTGAGCCCCTGCACACTCCTTCCTTGTAGTGTGCTTGTTAAATGGGCACAGCACCACACCAGTTCAAATTCATGTTCCAGTTCAGAGCTGGCTTCTTCCTGGCTTGAGCATGGGTCAAGTTGAGCTTCTATATGCTGCAGTCTGCTATGCAGGTATAGCCAGGATTACTTTCCACTGCAAGGAAATGGTGATCACCTTTGTTTCTTTTGGTCAGAGGCAGCTTATTTATTGAACAATAATACTATTTACAGACATTGTAGTTAAATATCATTGTGGTTTAACCCACAATCCAGACCCAGAACAAGTATTAACTGCTAATTTCTACTGTTTTATTATTGTTTGTCATGCTGAGGAACATCGATGCTTTTTAAAATGCTCTTTGTCTTTGTAAACAAATTTAAATAGGAAGTATGGCTTGAACAATGTTATGAAAAGCTTTCTTGTTTTCTTTAAATAATTTCTCTACTTTTAAAATTTATGCTTTCTTACGTCTGTTTTGCTTTTCAGGAGTTAGATCAAATAGTGGCATATGAACTGAAAACTGGTGGAGTTTTACTGCATCCAATATTCGGAGGAGGAAAAGAGAAAGACAAGTATGTTTATTTAAGCCGCAAGTCATTACAGGGTATGTTTTTATGGGGCCATTAATAGATGCCTTGGGTGTGTTGTGTTGCACAAGGCCAAAAGCTGAAGAACTTCAGCTGCCCAAGGCATGTATTACCAGCCTCATAAAGTACATCTTGAGTATATTGTGTCACTGTTGTTTTATTTTTCTTTCTCTTTAAATCTTGAAGGGAATTAAGTATAATGAATGTTTTTAATGCTGTTATGAAACTATGTTTTAGTAAGAGGATGAGAGAAAATATGGAGCCAGAATTTTGACGTGGGCTATTTCTGGAGTGGTTAGTAATCTTTAGGCTTTTTACAGTATCATAGTTTTCTTTTTCTTTGCTCTTTTTTCTTTCCACTCTCAGTTACCACCTTGCAATCTTGTCCTGAGATTTCTTAATCATTTAGAAAAACAAGTATTAGATCAGTCATCTGTAAACTGCCTGGATTTGTATTTTCCCAATAACTGTAGTTTCAGTATTGCTAGCTTAGGAATTTTCCCCTTACCTCTTTTGCAATACTCCTGTACTATCCACTGAGTAGTGCTAACCACTGGAGGCAGAAAAGTATTACTAGAAGTCAGATCAGTAAGTTGATCTAGATTTCAACGACAACCATTTGCTGGGTTTTTGTTTTCTTGGAAAAATCAATCTAGTTATGACACAGCCTCACAAAGAGTTGCTCTTTGGAAACTCATGAGCAGCAAGTGCAAAACTGTGAGGTTGAACGTGTGCAGGTGGAGTGGGTGAATATGTGAATTTCTGAAGTCATTACTGCAGCAGAAGTCCCTGTATTATGAAAATACAGCCAAAATTGTCTGCAGTAGTGGTTCTCTTGCGTTTGAACGTGTACAAATCCAGATTTTGTTCATTTAAAATTAAAACTCTGGATTTAGAACTGAATTAAGTATGCAGATAACCCATTTAAAATTTGAATAGTGATCTTCTTTTGAGAGATGAAGGAAGTTTACTCTGAAATCAGGAATATGACATATTGTGTAGTTTTTCAGCCAGGTGAATCCTCTGGGATGTTTTCTGCATGTTGACAATCACGAATGGAGCTTGTGTACGTGTATACCTGCCAAGCTCAGTTTTGCTGGTCTGCTCATGATGGATTTTGATTTAGTTCACTGTCGTGTTCTTCCAAGTAGTGAAGCAGACTGAGTCCCTACATGCTTTTGTTACATATACCTCTGAAGAGCAAGTTACAGATGGCAGCAGTCATTTTAGGGCATCCTGTTGTGACGATGTCTTTTTTTAAAGGAAAATTTGGGGTGCTGCATTATGTCTTGGCAGACTTTTCAATTAGCAGCATTACAATTTGACAGCATACTCCCCTATATGGAGAAACTAAATTCACATTAATAGGATCAGATGAAACTAGAGAAAAGGGGCACACGTTTAAAAAAGGAAATCCATTAAAATAAGTCTCCTTGTAACTGCTAATTTTATTGGTTTTATTGTATTTCATCTAGAATTGGGCCCAAATAATTGGCAAAACCTTGTTCTAATGCTCTTAAATGTATGTTTCCTCTATATGATGTATCACTGTTAGACACTGTGTATTTCTACACCACTTCATTGCATTACAACTTGTTGATAATAATCATAACATCCCTTAAATATAACTTACAACTTGCTGTTTCTTGTAGATTGCAAAGTTCCCTTGTATGTAAAATAAGTAAATGTTCCTGACTCTGGGAAATGATTTGTATGTAGAGGAGGTATTTTCATAATGATGTCTAGAACGTTTCTCTCCAATATATTTTTTGCATTTCTTTGTTCTGATTGTTATGATAGGGTTTCCTGCCAAGCGTACTTCCGTAATAGCAGTCCCAATTAATAATAATCTGAAGAAAAAAATAGGTTAATTAATAATCTAATTTTTCATCTAAATTAGAAGTAGAATATGGAAAGAAATCATTGGGGAACAAACCTTCTTTCAGATACATCAGTTAATTTCTGTGCAAAATACAGGTCTTACAGATTCTTCCTGTTTCTGTCTGGTGGGACACAAACCCTGCTCTCCAGAGCACACACTTAAAAAGAAAAAACCCGTAGCTTGGGGAAATGAAAGAAAGGAAACTGCAGGTTAACTGCTTTACGGATGAAAGCCTGAAAATAAGGCTTCATTTTGTGTTCTCCTCTCTCAAATTCTGGTTCTCTTCAGCCTTTGATTGTACTGGTACCACCCTGTTGTAAAAATTAAAAAACCTCAAGAAATATATACAGATATATTTTTAATGGAAGAAGCATATCGACAGGTTTACACTGAATATCCGGACTGTGTTTGGGTGCATGGGCATTATAAATTTCCATGCAAGCACTAGTTCAATTTTCACTTTGACAAAGGTTCTGGGTCCGTATGGCTAATTTTTATTCCCATTTGGTGCCAAATCAATAGAACTTTTAGAAGTATAATGCTGGAAGAAAATATATAATTGGAAGAAATATATTAATATTGAATGAACTACAAAATGTAACTGACGAATGCAAACTTTTTTCAGTTTTGATTTGCAGTTGAATAATGTAAGCAGTACCAAAATCAATCAACACTTAGCAAATTTAAGAAGGCCAAGAATGTGAGTCCTGGCTTGGATGTAATTTTCAAGGGAAGAATTTTACCAAAGTCAATCAACTGTATAATTTGAAGATGGATAAATAGTTTTTATACTGAGACCAAATTATTATATAATGTCTGAGCCGCAAACCTCAGTTTCCTTCTCGCATTTCGATTCTTTCATGGTTGCTAACCCTTCCCTACCTCGGAATAGAGAAATATCTAAAATAACAGGACAATTTTGATAAGGAGAACTTTAGCACTTGCCTATCAACTAGAAACAGCAAGTAGTAAACATAAGTACCTTCTAATTCATATAGATATTATAGCTAAGAAGGGTAGTACTTGCTTAAATTTAGAAATACTTTTCTTTTTGTGTCTTCTTAAGTGAAGTAAAGGGAGTCTGCCAGTAAATAGGGTGGGAAAAAAAAATTAAGGTGTTGCAGCTACTGTGGTTCTTGCCATCTCCTGAAATCTTAAGAGCTGCAGATAAGGAGCTCAGTGCTGGTCCTGCCATGGTAGAACATTTCTTGCTGGCGTATGTCTTTCATCTGCATGGAAAGACGGGTCATAGTTAAAGTGGGTGGTTTAATAAGTCTTAGAAGGTTCTGGAAGACCAGTCTCTTGCTGAGGTAGCTGGCATGAAAGATCAGGCTTATAGCACTTAGCTTTGGTTACAATTTGTGAATGATTTCATTCTGTCTTGCAGTGTCTTCTAAAGTCTTTGGACAGATCAGGTGTCTGGTCCATCTAGAAATTGTTTAGTTACATTATCTATAAGGGCGAATCGCAGGGGAACAATCCAATTTTGAGCCCAGAAGTGTTAAGTATCTGGCATTTTCGATGTTGCAATGGCCGATTAGTGATTCTCCAACAACTGGCATAAAAGAAATCTGGATTCCCGCTTCTTAAGTTGGCCAGACAGGGTGTGGGTTCTGTTTCTTCAGCTGTTTGTTATTCATTCATGGAAAACTGAAGTGTCCTGCGAAAAGAACTGAAAGAAAAAGCATAGCACAAGAAAATACAGTTGCCACAGTCTGTCAGAGTTGTAATTATCTCCACTTCTCAAATAATTGAAAGGAGGCAAAAAGGTCTTCTTTTTCTTGAGAATTACAGTATTACAGCTACTTTTCTACTTTAAAACTGGGCTATAGGTCAGAATGTTTGTGTTCTGAAGTGTTCTGAAATTTGGTGGAGAAAATTAATTTTAAAGCTCATCAAAATTAAGTCTTTTGGTGTTTTATTGCTGTACAGCCACTAAGGCTATCCAGAAATCCGTTCTGTTTGTAAAAGTTTCAGGGTTTCACCATTTGTTTGTCTTCTGATATGGAATGAACTCAAACCATTTAAAATATTTTGCTTATAGACATAAGGATATGTGTGAAAGAGCACCACAGATAACTCAAATTATGGAACCAGTGTGGCAGCTGTAACGCAATGCTCTGCCTGGTCTTCCTTGGCATGTTATCTGATTTAGAGGATGTCAGTTTGCCAAAGTATTGAAAGCATAAAGTTGCTAACTAAAATAAAACCCTAGCAATTCCTTTGGCTTATCATATCAAGGTCTCACGTGAATTTTAAAAATCTTACTTTTCTTTCATCATAACAATTACTGATTTAAATATAAAATATCCTATGTACTGTCACTTTTAAATGGAAGTGGAGCAGGGGGGACTGTCATTACATGAGTAATTTCCAAACTCAAGCCACAGATTCCTGTCTCTGGTTGCTGCTGCTACCACTGTCTTCACAGTAACACACAGCACGTATTACCTGCCATTATTCACTGTACAGTACTTGCTGTATGCCCAGCACATATGTCCACATCACACAAGTGAGTGGTCATTTTAAGCATGTCATAATTTATAACTTTAAAGCAGTAGAAGGGATCCTAAGTTGTTGGTGCGGCTGTAGTCTTGGTTGCTAAGATATACAGGGTGTTTCAGAAAGATGGACCCAATTCCAAAGTAATTTCAATTTGAAATTGGGTCCATTTGTGAAACACCCTGTATTTTAAGTTTCATTCCATAAAATGCAAAATAGCAAGCTGGGTTTTTTTTAAAATATTTTAATTTTTTTTTTTCAATTTTTCAGCCCTGCATCACATTTACATTTCTCTATCAAACACCCTCATACACTGTCCTGGGAATATTACACTATGTTCCAGTGTAAAGCACATCTTGTTATGAGACTGATTGAGAACAGGATTAGCATGGAGTTCATGTTACAGGTAGGTATTTAAATGATTACGTGGAATATAGACAACATTTTGTCTTTAGTTGCATTTCCATTCATTAAATGGAGTTTAAGAAAGAACAGACCAGGTCATCCATTTGTATTTTCAGTTTTAGCAGGACAGAACAAACAGAAAATGGAGGTAGTTTGTGTCAGGATAAGGTTAGTTTTTATTCTTGCAATACATTCTTATAATATTCTTAGAATATATTATAACTTGTAATGCTTTTTACATATTACATATTCTCTTTAATGTTAAGGTATGTCATTGCTTCAGGTTATCGTGGGTTGTCTTCCGCATGAGGAGCTGTTTCACTGGCTGTAACTGGTGTTGCTGTGAGCTACACTAATCAAATTATAAATAATGCAAGTAATGGGAATCCAGATTCTACTCTCTCCACTGTATAAAATTTTCAGTGCTAGAGGAAGCACAGATCTTTGTATTAGAAGCAGCAATCAAATAGAAGATTGTAATTTTATTCTGAAATGTTAAACTTCTGCCAAGTCATAGATTTTTTTCTTTACTAATCGTGTTCTGCTTCGTGCCTTAAAGAAGGTCGTGTGCTATAAACAAACACACAGTTAGAAACTTAGTGATACCTTTTCCTATCAGCTTCAGGTTTGGGGGGTTTGTTTGCTTTGTTTTGTTTTTAAGGAAAACATGTTTGCGTCTTTGCTAGAGTTATTCTAAGCAGTTATCAGGTTGAAAATACAGCAGATGCACCTTTTTACAGCTTTCCTTACTTAAATTTAAACTATTGCTTGCAATTTTTAAAAAGGAATAGCAAAGCAGAGAATCGGATTACTTTTATTTCTAAAGAACAGATATAGTCAGTGATCTGTTTTACTGTAGATAATTTTTGAAAGCTCATGGTCCTGGTGGATTTTGTGGGTGTATGTGTATATGTAACTTCGAGGAAGTTGTTTCTGTGCAAAAGCTCAGGTGTAAAGAATTGTTTAAAAATGCACCTCTTACCCTCTGCATTATGATTTGGTCACTGAAGGCCACACCTGCTTGCAGTGACTACTTCACAAATTCCATGGTTTTGAAGTATGGAGATGTTTAGAACTAGAAAATGGACACCAAAAATCTTTGTGTATTCCACGTTGAATTCAACTCTGTTTGTTAAAAAGCTGCATGATAAGTTGTATCTCTAGCAGTAATAAGCAAATAAGCCATTTTTAGTTTTATTTTGTTACCATTAAATGTTTCTCATGTTAAGAAGCTGGGGTTTCAGAGCTTTCTCAGCATCATGGATGGTTTGCCTTAAGTAAAAATTCGTTTGTGTCTGCAAATCACAATTTCTGGTATGGACACGTAAATAATTTTCTGAAATGTCTTTCTTTCAAAAGACTTTTTTTTTGAGACCAGTTATCAGAGAATGAGTTTATTTGTCTTTAGTTGCAATTCTGCTGCAACTAAACAGAAAAGCTGTTTTTATATATTGAAGTATTTAGTGAAAATAATAACTTTTTATCGTTTTAGGTTTTCAACAAGTTGTTGAGTCTGGCCAGCACTGCTTCATCTCAGAAGTTCCAGTCACACATGTGGAGTCAGATGTTGGTTTCCACATCTGGGTTTTTGAAATCTATCTCAAATGTCTCTGGCAAGGACATCCAACCTTTAATAAAGCAGTGGGTGTATCCTTTTTATTCTTGGTCTGGATTGTTAATATGGAGAATGAGTTTGTTTTTTGTTTGGCACCATTAAAGGTATGTGAAGAAAGGTATGAAATATCTTTACTTAAAACACTTAAGTACATTATCCTTTGAATTAGGGATATATGTGAGCCACAGGTTCGCACTCCTTTCATAGTCATTTAGTGTATGCTGACTTTTTTGCCTGGTCTTCACTAGAAGGGATTTCATGATTTTAAGTTTTATTTTGAAAGAAGCACAAGAACTCTGCTGGAATGTAAGGCCAAATTATACTAAAGGGGTTCCAGAGGACACTGCCCATAGAAATATGCTGAAGTCTGACATGGAAAATGCTATAGTCTGGTGCATTTTAAGATGTGATTTCCAGTAAATCACCATGAAATAAGTAACCTAAAGTGCAGATCAATAGTTTAAAATACATTAACATGTAATAACTTACTAACTTGTGTTAATATTACAATTTCAGTTAAAATAAACCTCTGTGTCTTGATTCTTCAAGTTTCAGTGATATTAGTCAAGAAACAGAGTTTCTTATTTTGAATTGATATGAGGGTAAATTTTAATTTGCTCCATTTAACAGGTTAAATTGGTAGTTTTAATTAACGTGACTGCAGGCTAGAATCGTATGTGACTGCAGCAAAACTACACTGTTCTAACAGAAAGCAAAAGTAGGTATTTCTATTTAGACATTATTTATTTGAGCTGACTTAATAATTGAGTTCTTGCATCTCAATATCTAACTAAAACCAATGTATAATTAATATTTATAGAGTAATGTAAGTTAGTCTCTTATCTGCATCAAAAGTATTCATAAAGTATGAATACACATTATTCTAATTTCCACACTTACCTGTGCCAAGCACTTGAGGAAAATAAGGCTTCTATATGTACATATATTCACACTGCAGCTGCACCTACATGTCAGCATTACTATGTGGGCTGGGTGAATCTTAACTATTGTCTGTTTGGTAAGCACGGGAGAATCGTAACACTGGGATTTGGAGACTTCATCTTCTCTGGACTTTGGCCCTAAGGCTGATCCTGTTAACTGGAACTTGGGTTTAATCCAATGGTTGCAACCTGCCTGCCGCACTTCAAACAGTGTCGCACCTGTGATAGTAGATTTTCCACCTTGTCAGACCAGAGCAAGTCTTAGTATTGTTTGGGAGGATTTCTGATGACTATTAACTAGCACTGTCTTATGCTGTTAATGAGTGCTGTGTTGATGCTGAGATTAAACCATGTGCTGAAGAAACCACTACAAATGCCTTAAGCTGTACCTGGTGACAGTCACAGATCTTTATGAAGGCAGCCACTGTGAACAGAACCAGTCTGAAGTATTTGGCCAAATGACCGTATTTGAGGAGAAAAGTTAATAGTGTGTATACAGTAAGAAGCCTCTTTGAATCTGGAAGCTTCTCCCTTAAATATCAGGACATGAAAGAACAGGTTTTCCTTCCCTGCATTTGTCCTATATTATCAGAAACTTGTTGGGACCATGCACTAGACTAAAATACATCATTCTAGTATTTTAGTTTTACTATAAATAAATTGTAGTAATGGCTGTCATACAAATAATGAATGATGAAGTTATTGACAGGAACAGTTGACTTGAAATTGTTGCTTAGGATAAAAATGTGGAGTTAAATAAGTACTTTTTATCAGACACATTGTGTTCTGTCATCTATATGTGAACTCATATATAGACATATATACACACACAATGACCCAATTTGAAAAACTGCAATAAAATAATTGAGTTAAATGTAGCGTGGGTAGAAAAGAGAAGCTAATGTCTCCATTTTCCCTGCAGTTCTATTTAACTGAAAGATATAGTAAAACAAATCATGTTGAAATAACTGAAGTCTTATTCAACTGCTTTCTCTGAGAAGACGCCAAGGACATTGGATGTGGTGGAATCCAATATAGTTTTTCATAATTACTTTTTTCTTTCTAGATAATTTTCCATTGTAGTTCAGTTTTTCTCCATAATATACATGATTGTAGAATAAAGAGCTATTTAAAGAAAAAAAAAAATCTTAAAAAGTTCATGAACAGTTGCAAGTGTTTTAGTTTCCTGATTTTCTTGGGATTGGAAATTCTAGGAATAAACAAGCATAAAGCAAGTGTAAAGAATTAAGACATTGAGAATTATATTTGTTTATACCTACTGCATTGTGCACTAGAATTCCTATACTGCTTATTAGGGATCAGAGTGGCGTGGTAAAATTTTATGGTAGCTTTGCATTTAATAGAAAACGGAATGTATTGGAATTGGAAATAAAACAAGACTATACGTCTCCTGGGACTCAGAAATACGTGGTAAGGTCAATTTTCCATATTTTACCCACATGTACAAGTATGATGTATGTATGATGTAAGCATAATTTTAATGTTAACAACAAAATCTTGTGAACTTGAAGGGTCCTCTTAAAGTGACAGTGCAAGAACTTGATGGATCATTCAACCATACATTGCAGATTGAAGAGAACAGTCTTAAACATGATATACCTTGCCATTCTAAAAGCAGAAGGTAAGAGCTGAAATACAAACGGCAAGTATTTTTAGTATGGATATATGAAAACGTATAGTGCATTTGACTATAAATATATGCTTTTTAAAATGTTGTGTTTATCTTTTCATAGTCTTACTGAATAAGATTTACCTGTGATGTAAGGGGAGAAAATAGAATTTACTACTGTTTATGGACAGCAAGAAACCTTACATTTTATGTGTAGTTTTTGATTATAAGTAATTCGATAGAAGTTTTATGAAGAGCTTATTTACATAGAGCAAGTTGAATGACGGCTCTGATTAATCAAATTATTCAAAATACCTTTGAATGGCAAAGACAAATTAGAGGGAAGACAAATGTAGGCCAGAGGAGTGTACCCAAGTGAAGATACATGAATGAAGCACTTGCATAGTTTTCTTTTGAGAGTGCCAGGACTGCTCACTAAACCTATGAGCAAGGACAGTAACATACTTCCCAAATAGATTCAGCTGGCTAATGTGTTTAAAAACTAGTTTGACCTCTGCTTCTCAAAATTGTATGCATATGTGCAATTGTAAAAATGATGCGAGTCAAGTTTAAATCCATGCAAAGTATTGGTGATGATTATTCGAACAAAACTGATGCACAGCTCAACTTTGTGAATGTTTTTTGCTGGAAAGAGCATTATTTTTCAGTGTGGTGAAACACACAGAGAGTACTTCTGCAGGCCTAAGCTGCATTTATAGAGATACCTTTGCTAGTATGGTAATTAATACCTATTTTGTTCTACTTTCTCTTTTTTAATAGAAATAAGAAGAAAAAGATTCCACTGATGAATGGAGAAGAGGTGGACATGGACCTTTCTGCCATGGAGTAAGTTAGCTTGTTGGAGTTTTTCAGTCTGAGACTGAGCCATGTTCTCCTTGTCTAAAGCATGCTGTTCTGGAGGATTTGATAGTCATGTTGTACTTCATTATATGACTAGCACATTTCAAGATTATACCACATTTCTTTGCCTTCTTCCAGACTTTTCTTCTATAGCTGGGAAAATGCTTGCCAAGTGTAAAATGTATGGGTTAACTACTATAATCAGTTTGTTCTGTTTTGTACAAGTATTTTAGGCTTGATAAAGTGATACAATAAATTACTTGTTTCTTTCTTACATATTTCTAATGATATCTCTGAGCTGACTTTTTGGTAAAATGTGAACAAGAGTTTTGTTGAAACACAATAAGAGCAATTTTGATTGGACCTCAATGAAGACCATTTAACTGGCACTAAGACAGACGAGTTCCTGAAATCTGTGATTAATGACAAAATAATCCTTTTAGATTGAAAACAAGTGATGAAATGCTTAGTGATAAATTCATACTGGCATTAATTTCAGTTCTAACTGTTTAGCTCTTTGGAAGCAAATTTTTGCTCAATGTAAATACCTGCTTTACTGTCCTTGAGTCACAGCCCGTGGTGCTCTCAGAAATGCTGAAGGTGTTGGTACTTTGTTTACTGGCTGAGGGAAGTAAATAATCTGCTCTTGAAAACTAGTGGTGTCTCTGTTTGAAGAAGGATAGACTGCTTGTCACCTTAAAAGTGTTGGAGATTCTTGTAAATTTAACCTTATCCAAAATATGATGAGAAATAATTTTATAAGAGAGATTTTCTTTGAGCAAGTTATTGTTCTCTTTTCTATATGATAGTTGACATATGACTAAATAATATTTTAATTGTATTTAGGAGCAATTAACACAAATATTTGTGAGTTCTGATCAGTTATGTTCAGGTAGCTTTTTCTTTACACTGAGCTGAGACCTTAATGCTCTTTTTAGAACTACCTTTGAACTAGTATGCAATTTTATGCAAGTCACTTATGTTTTGTTTATCTGCTGACCTTCTAATCTGTGATGCTGTTATTCTTTTGTCCCATTTGGAGTCCTCTGCTCCAAGCATATACGATAATGTCTGTTCTTTTCTGTTCTTCTAAATCCTGTGTGTGCACTCTTCTTTTTACCATCTGTTCTTCTCTATCTACTATCTTGGCAATAATTCTAAAATGTATACAGAACTGCACATCATATTTATAATGATGCTCTTTCTGTCATTCCAAACTCTCTCCTAATTCCATATCTGTATTTTGCTGTTATTAATTTTATGTGGAAAATTTAGTAACAGACTTTATTACATAGTTTGAGCTTGCTGCTCCCATCAATTACTTCTGCAGTCATGGTGTGATGTGAATACTCAAGTACTTCTTTGGGTGTAATACAACGGAGTAATTTTATCTGTAGGACTAAAACTTTAATCTTGACTGTTGATACCTTCACTTTTATCATCATTTGGCTTAGCAGTTCTGTGTGTTTGCATGGTTACCCTTGCCAGCTTTCAACATCACAGCACGTGCGTGTTTGTAAAGCACTTTCACATCTATTGATAAAAAATAGTATATAAAATAATGGATGTTTACCACCAGATTTTATTTGTTGGGGATTTTGTTGCTAGTCTTAGAGTGCAGAACGTGATAAAGTGCTACTCACTTGTGAAAGTTATAGAGTCTGAGGAAGTAGAATTATTGAGTTTATACAGTAGTTTACCATGAACTAAGATCTGTAGGTTAAAAATACTAAAACACGGTATTCACTTTGATGTGTTAGAGGTTTGCCCTGGGAGGCTGTGGAATTGCCATCCTAAAGCAGGGGATTGGACCAGGTGACTTTCAGAAGTCCCCTCTTAGTTCGATTCTTTTATGGTTCTTTGATTCTAAGTACTTTAAAAATAACTTGTAACAAGTTACAACATCTTTTTAATTTCTATAGTCTTGAAATGTTGTAAGCTATTAATGTTTTTCATGTCTGTCTTAGTGCTGATTCCCCTTTGCTCTGGATAAGAATAGACCCCGATATGTCAGTACTGAGGAAGGTAGAATTTGAACAATCTGATTTCATGTGGCAGTACCAGCTTCGCTATGAGAGAGATGTGGTTGCACAAGAAGAAGCCATTCTGGCACTGGAAAAGTTCCCTACTCCAGCATCGCGGCTTGCGCTGACCGATATACTGGAACAGGAGCAATGTTTCTACCGAGTGCGGATGCTGGCCTGCTTCTGCCTGGCCAAGGTGAGCTCGCCTGGGTGGGAATAAGGGAAGAAATCCGCTAGACATTGTAAATGTTTGAAAACGGGTCAAAACTCATCACAGTTCTTAGACTGGCTTGACATTTAGCCTCTTAAAAGTTTTTGCCAAGTATTTTTAACAGAACTGATTTGAAAGGGAAGCTGTATTATTTTAGTCTGTAAATGGAGACTGCAGAAGGCTTTAATAATTGTCAAAACTGAGATGTCAGACATGGAAACCACAAGGGATTTTTCCAGATTTCATTAAGTGGCAGAAATAAAAGACTTTTGTTTAATTTATTTCAAAGCCAAAATGTATTTTTTATGTTACTGGTAAGTTCCTTGGCCTGGCTGTTGTGCTGAAATTCATCTGTCTAATGTGAATTCAGATTGCTGCTCTATATTGTTTCACATTGAATAGGAGCACAAAATATCACATTTGTCTACAATTGAATATTAAAAAGTCAAATAATTCCTTTGAAAAGGGAAGATCTTTTTTCTTTAGACACAAAATTAGTGTTAAGAATGAAAATTAAAGAAGCCTATAAAACAACTGGGTGAAAACACAGAAGAATAAAAATTTCTGAAACAGCATTTTACTGACATACTTTTATGGACAGGAAGTCATACTTATTGACAATATGTAGAGTTCAGATTATTGGCACATAGCTTGCTTTCTGCTCTGTACCTGTTGAGAATAATTCAGTACCTGTATAGAAATAAATCCCTTGGCCATGTTTCGAAAATCAAAATCTAATAAATGCTTATTATGAAGTGTTACAAGTATTACAAAACACTGATGTGATGCTGCCAGTGTATGTGCTAGTGCTGGTACTGCCAGTATCTAACTTAAAATAGGCACGTTTCAAATTCGCTTGGAATATTTAAAAGTGTATTTTCCATAGGTAAATATTAAAACAGCAGTTGTTAAAATGTTTAAATGCAATACTTTTTTCTGTCTTTGCTTTGAATTCTTTGACTTTGAGTCACCATCCCTTGAGGTGTTTAAAAGATGTATAGATGAGATTCTTAGGGACGTGGTTTAGTGCCAGGGTTGAGTTAACAATTGGACTCGATGATCCTGAGGGTCTTTTCCAACCGAAATGATTCTATGATCTTAAGCCAGTTTTTTTATGCTATACTGATTGAAGGATGCAGAAATAGAGTGTACGTGCTGTCTTTTAAGTTGAAATAATGCAAGGCAGGCTACTTGCACTATGGTATGGGGAATGTGCATATACATTGAATTCAGAGTGTATAGTGTATCAGTAGAATAAATAGAAAACTTGGATTCGATGAGTATTTAAAGAAACATTCAAATGAGTCAGAACAAATTAGAAGACCAAAAAATGCTGAAAAGATGTTGATTGAACTGCTGTTGATTTAATTTGAAGGTACTGTTGTTCAGCTATAGATTTAGCAAAATGAAAAGCTTAAAATAGGCAGAAGTTTAAAAATATTAACAAATTTACATCCCAGTTTTAATGGAATAGTGAATATCTTGTAAATACAGTAACCTTTGATAATAATTTTGGGGGTTGGGTTTTGTTTTACACTGCTACATAAATTTCACATTTGCAGTTTCAAGTTCATCATCATGGTTTCTAACCAGTCTTTGGAATTAAGCCTCCTCTGCAGGATGAGTCGTTACATACCTTACAGAAGGAGCTACATCTGCATCTTTAGTTCGAAGACTTCAGTTATTGCAAATGGAACATCTAGTCTGGCCACAGTGTTTTCTCTCTCTACCTTTCCTTTGAAGCCTTAGTGGGAAAATGTTTTTTCAGTAATAAAGCAGCCATCGTCTGTAAGAGCAATGGTGAAATGGATTATTACCCATCTTCAGATAGCCTCTTGCTTTTCTTTCTCTTATTGCATATATAATACCTTTTGAAACAAGCTGAATAATTTGGAAGGAAATCAGCAAATTAATTTTATTCTGTATGAAACCAGATTTTTCCTTAGTTTGTGGTGGGTTTGCAACAATGGAAACTCCTGCTACATTGTAGGGTACATTGGCCCCATTTGTTTGCATGTGCTTTAGGGGTGGTCTTTTAGTCTTAGGGTGGCTGGGGCAGACCTAAAGTCTAGGCTGAGGTTGCTGGCAGGGTAAATTTGGGAAGTTGGTATTGCAAAAGCCTCTTCCATCACTGGCTTCTGTAGAGTCAGAAGACTTGGCTTAGTAAACACGGAATTTTCATCTAAAATATAAAAAAATTAAGAACAGCAGTTTGTCATGGAAAGATAATTAGTTGCAGACATCTTCCAAGTGGAGGAATTTTCATTAAAATTACCTTTAATGTAGAGAAGATATACTGGGGATGGCAGTGAAAACTTAGCTAATGTAAGATAATACATTGATGAAAATATGTATCTATCTGAAGGACAGTGTGTTCTTGGCTATTATCCTTTTAGATTATGGGAAATGTGTATTTTTCTACAGCCAAACTAAACTTGCAGTGGTGATGTTAATACAATTTCCTTTCTCCCCTAATTATACAGATTGCAAATTCCATGGTAAGTACGTGGACAGGACCACCAGCCATGAAATCACTCTTTACCCGAATGTTTTGTTGTAAGACTTGTCCAAACATTGTGAAGACCAACAACTTCATGAACTTTCAAAGCTACTTTCTGCAAAAGGTAATTTTTTTTTCACTGAAAGTTTTGAAATAAATGTCAAAATACAAAAATGTTCCTGTAGTTGACAGCTACAGGAACGTGGATAACACGGTCCTGCTTTACCCCTTCAAAAAATCAAAAATAACTAGTTCTTTCTTATATGGCGTCTGTTTGTTCCATCTTAGTCAAAAATCAGTTAACAAAATGTTAGTAATTTTTTTCTGAGTAGCTGAAGTTAGCAGCTTCTTCAGAAGAATGAAGTACATGTGATAATTATTTGTAAATATTTGTGAGCTCGTTCTTAAATAGAATTTGCACAGTTACGAAACTACTCATCTTTAGGTGAATTCAGCAACTGTCTTCATTAATGACAATGATATCATACTGCAAATAAAATCCCATAAATCTTAAATTGGTGGGCTTTTTAGTTCAAGGCACTGCGTAATCCTCCTTGCCCTCTCCTTTTCAACGTCATGAATTGCTGCAGCTTCTTTTGATGTTAACGCAGTTTTTTTTACACTGGGACCTATAGTTACTAGTTGTACAGTGAGTAACAAAATGAATTACAATTATTTTCTCTCAAGATTCGCTTTATAATTATTTGATGACTGAGTTCTTATTTCACAGGGATTTGCTATTGTAAATTTGTTAATTACTCATTTTCAGGATGTAGCTCTTTTTGGGATATAACTGTCATTTCAATAATGTAAGAATGATGTTAGTATTAATTTTTTTACACAGACTATGCCTGTTGCCATGGCCCTTCTGAGAGATGTTCACAACCTCTGTCCTAAGGAGGTTTTAATGTTTATTTTGGATTTGATCAAGTATAACGATAACAGGAAGAATAAGGTAAAGAATGTGCTTATTTTAATCTCTCCGTTTTTTGTTGAAAAAAGTCTTAGTTAATAAACTACAGGATGTTTTATGCCGCTAATGTAAATATCTAGCTAGGAGAGTTGATGAAAAGGTGGTACACTAAACTAAACAGTGAATGTTACAGAATGTTCTGTAGCTGACAGTTCTATGGCAGCATTTCTTGGATGTTTCAAAGCTCTTTGTGCTTGTTGACTTACTAAGGACCCGCCTGTCTCCGTTTGCACACATACTTTTCTTGCGTTACTCCTTTTCATTCAAGAGAGCCATGTGTTTTGAGAAAATGTGCGTCAGGCTGACATGTAGCGTGCAAAGCTAAGCACTGATTTGTTGGGCTTTTTTTACACCTTGAGAAGAGTGTTTTGAAGAGCAGGGAAATGAAATGATATTTTTTTAATTGATATACAGGACTCTGATCCTGGGTTCTGAATGTCAGCTCTAGCTTACAGAACTGGATTGTCTTCTTTTGGTTAAATAACAGCTGAAACCCAGGTTGATATTGTTCCATCACTAAAATGAAGCTTCTGAGTTGGAAGTGTTGCCATCTAAAGTTCCTTCCCACACAGACCACCTCTGAAGGCTGACTAGATGACGTTTAAGATCCTGAGATGGTAAAAATTGCATCTCCCTAGCTACAGAGCAAGGCTGCAACTGCTAGGAGCCTAACACAACCTTCCCAATTAAGTACCCAAAGTTAAGTGGAACAAGTCTGAAGCCTCTTAAGCCTCACTTTTTTGCATGTAGAAACACATACTGTAACAAGACACTTGCTGCAAGGATTACTGGAATAAGAGGATGATAACGGGTGGAGGGTTAGACACATGGGTGCAAGCCCTAGTGCTGACAGAATGTGGTCAGTTGTGGTAACATCCCCCCATCGCCCAAGGACATGCTTTGTGCTGCTTACTGAACTAACAACCAACAAATGCAACAGCCAGCACAATGGAAGGGGTGAAACGGTGAGCCCAGGTGAAAGGAGCAAATGAAGAAGTGAGATTTTCCTCACTGAGCAGCAGTGAGCCCAATAGTTCACTTCAGAAGCTTGTGAAGTTGCTGTCTAGATAAACTGATTTTCTGAGGTGCTAAACACCCATTAACCTTGGTACTGAATATAGAAACAGGCAGGTAGTTTTAGATGCTCACATTTAGAAGTAATTGCTTTTATTTTCTCTATCTGGAAAATTTTCAATGCCTGTTTTTTTCTGTTTTTATAAAACAATTTATTAGTGTTAATATGTTCGTATTACTATTAATCAGTTCTTATCACAGAGAGAAGATTAATGATCGATAGCATGTCTGCTTGTTCAGTCACTCTCAAATCCATTTCCAGAACAAATTTATTCCTGTTTTGCTTTCTCCTGCTGGTTTTCATATGGTTTTTGTTTTAAGATCTTGTTCTGTGTAACAGTGTTTCAACATTTCCTAGCTTTAAAGAATACACATTGTTATATTTGCTTGTGTTTAAGTGCTGTTTTTATCTAGTTTTCAGACAACTACTATCGTGCTGAGCTGATTGATGCCCTAGCCAACTCTGTAACTCCTGCAGTCAGTGTGAACAATGAAGTTCGAACATTGGATAACTTAAATCCTGATGTTCGACTTATTCTTGAGGAAATTACCCGTTTCCTAAATATGGAGAAGCTTCTTCCCAGTTACAGGCATACCATTACAGTCAGGTGTGGTTTAATAATTGTACATGTGAAGAGAACAGACCAATTACTGCTATTGTTTTCATGTACCCTTGTGTAGCTAGTATTTGAGATTTTGGCTTCTGTGTCCTAAATGTCAAATCCCTTCCAGTTTCCAAAAGCTGGTGGCGCAAGTTTGTACTGATTGCTTTCTTTTTCAACATTAATTTCTATCAATGTAGGCTTTTAATAGCATAGTTGTTGATCAACAATATTGATCAACAATAACAAGTTGATCGTGCTTGTGCCTCTTTAAGAAGAGCGTTTATGAAAGCTTTGCAATAGGTAGACTTGTAACAATATTTGTAGAGTGCACAACATAGTCTGAGCTGTGTTTTCCCTCTGAATTATTATAGTTCTACTGAAACCAAACAATGGGTTTGACGCAGTGGGGAATTTTGTTTGTGTTTCTGCCTAATTCAGTTAATGAGAGCTATGTGTTCATACTGTGAAAGTAATTGTAACATGTTAATTTGGATAATATAATTCTAGAAAAATCACGCTACTTGATTTTGAACAGAGAAATTGTCTTGGTTTTGGCTGATGTCCCATAAACCTAATGTGAATTTTCTCTTTCTATCACTTCTAGCTGTTTAAAAGCGATTCGAGTTCTTCAGAAGAATGGTCATGTCCCAAGTGATCCTGCTCTCTTCAAGTCATATGCAGAATATGGGCACTTCATAGATGTCCGGATAGCAGCATTGGAGGCTGTTGTTGATTACACAAAAGGTACTTTATTCAAGTATTTTGACATTTTGTAACACTTGTGATATAGTAGAAAAACTTAATAGTTAACCTCATTAATGTAAGGTTGAAGTAGTGTCCACCAGAAGAGCTTGAGTGATGACAGATGCATTGATAAGAAGCTGAGATTTCTATTAGTGACTTTGTCCCAGAGAACGCAAGTTTTGTGAAGCTGTGGTGAGTGTTGCTTCTCAGTGTCTTGCAAATGGAATCAGATACCTGAGTTTTGAAATAGTGAGTAGACAGCACAATGAGTAGTGGTAAGGAGTTTTGGTAATTCCTTTTTTAACAGTTCATTTTCAGTTATTTTGATTCAGTTGTGTTCAGACATAATTGCTAGTCAAAATTCTTGGCTTTTGTTTACCTTCTTGCTAACCTCTTTATTTTGCTTTTTGCATGCCTATGATGGTTATAAATTTTGGAAATGTAGATTATTTCAATGGTTATTGGTTGATTCTGCTTTGAAATTCCTTATACATAGCTTATGTCTGTGAGATATTTCCATTCTTTCAATATTGCCTTTATCTTAGTTGACTGTTGCAGGTCCGTGAAAACAATGCTGGGTAGCTTTTTTAAATGCCATTCGAAGTTGAAATTCAATCCTGACAGATTTTCTAGAGGCAGTTAGAAATTATAGCTTTAATAATTTGCATGAAATGAGTTTAGTACTACATTAGCCTGTTTATTTGGGTTAGTCTTTCTTGGTTCAGCAGACTTGTGACAGTTCTTGAGTTTGAAGGTTTATCCCTATCAAAGTGGCCAAATCCTTCAGCTCCTCCTCTGTGAAAAGATTGGTGATTCTGGGCTTCTGATTATTCTGCCTCAAATTTCATGTTTTCATTTTCAGGGTAATGGAGAGTTTATTTTTTTTCTTTTTGCATGAGTTATTGTTTTCTATTTTTTTTTAATAAAGGCTTTATTACTTCAATCTTACTGCTGTCATTTCGTCCAAAGACTTCTCCAACTAAATAGGCAAGGGGAAGTTTTAAGGCAGTTGGATTGTTTGAGTGAACTCATCTGGCAGGATTCAGACATACGCTTGCAGACTGAAACCAGCCTGGCATGCAGAGAAACCAGTAACTTCAAGGGAGGGTGAGCACTGGACGGCACTCTCAGGCTCAGGCCTCAGTGTTGTGAGTCACCAGGCGTTCTGGATCCGTAACCCACTGCACGTGTACGATTCGGTGACCCTGTGAGTGATACCCAGCTAGAATTCAGAACTCTGCTGGTGCTGTGTGTCTCTTTCTCTGTTAAGGTTACTTGCTTTGTTCCTCCCTTCGTAGAGTGTTAGTGGAAAGATTTGCTGGAGAATGGAAAGCTTACTCATCATCCTGCTTCCTCTAGAATAATCTCCTCACTAATTCATCCCACCCTTTGGAAATACAAACTGATAGAAATAATGTTTTCTCATTAAATTCTTGACCTTTTATGGATGGTGTTCGTACTTAATAACTGACCTGGATAAGAAACTGTACTGCAAA
Organism: Pampusana beccarii; assembly: GCA_013399365.1. Lineage (NCBI taxonomy): Eukaryota > Metazoa > Chordata > Aves > Columbiformes > Columbidae > Pampusana > Pampusana beccarii. The sequence continues at coordinate 66,715 of VWYH01005896.1, forward strand.
GTAATATAGTACATGTTCAAAACAGTTGATCAAATGGGTTGCTATGTAAGCAAGATAGGGTAGGTTGCTCAGAATACTCTACAGGAAGGTAAAACTTGAATGGTAAAAGGTAGTAGAAAGATTACTTGAAGAATTCAGTGATTGAGCTGAATGTAATTTTTGACTGAGCTCACTGTGAGATCTGGAAATGATGGATTAGTGTGTTACTGTGCCTGACTGCCTTGCCCCTTGCAAATGGCTTTTTCTCTGATGCAGAGGTAGCAGATGCAAGTATCTGTCTGCTATAAAGTCACTATAATTCACAACACAGCCTACTCTCTAACTGGTCATCAGCATCATTTCTCAAATACAGCCTTCCAGCAGTGACCACGTTAGCTTCTGCTCCTGCTCTAAGACTCGTAAGTTTTTGGTGGAGGGGTAATTCCAGAAGCTCAGTGTGCTGGCTGACTTCTGCCGCTGCCCATAGAGAAGTCTGCAGCACTTGTCTCATAGAGCCCTAAACCTGGCTTTGGAAGGAGAAAAGATTGGCCGTCTATTGCCAAGAGGTCTGATTCTCATTCCTGGTTACCTTATTTCCAGTTCATACTGGATGTAAACCAGCAGCTATCAAATGCCTGTGGCTTGTGCCAAAGCTGGTTTTTTAACCGTTCTTGTAAAGGAAGCTGACAGATTTTGTAATCTCCATAAAAAGGAAAGTCTGTATTTTCTTGGGCAGTGTGGAACTCCCATGTTTTTCTATCAACTCTCAGGGTAGGAATAGCACTGCCTTTTTTTAAGTTACTTTAAAAGAAATGATTTCTCTGTGGTACTGAATAAGTTGTTTTCTTTGCTGGTAATACTAAGGCCTTTTTTGAGACACGGTAACTCTGTAAAATGCTTGAGGCGGCATATAAGGACTTGGACAGTTGGTCTAAACTGGCTTGAAGTGAGCAGAGTTGATTAGCTTTTTAAAGTTAGCTTCTGATGCATATGTGACTATTAGTAGTTATATGTATACAACAAAGCAGTTGCGTATTTGTAAGAGATAACAACAGGCCATTCTAAATAAATATGATTATCTAATCTCACAATGTTAAAGCTTAGTGTCTCAGAGATGCTCTGTTGTAATTGGGAAGTGGTATACCATGTCTTGTAATCTGAAAAAAATTCAAGAGGGCTTTTACTTCAGAAAGCAATCACTTGTTTTCATATCTACCAGAAACATGAAAATCTACACATCTTTCTTTTCCCACACTCTTCTAGACAAACTGGCAAGATACAGACAGGATGGGTGGTCTATGAGATAGGTAGGAAATTGGGTCATGGGCCACACTCAGAGGGTGGCAATCAATGGTTTTTACTCAGGCTGGCAGCCTGGCACAAGTGGGGATTCTTCAGAGAACATCTTCATACATGGCCTGGATGACAGCATTGAAAGCAGCCTCACCAAGTTTGCTGATGACACTTAAGCAGTTGGTGAAGTAGACACATCAGAAGGGAAAGCCATCTTCCAGAGACCCGCGCAGGCTGGAAGAGTGTGCAGGCAGGAACTTTGTGGAGTTTAATGAGGACAAGTGCAAGGTTCTACATCTGGGAAGGGGTAACCACAGAGCCCAGTACAGGCTGGATCTGTGTGGCTGGGGAGCAGCGTTGCTGAAAGGGATCTGGTGGTCCTGGTGGACAACAAGCTGACCATGAGTCAGTAGTGCACCCTGCAGGAATGGAGGCAAATAGGATCCTGGGCTGCATCTGCAGGGACAGACTACCAGAGAGGGACACACGATCATCCCACTCTACTCAATGCTTGTCAGGTTGTACCTGGAGTACTGTGTCCAGTTCTGGCCCCCACAATTCAAGAAAGACATGGACAGACTGGAGAGGGTCCAGAGGAGGGCACAAAGATGATCAGAGAGCTGGAGAACCTGCCCTGTGAGGGAAGACTGAAGGAGTTAGATCTTTCCTCCCTGGAGAAGAGAAGGCTTGTGGGGACCTCATTGCAATATTCCAGTACTCAAAGGGAAGCTACAAAGAGGATGGGGAGGGTCTCTCTTCACAAGTAGCCATAGAGAGGATATGCGGCAACAGGTACAGTTTGCACCAGGAGAAGTTTCATCTTGATATAAGAAATAAATTTCTTGGTCTGTCCAAGGTCCGGTTTAATTTGTCATTGCTCCCCAAAATGTTTCATAGTTGCTATATAAATTTAAAGAGCAAGTTAAATGCATTAGAAGCAAAGCTTCGGAAGTCTAGCAGGCCTAGTTTATGCTACAAGGCAAATAGCAGGGAAGACGTACTTTATGTAACGCACAAATAAGTTTAAGAAGAAAAAAGGATTTTTTTAACCACAAAAGCATAATGTTTATTGGTTCTGTTATGCAGTACTATCAGCCTAAACAATTCATCTCCTAGATTTCTAATTTTCTAATTGAAAAGCGTTTTTAAATCCCTTTTGTTAGCAGCTGAAATAATTGCGACTTGCTTATGATTGTGACTCTGTGTTCGCCATGTTTTTAGTATTTTTGCTGCATAGGTATACAATATTCTTTTTCTTCTATGCAAAACCAGTGTTGTATTTAGTGTTCTAGCCGCCTTCTGTCCCAAGCAAGGTAGCTGCCAGGAAAAGCAGCTGTGCATGGTGTTGAGCACAGGCAGTCACTAATCCCCTACAAGTATGTTTTAGGTGTAGCTTTTCAAAGGTTTCTCCAGTTTTTAAGGCAAATCTGAGATTGCACTTTTGGTCTGTATGGATAGAAATTTGCTCTGGCACCATCCAGAACTGTGTAGCTGTGCTCCAAGTGGTGCAGCCCAGTTCAGTGCCTCACCACTGTAACCAGTTCTGGTTTGGTTGGATTGTAGGAAGGGCAGAACTGACTTGCAAGTGGCCTGTAGAAGACTATCCAGCCATCTTCTAAACAATACTATAATTTAGTTTTAATTGCTTGGCTGCTTCCTCCCAGCCCAGGAAGAGATTTTATGTTCTAGTTGTCCAAAGCATTTAAAGAACTTTTATTAGAAATGAAGTCCTCATTCTCATAGTATAATTGAAATAATCACCTTCTCCTTTAAAAGCAACTTACCCTAGTGAATAACAAGGAAATAATTGGTATTAGAATTGACTGGGCTTGAGAAGTTGTATTTAAAAATTGTTGGCTGAAAGCTGACTGAGATCAGAAAGAAAAGTTGAACTGAGGTATTGAGAACTGAAAATACGGTAGGCATGGGGAAGAAAAATACAGCTCTAGGACCGCAAAATGGAAAGCAAGAGAAATGTTTCTGGAGCTGTCTATACAGGAATGATTAGTACACCCCAAATTCTGATGTAATGCAGAGCCTAAGCAAGTTCTTCATTGTTTCGAGGAAATGGGAAGAGAATACTGCTGCAAAATCTTACAATTATGCACCTGAGAAAAATACTTCATAAAAATTATTTTTTTTTTCTGTAATCAGTGGTCATGATACCCTGTATTGTTTCCTATTTTGTAGTGCTACTCTGACAGTCAGAATTTTGTAATGAAATTTAAATTTTAAACTAACAAGCTGATTTTCATTCCAACAGTGTCAGGCAGCAATTTTCTAGCAGCATGTGCTGATAAGTTTCAAAATACATTTTAATTACAAAGTATACTCATTTTAAAAACTAAGGATAATAATGTTTCACTGATTCCCGTGTATGGGAATTGTATATTCTCTGTTCCCTATAGAAAATATTATACTTCTGATTGTTGAAAGGATATTGGAATGTGTTCATTTTAGGAAGCACACCATATCAGGATAATAATTTACTCTGTGACCATCTCAATCAACTCTCACGGATGGCTGAGTTCCCTTCTAATGGTCAAGTTGGTGGTTATTGAACAATTGGGGCATGAAGGAGTTTTCCTGCCTGTTTCTGTTTCAATGTAAAGTAGATCACCTTTTACTTTGAATTCGCACTGTAGTTAATGAAATTTTGCTTTAGTTGCAGTGATTCAAGCTCTTTGGATGCTAATTCAGGAATTTGTGATTGTCTTGATCAAAATCCCACCAGTGTATTATATATTTATAGACATTTTCTTTTATTTTTCTTCACAGTTGATAGGAGCTATGAAGAACTACAGTGGCTGCTTACTATGGTTCAGAACGATCCTGTACCCTACATAAGGTTAGTGAGTGAATAAAGAGCCAGTATTTTTACTAATGCTGGAACTACTAAGTAAATTCTTGGCCTGGAATTCGTGGAATAGATCAAGTGCTTAACTGCTTGAAACTTCTTTATAAACCTGTTTTTTTTCTGCTTGTCATTTTATATGTTATGAATTGAAATGTGTTTTGATGTTTCAACAGTTCACATCCCCCAAATTAATATACTCTGTTCTTATTCTTCATTATATTATTTTTATCTTTTATGTTCTACCCCTGTGGTGAAAGTCTGAAGTTAGAGGTCATTTTCTGATCATAAATAAAGTATATAAATCTGATGTTGCATCCATCAAAAGATTTTATGATATTTAGAGAAGACAAAGGTTGAAACATAGCGCACACAATGTTTTGCCAGCAAGGAGTGTAAAGCAATTGTTAGACTGTAGATGGGGTGAAAGGATAACGGGAAAATACGGTGTAATTTCTGGTATTGCCTGTTTCAACTTTGTTTTCACCAATGAGTGATTGGATATTCTAGCACATACATTATATTAATAAATTGTTAAACACTGAGGTTCGTAATAATTGTTTTTTCCTAACACTTTTTTCTTATGGCCACCATTTAAATTTAAAGATTAATTTTAGTTTTACTCTCTATAGGTGATTTCTTATGAAGATCATAGTTGCACGATTGTTCTCTATTTCTCTCATTCTTGTTAATGAAAGTAGACATGATTAGACTCACTAGAGGAGGCTTAGCTTCAGTCTAGGAAGGAGAATTAATTTGATTTGTATCTTTTTAAAGAAGAGTTTAAATTTTGTATTGAGTGCTATATGTAAACCTCTTCTAAAAGAAAAAGAAAAAATCTGTAAGAATTTTTTTGTTCCAAAGGTGCAAGACAGCAAGGGGAAAGCTGGCTAAACATGGAAAATAGTTAAAATAATAAGTAATGAAACGAATAATTATTCATAAATTGTTTTCAAGGCCAAGTTTAAAGAAAGTAAGTGGGGGAAATGTATCTACTTCCAGCTCAGTCTGTAAATATTGTAAGTAAACATGGTAAGTGCAGAATTTTTGTGCACCAGTGGAACTGAAGAGGTGACAGTGTTCCTTTCCAGAAGGATGTGCAAGTCACTGGTTTTATTCCTTTCATTTTGTATCAGTCATAAACACTAAAAGATTCATTGGTGTCAGTATGTTAGGAGTTTATTTACCAGTGTTTCTCTGTCTTTGTAATTATCAAATCAGTGTGCAAAATATGTTGTTACTGAACAGAAGAACGTAATGTAGCTTAAAACTTTGTACCTGTTAAAAGTGATGTCTGGTAACATCCTGCTGCTTTGCACCTTATTTCTTATTTTTAAGTTATATTCCAGATGGTAAATCTGTGTCTATGCATAATATGGACAAAAAGAAGAGCTAAAAGCGTAAGACATTGGTTACGATTCTGGAAGAAATCCTGCATTTGTAGAAATTTGTAAGAATATTGCAAACTGAACAAACTTTATATTCTTAGTGTGTTCATTTGGATTTAATAAAGATTTTTTTTTTCTGTTTCTTTTTTAGGCACAAGATTCTGGATATGCTGACTAAGAATCCACCGTTTACCAAGAACATGGAGTCCCCTTTATGTAATGAAGCTTTGGTAGATCAGCTTTGGAAACTGATGAATTCAGGTTGGTTTTTTTGTTTGGTTGCTGTTTGATTGTTTTGTTGGTTTTTATTGTAAGCTTTTAGAGAAAAGTGTGAAAGACTTGCTTCAGAATATGCCAGGAGCTCTCGTAGTTTTGACAGTTAAAACTTGAAAATTCATTCTTGGAAGTTCAGTATCGTGTTATGTACCTCTAGAACTTTCTCAGCGACACAGGGTGCCAAACCTTGGATTTCATTCTTTTGTCTGCTGCTGTAGTGTGCTTTGATGTACTTGGGCATGGGATGCGTCTTTGACCCAGATGTTCAAAGCAAATATTTCCTCAAATGGTGGTGTCTGTGTTACCTTTTTCTTTATGGTTTGCTTTAGATTAGATAGTCTCTCTTCGTCCTCTTTTACTAAACTTGAGAGAACATGAGAGGATAACATTTGTAAAGATAATTTAAGTGAGATTTTTAGAAGTGTATTATAAACCTAAGACTCAATTTGCCTTCGGTGATTAGGAAAGATCCTAATGAGAGAAGGGCTTACATCTTTACCATTGACCTGTTTTTCATTACTGAAGCAGTTTTATCCAGTCCTGACAAACTGCCCTTTAACATCTGGCACATTACTACAAAGATTACATATAAGCGGTTATACAGCTTTTTTTAGGTCATTGAAAGCTGTCTGCTCTCTATGTATCATTATTTTTAGTGTTTAAAAGTTTACAGCTATGCTCCAGGGGTTGAAGTGGGGAGACTGCTAATAGTTCAGTTTCATAGGATTTGCCAAGTGTCAAGCACAGAAAATAAACAATTTTGATGTTCCCATCAGAAAGTTTGTTTTTCCTTTTTCTGGCGAGAAGAGTGTGTGCAGTGTTACTTCAACCCTTACCTCTTTTTGCAAGTAACAAATAGAGTATACATTCTTATTATGATTCATGGGGCTTTAAGTACTTAAATTTCTATACATCAAGATGACATAATGTTTCAATTTATTTTCTGTAAGGGATAACTGTACCATTCCAGGATGCCTTGAAAAAATGTTTGTTAATGTGAGACAAGTTAGTAGCCAGGTTTGAAGCTGCATGATTCCAGAATAATGAGTTGCTTTCATTTAACATAAACACAAGCAGTAGAAAACAGACTCTGATTGATAGATGTAATCTTTTTGTTTCTTCAGTGTTAATTTGCATTAAATTGGTAATGCTCACAAGTTGCAAAAATTGCAGAGAAATTCAGCAACTAATTGTATTTAAGCTTAGCTGTTCTGCTGGAAAAGGAGAGAGACACTGGATGGGAATTGATAATATCATTTTAAGATGTACTAGTTTAGGAAGTTGAGTAAATAGTTTATTGATTAAATATTAAATAGTTCTAAAATTAATATTTGTGAATGTGTCGTTCTTTGGGGAGTATTTTAGAGTTAGAAACGTCCAGATCGATGTTCGTGTTGCTTATGCTCGTAAGTGGGAAAGCATATGTAAAGCTAAGCTTACTTTAGCCCCATGAAACTTAGTATTGACAGGGGTAGATCTTGTAATTATGTTTTGTGCCACATCTTGCACTGCCGCATTAACATGGCAGTTGGCACATATGTGTCTTGTTTACCAGATATAGTTTGTTCCTGTTGCAGAACAATATGTTCAATAACATTGCGATCAGTCGAAAGCTGGGCCGAGTTAACACCAGAATTGCTGTATTTGCAGCATTGCACCAGATGTTCAATGTCTTTCTGTTGCGGTTGGTGCCAAACGTGCTTTGACCGTTTGTGTATGAAGATACAAAAGCGTTACAGTTTGCAGTGAAAAACAAAATCAATGAAGTGTTGCTTTGCGCAGTAAGAATACGTATCTCCACTATGAATACAAATGAAAAGGTTGAGTATCCAGTGACATACGTGACACGGTAGTGACATCAAAAAGCACGTTGATCATTGCTGGCTTGTGTTCTCTGGCAGTGCTGTTTCCAGAGGCTACTGATCTCAGTCATGCTTAAGCCTCTACTACGTTCCATGGAATACATAGGCAACTGAAACCAAATCCGTTGATGTAGAAAGCCAGTTTGGTAACAAAGTGTTCTATTTAATTGTCCAATAGTAAAACTGAAACTTTAAGCACACTCATATGCTTTTATTTTTATTTTCCTTTTATTTTTCATTACGTTATTATAGCACTTAGTTTCCCAGTCCTGTTCTACTAAAAATGTCTAGTTTACCACCCAAACAACTGAAAGCCTTCCTTTTAAACAGGATGTCGCAGGTGAGTTTGGCTCAATAAGAGGCAGGAATAATGAGGGAAATGTATCTTAAGCACAGAAAATGACATACTGTGGTGGATCCAGAAGACTTAAACGATTTTACTTGTGGGGGAGGAGGAGATTGTATCTCTGTATTAACAATAATCTCTCTTGGATTTCAGGAACTTCACATGACTGGAGATTACGATGTGGTGCTGTGGACCTCTACTTCACACTTTTTGGCCTCAGCAGACCGTCTTGTTTACCATTACCAGAGCTTGGACTGGTTCTTAATCTGAAAGAAAAGAAGGCTGTACTTAATCCAACGATTATCCCTGAATCAGTTGCAAATAATCAGGAACCTGTGAACAGTACTAACAATCACGGACAGTCAGTAGGATTTCAGAACACCGTAAGCACAAACCATCTGCATATATCCCATTCAGCTGGCTCTGAGTCCTTGCGCTGGTTGCTGATTTAATTTCATGTTGTGTTCAGGCTTCTCATGCTTTACCTAAGCTGCCTTCATACCTTATTAGTCTTTATTCTTTCTGCTTGAAAAGCTGGCATATACCATAACTTTTTTGACTTTTCTAAACTGTTTTGCATAGCGTATGAAAGCTTTTTACTCATTTTGTTTTGTTTTCTAGTCGCATCATTTCTGTTCTTTATAAAACTTCCCTTTTTCTATGTTGCGAATGAGACATGAAGTGATTCACAGAAATGTTTGATGCTGTGATGAAAACTTTTTTCATTAGACTAAGAATATTGCTTACAGGCAAGTTAAGCAATTTTCCAAAACAAAACCTTTTATCAGTAAATGTATGACATCTTAAAATAGATAGATATACCTCTTTTTAAACAACTCTAAGAGATGTGAAAGTTGGAACCCTAACACATCTTCATTGAAGGCTTGAATCTGACTAGTACTGTGCTCTGGAGGATTTGTAACAACTTCTGAAAAATCTCGTACATTAAGTTCGATATCTTTCTGGCTTTGGAGGCTTCAGTCATAGCACATAATCCATTGTGTAGTTAGAAAGTAGACCTTACCAGCTATTCAAGTCATACTTTTCTTAAGAATAACTGCCGCTGCTGCAAGACTAATTCTTTTTGTTGGACAAACATAATGAACGGGAGAAGACTCAGCAGACATGGAAATAATGAGTAATTCTCGTAACAGTTTCAAAAACTACATTTGATTGAAACTGCTTAGGAGTAAATCCTGAAAGAGAATGTGAACATGTGGTTAACATGTTTGAAACCCTTTCTATTCTTTGAATGGGATGGTTTACTGTTACTTTATCAGTCCCATAGTTTCTAAGTTGTTTTTTATTCAGAAGTTTACTGAGAGTGCAAATCATCACAGTACCTTGCAGTCTGTTTCCAGTAGGGGGAGAAAATGATGGAGTCAAATATCATTTAGAGCTATACCGCATATTTGCAGAACATAATGAGTCCTGATTTGCTGCACCTAAACATCAGAATTAAATACCAGGAGACATTTTGTTGGCAGATTTTTTAGGCTGTAGTTCAGTGAACATCCAAACTTCTTTTGCAGACAGACTATCTTAATAAAAAAATTTCCTCCTAACTCTTCTTTTTCCTATACTGTCATCTCCATTGTGCTGACACAGTTGTTGCTGCATAGTGAGCTGGATCAGGGGAGAATCTGGTTGAAAAATACCTTTTTTATGAACAGTTATTTCTTGTTGTGTCAGTTTACTGGCCCAGTTCATCGTGTAGTTATACAAATGCTTGTGGCAGCCCAGGACAGAAATCTGTGAGGAAGGTGAAGAGGCTGCTGCTTCTAGCAGTGCTACTGGCTTACTCTAGTCTGAAAATACAACATTAGTGTAAGCCTCAGTTCACACTTCATCCCTCGTATCTTCTCCCATGCTTATCTCTGTTCTCCTACCCCTTACTTTAAGGTGACCATTTTCCCTGTAACTCTCACAAAATTCAGGAACTGATTTTCCTTGAGAAAAATAAGAACCAGTAACATGAAACAAAGATGCTTCTCACATCTTATCCGAAAGTGTTTCACAACAGCAGTGTGTTGTTTTAAATAATAGGAATGAAAAAAGGGGAAATACATATTAGAGGGGAAAAAAGGAATAACAGGTGGTAGAATACATCAGATTAACTAGATTCTTTAAAGCAGACTGTATATTCTGAGAGCAAAACCACATTAAAATCAGCAAATTCAGTGTCACCAGTCTATCAGTACTGAGGTTACCCTCTTCAGAAAATTGAATTTGAATTGTTCAGGGCAAGAGTTTGTGGGGCTGGAGTGCCCTTTGTAGGACAGAGGAAGAGCAGTTCAGTGGAGCAGCATGTGCCCTTGAGATTCTATGTTATCTAGTTTTTAGTGGGCTTTTAATTATGTTTGCTTCTGTAGGTGCTTTATTTTTCCTTCTCTATTTCATATATTGGATTTGTTGGAACACCTCTCTCCTGTTTTAATGACTATATGTATAACTTAGTACATTCCCCTGCTATTTTTATATTCCTTTGACCCTGTTTGATAATCTAAGCAGTAATTTACAAAACAGTTTCAGTCTTTTTAATAAATATTGTTGTGAGATAAAAAAAAAACAACACAAAGCAACAAACAAACTAAATTATAAGTGTTCAGTATGATTTCTATTCAACAAAATAAGCATTAGCTTTTAAAGCTAACTAAAAGAAGATTTAGCTAAATCCCATGTGTAGATCAGAGGCTATCACAGTTTTTCAACTGCGATTTGGACTGAGGAAAGTCTGCGAGGCACAGATTTATAGAAAGGCTATTCAGAGGCAGCAGACGTTGTTGCACACCAACAGTACCATGATTGTGAGGAGGGACAGAAAAGATGCCAATGCTAGATATGCAGAGGGAGCAGGGATAGAAGAGAAACTATGTTTGTTGGAGAGGTTGGCACAAATCCATACAGGATTTTAGAAAATACTTTTTGCCAGGACACAGGGAAAACTTTGTTCAGATCACCCACTTTTCTCAGAAGCGTTTTCAGCTATCAGGTCTCTTTTAGGCTGAAACATGGCTCTTGCTATCTTCTAATTTTGGTCTTTTAATGCTGCTTCAGGAGGATGATCATCTTATTAAGGAAACAGCATCCAGCATTTCTGGTCATCAGCAGGGGGTGAAGAGGAAGGCTGATATGCCACTCGGGTCTCCATTGGAGCCAGGGCAAATACTAGAGAAGAATGAAGACAGTAAAGTCAAACTCAAAATCAGAGTAAGAAATGGAAATTCAACTTGCACAATATGTAGGGTATTCAGAGTAACAGCAGTGGCTTCTGCTGATTTCTCTTAAAGCTGTGTTCAAACAAAAGACACGTTGTGTATGTATGTACAGTAGTTGTTACGCTTACTTTGGCAAAATCATTTCCCATCAGATTCTTTTTGGCTGGCAAGAACTAAAGTTGACAGTTCATGCTCTTGTTCACACAGCTTCACAGTGTATTAGAAAGAAGAAAAGACACTGACCTTTTTTAGTTTTATTGGATTTTTATTCCTTTGCAGTGGTAGATATCACTTCCTTTCCCTCTCACCCCCAGTTTACATCAAAAATAAAATATTTTAAGTTCTATTTAGTGATATTCCTATGAATTAGTAGCATCTCATTTTTTTTCCTGATATCTTAGTTCTCAAACTCTCAAGAAGAAGAGGAAATTGATATGGACACAGTTCATGACAGTCAAGCCTTTATTTACCATCATTTGAATATGTTGGAGAGACCATCCACACCAGGTATGAGTAAATTTATTGGCAAAATGGTAGTTTGAATTTTTCAACTATTTCCTTTGGGGGTGTGGTTTTGTTACTCTTTGTTCCCATACACAGAATGCTGGTAAGTGTTGAATGTTAACTGAATTCAGGGAAGTGTGTAAAGGGTGCAAAAGAACATTTACTTAGCTTCTGGTATATTTATCTATAACTGTATACATGTATACTTTCATACATATCTATGTAAGGCAACTATTTATTGTGCTTATAAAAGTGAAAAGCTAAGGAATGAATAACATGATATGAAGCTGAAACAGAACCTCATAAGCAAATGGGTAAGACTTATTTTGCCATAGTTGTCATTTTAAAAAGAATGAATTTGAAGATTAAATTTAAAGAAAATAGCAAGACTATTCAGGTAGAATTAAAAAAATCTCTAATTTTAATGATTTATAACTTAACACCAGTAGTTAAAAAACATCCAAGCCTAAGAAATTATTAGAAGGGGTTTTCAGAGCAGAAAAGATTGCATCTATGAGTAAAATTATTTCATTTCAAAGGAATCTTTTTCACAAAATATTTCGCAAAATTACTTCTCAATAGCGTTTCTTAAAAACCTTAAGAGAGACTGAACTTCATTGATGTACTTCCACCTTCTTTGCTTCTGTCAGTAGCAAAAGTTTCCATGGTTAGTCTCATTTTCTCAAGATATTTTAACCATATTTGTCAAGGTTGGTTCCAGAATGTGCCAGTGGAGCTAAGCTGAAGCGAAGCATTTGGCCTTAGAAGTAGGATTCAGAATAATTATCCTCTTGCTTGTTTTTCTGTTTTTACCCAGTGGTCGCCTAATATAAAACGTAAGCAGACCATAGTCCTTGGAAAACAAACAAAAACACTTGTCTCCCATGCCTTTAATATTTCATTTCTCTTTTTGGGGGGCTTAATTGCTAACTAGCATCAAACCAAGCAGAGCCTTCTGGCTTTTCAGTCCATGAAACGTCCTTTCTAAAACAAGTTCATGCCCCAGGCTGTGAGCTGCGCTGACAGGCGACTGCATCGGTGTTCCCTGTGGCCTGGCAGTTTGGTGGCCCCATGGAAGTGATGGGCTGGGGGATGTTCCTGCTCCCAGTGTCCTGCTGGGGCTGGTGCCTTGGTGCTGGCCAGGGGGGGTCAGGCTGCAGGCCCATACTCCCATAGGGCCTAGGACTTATGTTTTTACTTCCTTGGCAGATGCTCTAGCCACTAAGGAGTTTTGTTGTGGTGTTTTGTTTTGTTTTGTTTTTAAAAAAGGTAACTGCTGTCACGGCTCAGCTAACAAATGAGGTTCATATGGGGACATAAAACACAGGGAGGTCTAGTTTCTGAATTCCAGATGGTCTTTGGTTAATGACATGTGCCTGTACAGCCAGCTCCACGAGGATGGACTTGTTGTTAGATGTGTAGAGTAACAAAACTCACAACTTTTTACCTAAATCACAGGCATTTCAGCAGAGTGGAAGGGAAGGCTGCATATAGGTTGCTGTCATGAACTTGGGAGCCTAATTCTGCACAGCCTTTACTTTAAACCTCTCAGAGCTGCTTTGAATTTTATCCTCAGTGTTACGGTCAACCATCTCATTTCTGTTACGGCAAAGAATGACACATCCAGGGCATGCGAGTGCGAAGCTGATCCGCTGAGGATTAGTATTTATAACTCTTCCATGGTTATTTTGCAACAATTTTTTTTACTAGGTTTACACACTCTGCAGAATATAAAGTCATAAACAAAACTCTGCCAAATGCTTCACAAATAGGACTTACGGGACCCTCTCTACGCCAGCTCTGTGCTCCAGGACTGTTGCATATTAAGTTTGCACTGGAGTTCAGAAAGGGTAAAGCCCGATCACCAGCAGACGAATGGCTGGTTGGCTGCTGCTTTTGTAGACCTACAGCAAGCAGGCAGAAGCTACTTCAAGTTTCGCTTGTGTGCTGAATGACCTTCTCACCTCTGCTGTTTAGGCATTCAGCACACTGGAATACATTTTCTTTCCTAGGTAGTAAATGAGACGAATGCTGGGTTTCGCCACAGAATTCATTTTAAATAATAAGCCTTTGAAAAGCATTATTTTGAAACGTTTCAGATTAATTTCATTTTCTTTGGTTGGTGTGGTTAGAAACTGTTCTACTTCAGATATTCTTTGCTTCTAAAATTTCACCTGTTAGTTATTCATAGCATTTTTCTTAGAAGCAGAGATGTATGAATTTCAGACTGAGTAAATACAGGCAGTTCAATCTTTAGGAAATGGCATACTTCTGAGGAGAAATGCCAAACAGATGGGGGAGAATAAAAGCACACGTAAATAAAATTGTTCACACATAGGAGTGTTCTGTTTTACAAAAGAATCGCAGATGATATTTCCTGAGGGCCTTGGAGTTTTTGCAGCAATGACGGAGGATGGAGGCACTTCAGTGAGTGCTTATTGTGAAATAGATTGACAACAGGTTCCGAAATGGTCTCAGTGCCTTGTTGCTAAATCTGTAAGACTTTGCCTCAGTTCTGTGACTCTTGGAAGGCAGCGAGCTCTTAGTCCGTGCTCCGTTTTCCTCTCACAGCTGTGGGTTATGTCCCCACATGTCACATGCAGCGTGAGGTCATCAGCCGAGCGCAGCCTGGGGACGGCAGCTGCCAGGAGGAGTTCATCTTGGGTCTCAATCCTGCCGTATCTGTCTATTCTTTGTGTGTTTTCACACTCCCCGCACCACCCCAAAGGATAATTTGGATTTGTTTGAGTTGATGTAAACCCCAAAAAGCCAGAAAAAAGTTATTTTCCTTTAAAAACTTTTTTTTTTTTCTGTATACTTCTGCTCGTGGTTATGAAAGTTAGGGTTGAGACGCTGCGAGGGCAATAAAAGAAGTCTTGTACTACAACTCTTGCAGGATTACAGGTTTCAATACTACAATTACAGTACCTTTCGTAGTTGTTCGTATAGAAAATGTTTTAAATCTTGCTAAAGCATTCTGTCAATGATAATAGGACTGTGGCCTCTGGTGGTTATAAGGGATTCTCAGCATTTTTCAAGGAGTTATTAAAACAAACAAAACATCAGTTGTAAACTGTCTGAAGAATGCTGTTGCATTGATTATTCATTGCCCTAAGGACTAGAAACATGGTAGCCTCCTTTGAGCCTCTAAAGCTGTGGGAGGTCACGTTTCTAATGCGATAACAGATTTTTATTTGCTTCTAAACCATCAAGAATAGTAGTAATGCTCCCTGCTTTTATCTTAAGATCAAAAGCATTTCAAGATCAGATTTTGTGAAAGCAGTAGATCTAATCTCTCATTTCAGTCTGTAAGGTTTGTCATGCATTGTTATCTTCAGTGAAATCAGATTAGATATGCTTTATTTAATATTTTAGTCATCTGAAAGCACAATACTTCAAAATACTTCAAAAAGTTGTGCCGTATGTGTCAGTGGTTATTGACTGACCTGTTCTTTTCTGCTTCCAAAATAAATGCCTGGTTGTAGCCTGCGTGATCTACGAGTGAAGTTACACATCATTGTGGCTCAACAGGTCATCTCTGATAAACATTTAGTTAGAATTATCCCAACTATTTCGGTAGTTTGATGGTTGATACAAAGCAGTATCCAAATCTCTTATCTTTATTTCTACAAAAGGAAAAAAAAGTGCAGCGATGTTATCTTTGTGTGCTGCAGTCGTTTTTCTGATCGCGTTCTGGAGTGCTGGGCTTTGAGGGCGCATCCTGAGCATTCAAACTCAGATCAGAAAAATTAATTTGCCATTCTGTTGATCCATTTGCTGTTTCCTAGGATAATGAAACTGGAAATTTCCCACTGCTGACCTTGTTGGTCACGCTGTTTACCATGCAGATGTATATGAAGCTTTGAAGGTCTAGGCCACACTCGGATGTGTTGACTGGATTGTGGTCTTATCACAGTTATTGCCTACAGTTTGAGAAGATAATTATTTAGCTGGATCGAATTGTTTCTGGAACGATTTGAAATGATACAGCACATACTGCAGTGAAGTATAGAGGAAAACTACTGTAGTCCTGATGTTTAAACAGTACATTTACAGCAGCAGATTTGAGCCTGTGGTGCAAATCACCACATTTCAAGTGTGGATACAGCAGTTAATAGGATTTCAGTCTGAACTGTGTGAAAAGCCCGTTCGGCAGCTCAGTGGGGTTACTAAGAGCATCAGCACATGGAGAAATATATAAATGAGCACTTCTCGGATATGGGGACACCACTGACAGTTATGGATTTTTGCTTTACTTTTTAAGGAGGGAAAAGCCACTGCTGTTCTAACCTATAATATTAATAGAGTATATGTTTGATAGTATCCGTTACACATACGTTAGCTATATTACCCAAAATATAACTGCTTCCAAACTGGTAACTCATAGACTTTGAAGTTCTGTAAATAGTTTTGCCTCACGAAACAGTATGTTGTTTATTATACGTTTCACAAGGAAGAGTGTTTTCAAGTGCTTTATCCTCAAGTGCATGGAAGCAGCTTTAGTGCAAAAATGAGCCCTGCAGATAAAATGACAACATAAATGAGAATTGCACCAGTGTGTGGCTGCAGCGTGTCAACTACACGATTTATTAGAAATAAAAGCAACATAATATTGTAGCTGTGACTTTCTGAGAAAACAACTGATCATTCTTGAACCTGGAAGATGGATAAGGCTAGAAAATCTTCAGATGAACTACCTGAAACTGTTAGAGGCACAAAGTAGTCTGAATTGAATTACTGATTGAACTGTTCTTTTGCTCTGGAGCAGGGAATATTCTAGAATTTTCTGGAATATTAAAGTAAATGTAGTAAAAATAACACCACAGCTAAGATATTATTTTAATGTAAGGACAAAGCAAAATAATTGTTAAATGAAAGTCAAATGATGAAATTAATGAAAGTTACTAGTTAAAAAGTATGTTTTAGCTAAATCGCCAGCTCATCTTGACAGTACTTAGCAGAGGTGATCCTTTGGTATATGTATAAGTAATTATCTATCTGTATATAAATCCTACTAAAAGATATGAAGTCAAGTGGAACTAGTTAAAATTTTTATGTTGAAGCCAAATGATCTGATGTGTTTAGCACATCCTCAGAAAACTTTTGGATAGGTTGTGGCTTTGTTTGTTTGCTGTGGTTTTTCGTGGTTTTGGTTTTTGTTTTGTTTTTAACTAGACCTTTACTTGTCGCTCTCAAACTTGAGATTTTGTCTCATGGTCCATAAAAGAACATTCTACTAGACAGAAAATTGATAACTTCTTTTTCAGAGAGATACAATTTGAAAATTCTGTTTCTTAACACAAATGACAAGACACTTGCATTCTGGAAGCTTGGAATTATTTATGCTTGGTAACTTTGTGTGTATGCTTTGTTGATGGTTCAGCAGATGCATAAACACAGCATGAAATTAAAAAACAGTGTGTCTTGAATGTTTCCAGGGTAATACTGAAAAAAGAAAAGTTGAAATAAGGAAAAACATGGTAATTGTCAAAACAGTTTTCAAGATGTTTACAGCCTTTTTAATGTTTTCTCTTTAGACAAAATGCTAGCCAGAGCTGCAGTTCAACTGCTAGGCGAAGGGAGTGTGTTATTTTTCTCATTAGCAAGCTTTCTTTGGGCTCTGGGAGAGGCCCTTTGAGTGCTCGCGTGCTCGTGTTGATGTCCCCATCTTCCCAGAGGACGTTGGTGGCAGGGTCTGGAGCACCCACAGCTGGAGCACTGGACCCCTGGGCCTGACCCTCTGCTGGGATTTGTGAAGTTTTCTCCCTCTCTGATGTTTGAATAAACCAGGGTGCAAATAGGGTCATTTTTAGCAAGTGTCAATTTGGAAACGTCCTACATAAGCCAGCTGTTTTAAATAGGTTGTACTTGCAGAGAAACAGAGACTGTAAGTCTGTGGTGTCCCACCCTCCGCACACAAAATCAGAAGTATGGGAGAGACCATATGGAAGGTCTTATGAAAGCTTGCTGCATGTTAATGTCTCAAGTTCCATGTTCCCTAATGGTAAAGGGTCAATAACAAAATAAAGGTAAAATAGGTAAAACAGTGTACCCAGCAACGTTGTTTCATATTCATGCACCAATGATTCTTAAAAATAAAAAACTTACCCTAGATCAGAATGTTATAATTATCTGACAGGAATTTTTATTACGACAGAAATTGTTACTTAAAATCTCATCAAGATCTAAAGCCCTTTCATTCTTAAACTCAACTGTGAGTTCTGTATTCGCGTATTTTATTCTCTCTCACGATATCTACAGCACTTGTATTGGTCCCAGTGACAAGGTGGGGACTAATCCTGCCTCATTTCCGACACCTGCCCGGCTGGCAGGAACACCGCACAGCCAGAAATCACCTTGGAACCTCCACAGCCCAACAGGAGGAAATCCAAGGGGATGCACACATGTATGTGCATTTTCTTCCAAGGAATGCTACTAACTGCTTCAGAAGTGAGCTCCTGGGTTCACGCTCCGCTTATTGTGTGTTCCTGCGATTTGAGAAGCCCGAGTTCCCATCCCGCTCCCTCCACCGGGGGAACTGGGTTCCCTGGCACCCCCCTGGGTGGGAGCCTTATATTAGTGCCCTGGAAAGTAATTCCTATTCAGCCTTGTTTTCCTAGTTTGGCGTCGGCTTTAAGTAGATATTAATTAAAAATAAATTAAAATGGAGGAAAAAATGTTCTGCAAGTTTAATGGTGAATTTTACAGGTACAAAGCTGTAAAATTCTTTGTAAAGCTTTTCCAGGCCTGTCCATTTTATAGAGAGCTGAGCTTGGTAGTCTGCGTGCATTCTGTCTGAGCCATCATCCAGGATCAATATATTTGATTCACGATTTCAAAGTACTCTTTTACAGTAGGAAGAAATTTTCTAGATACTTTTGTTTACTTTGATATTGATGTTGTTGTTGTTATTTTTGCATTTAAAAAAGCAACAGATTATAGCTATCATTGACCTCTATGAAGGAAGTGTATGTGTACTCTTAGTACTGGGTCACTTAAAGTAGATTTTTGTGATGACATTCTTTCATTTCTTGTTGACATTTGTGCCATATTAATAATACTGACTGTCTGCTTAAGCGTTAGTAGTCCCTGAGGTGCAGTTGGATCCCTTTTCTCTGCTTCCTGAACATCTCCCTGCCTTTTTCAGTTTCTAGGTGCCCATCACCACCCCTCCAGCCCTGCTGGTTTAAGCTACTGTTGTATTTGCTCCCCAACTTGCTCTGCTCAGTGGTGTTTAACTGCTTTAAATAATGGATTTTTTTAATAGCCTACCTGAAAGAAGGAAAGAAGAGATAATGCAGCCCTGTTGCCTTAGCAGAGCTGGTAGTTCAGTCAACTCCAGGTAACGTGCATGAGTGGCAGGTGGTGCCGGAGAGTGAGGAGGATCTGGTTGCGACCTTGGTCTTCAGTGGCACTTGGCACCTCTGCCGTATTGTCCCTGCAGACTTACACCCAAGTCCTTACACCAGTTATTCTGGGTTAAAATTTTTAAAGCTCAGAGGCCTAGCTTTGGTTTGACATTGTTACAAATGTAGTGTGTAGACTTAGGGGTTCAGTTTCCATGTAAAAATAATTTCACAATTTGGAACTAAAGGAGTTTTGAAATTTTGAAGGTTTGTGTCATATGGGGTCTTTTTTGTTTTCTTTTAAGTTGACCTTAATTTGCCTTGTGTATTTTAATGCGTCATGTGCCAGTAGCTTGGAAGCAGGTGAGAATGTGTTCCCTGCCTTGGATAATCTTTTGTACATCTCTTCTGGACAGACGCTGATGGGTCTTCTGCAGGCTCTTTGCCACAACCTGTGTTTGTGTGGTACTAGAAGCTGCATTTGTGTTGGCCACAGTTCACCTTTAACTACTGTATTTTAACAGTAGTTAAACTATTTTAACACCTATTTTAATGGTGTAAAATGCTGTGTGCTTTGGTTTGCTGAGGTGCAGCCTCCAACCATTCATTTTCTAATGGCACGAGACAGATATGCTCCTTTTTTCCACCGTTCTGTCTTCTGTTTCAGGACTGGTTTTACATCCTTGCAGTTGCTAGGGAGAATTTTCTTGCTTGTTTAAAAGCTGTGTGCTTTAGGTTTAGGGTTTAAGTACGAAAAACATAATTAGAAATTGTTAAATTGCAAAGCAATCTTGTATCTTTATGCATCAAATACAGTATATTTGCATGCTGTCTGCATTGTTGAGAGCTGCTCCAGGTAACAATGGAAAAGTTGTAGTAACTGCATTGAAGTCAACAAGTGGAAGTTTGAAATTGTGTGCGTATCTTCTGTCTGCCATAATATACGTAAAAAAGTAAAGGCATAGAATAGAATAATGGAATCATTTTGGTTGGAAGAGACCCTCAGGATCATTGAGTCCAACCTAACTCTAGGATTAAATCACTAAGTCATTCTGAGTTCTAACAATCAGTCTTTGCATTGGTAACATAAGCTTGCTCTTGTATGGTTCTGATGAAATAAAAATTAAAGTTTTTTAAAAATACATATTAGAGATTTTAAATCTATAGGAAACTATTGTAGCCTAGTTCAGCCTCCTTTGTAACATCAGCAGGATTTTGTATTGCACCATACTCACATCTTGCGGTTGAGCCCGAACATTTCTAGAAATACATCACTTTTGCTGTTTAAAACTTTAACCAATAGAAATTTCACCGTGTCCCATAGCAAATCATCGATTATCCTCACTGTGAAAATGTTTTGTTTCTGTTCTGGCTTCTGAACACTGCGTACAGATGTCGATTTTGGTTTTTTCCAGCCATGTTTAAAAACAAACAAACAGAAACCAGAACAGCTGTACTGTCTAGAAACTTTCCTATAGATGTGCTTGATTGAATCAGTTTTTAATCTTTTGGACAAGGCTAGAAAGATTGCATGGAAATCGTTCTCAATGGTTGTTTGTCATACTACAGGGAGCTGCATCTTCAGACTTCCAGGAATCATTACCATAGATGAAAAGATGAAACACTGTTGATTTTAAAGATACAAACCCAACCAGCCAAACAAAAAGATGTACTAGAAAAAAATAATCTGTTTTGAAATATACAGAAAAATATGATTTCAAAGCATGTAATGTAATTCCTTGTTTAACAGGGCTATTTTCACCAAAAACTGGAAGGGGGGAGGGAAGAAAAAAAAATCATCCACATTTAAAACAGCTGTGAATAAAACCCATTTTGAGTAAGACTTAAAGAAGTAGTTGCCTTCAAAAATCTGATGGTGCTTTTCTACATTTGTCTAGGAGTTAAAGCACGTTCTTGCAATGTAATTTGATACAATTTCTGCCTGAAGGAGTTGGAGCCTGCCGACCTTCCGAGCGTTTCCCCACATTGACAATGTTTTTCTTGATTATTGCCTTTAATCCCTACTGTTGAAGCTATTGCAGTTTGTCTGAAATAATGAAAAATTAAATGAAGCGAAGAAAGAATAAGAAAGTGGTTCAGGAATTGAAAGGTCATGGGTCAGATTTTTCCCTCCTTGGATTCAGATACCAGGCTTACTCACTGTATGAGGAGTTCCAGTGTATTTGTGAAATATATACTAATAAAGATGGTGTAATAATCTTTATTGGAAATGGAAACTTTCTATAATCTTTCAAATAGGTTAAACTGGCCTGCGCTTTATATCGTTGTTTTCATAAGCAGTTATATTTTCATTATTCCTGGTATAGCGGTCTTCCTGCTCTGTTTAAAAACAAATTTCTGGAAGCTAGTGTAACTTGCAGTTTCTCAGCTCTTCGCAGTTCTTAATGGTCTGGGATGCGCTTATACTTTTGAGGGAGGAAGGAGTAATTACCTCTGTAAGACCTGTCAGTGGTGTGGGAACACTAGTGGCGTGTTCAGAGCCTTTTCTGAAAAGAACAAAACACTAACGCTCAAAGTGTGGTGCGTGTTTAGATTATAACATAGGTTTTTTATAATACTTCAGAATTTGCTATTTTTGAAAAATAATGCAAGTTAAACAGTTATTAATGCCACTGTGTCCATTTTTTCAGGTAAAGAACAGTCCTCAGGAGAGATGAACATGCACCCTGTCTCAGCAGCTCCGCTCTCTGTGTTCAGTAAAGAATCAAACTCCTCAAAACACAGTGACCACCATCACCATCACCACCACGAGCACAAGAAAAAGAAGAAGAAACACAAGCATAAGCATAAGCATAAACATAAACATGATAATAAGGAAAAGGAAAAGGATCCCTTTGCTTTCTCCAACAGCCCAGCCAGTGCACGATCGATCCGTTCCCCGTCGCTTTCAGACTGATACCAATGGTTTCTCCGGAGTTCAACTTGCAATATTCTCTGAATACTTAGAAGGATGTATATAAATATAGCTTCTATCTTTTTTATGGTTATGGAAATAAGAATATGTGAATTGCCTTAGCAATTCAGAAGCTCTACCACCATCCTCGTTTGAAGCCTTCTATTTGCATATGCGGTTGTTGAAATAATCTGATTCAAAAAATATGTTTTATGATTCTGAGTCATGTTCTGTTTCACTGTTCTCCACACCTCCCACTCTTTTTTCCATTTTAAACAAAGAAAAGAGCTCTTTATATAAGGGCCCATGTCCACTGGCAACCCCCTGCACATCATGCTGACCATGTGTACTGCCAGAACCAATTATGTTTTAATCCTTTGAAGACTGTTATGAGGCAGAGGATGTTTTAAGCAGAAGCCAGTTGCCAGAGCTTTGGTGAAGCGCTGTTTCCAGAGTGGTGTTGTATAACCAAGTGTGGACCTCCTGAGAAGACAGGGATTGCGTCTCGTCTTCAGTTGAGCTGTTTCTTGCTTTAACCATTGGAACGTAATGCCAGAATTTTAAGAACAGTATATAGAGCATTTGACTTTTTCAGATACTAAAACTCCTAAAAAATTCCAAGCTGCTTTTAAGCTGTGGGTATTTATTATGGACATGACCCTTTGAATATAGTGACATTCTGCAATTATGTTTTGGAATTTTAACAAAATGCTTAATGCATGTTTTGTCCTGTAATCAGGCTTTTAAAAATCCAATAAAGTTTGCAAATTATTTTGACAGAGGCAGATTTTTTTTTTTCAAGCTTGACATTGGAATATGCTTTTGAAAGATGGCTTTGCTAAAATTAAAAAAAATATTTTTGAAAACCTAAATATTAAAAGATTGGAAAATATCTATTTCCTCCCTCCGAGGGCTGGGTTTTTTTGGAAGCATTCTGTATGATCAGCTCATGAATCCACAGGAGAAATACAGACATGATTAGATGAAGCTAGGTCTGGGGCTTTAAATAATGGATACATTTAAATTTCTTTTGCTATGTTTTTATGCAGTGTACTGTTTACACCCAGCAAATGTTTTATTTAAAAACTTAAGTTTCTAGAAGTTTTGATAATAGAGATAGATCATCTCTGCCACTTTATATGTCTTTATTTGTATGTAGAGGCAGGGGTTGATTTCCATGCACTGGTTGACTTGCATTGCCCAGAGTTCACTTTTAGCTTTCTATATAAGATGGTTGTATTTGGCTTAAATTTATTTTTTTTTTTCTTCCCAAATACCTGTGTGAGACTGATTCGCCTTCTTAGGGCAAAGAGAAAAAGTTCAACATTGACCCAAGAAGAATTTTTTTTAAGCCATATTCTGTTTCATGGAAGTTAATAAATACTTTTATATTGTATACCTGCTGTTGAATCCTGTAGTTTTTCATAGAATTGTAGAATCATAGAACGGTTTGGGTTGGAAGGGACCTTCAAAGGTCACCTTGTGCATCCCCCTGCAATGAGCAGGGACATCTTCAACCAGATCAGGTTGCTCAGAGCCCTGTCCAGCCTGGCCTTGAATGTCTGCAGGGATGGGGCATCCACCACCTCTCTGGGAAACCTGGGCCAGTGTTTCACCACCCTCATTGTGAAAAATGTCTTCCTCACGTCTCGCCTGAATCTCCCCTCTTCTAGTTTAAAACCAGAAGTAATTTGCTATTTTGTAATAGCGAATTATTTGTAGAATGGAAAGACGACAGGCCCAGGTATTTTGTAGCACACATACTTTGTTATACAAACACCGTATCACTTTAACATTGCACGGATAGTTGTGCTAATTGTACTCGGAACGTGTGTTGAGGTACGTTTGGGCTGGGTTTGGATGCGGTGGGATGTGCTGCCCACCTGCTGCCGCGCCAGCAGCTCTTCACGTCCGGGAAGCACCTTGGGGTGATTTGTTGCCTCCAGCAGCGGCTGCGAGCTGCATGGAAATATTTGTCGGTGTTTTTCCCTTGGCGAAGCAGTGAGGTAACGCTGCCAAAGGTGTTTGTGGGAGAACTGGGCTAATGAGCAGTGAAAGCTGGCGTTGTTGGGGAGAGCGGAGGCAGATGCGTTTATGTTTTAAAAATGAGGTCACGGATAATTTAGGCTGGTGTAATTTCTACTTTTGGACATGTGGATTTACACTCTTCCATGTTGTTTGGTGATACGGGCACAGAACTGAGGCAGAGCTGTAGCACGATAATTCTACCATCATATACGTGGCTGTATGACTTCAAATGAGCTATTAAATATATGCTAAGGAAATACGGTGAAGACACTGTTAACAGAATATTGGAGGGGGGTGGAAATATAAAAAGACTTTTCCAGTGCAGTTTCTGAGGTTATGTCATAGTTCTTGTTCAGAAGATCCATTCACGTGTTTGGAATACGAAGTAAGGTCGAGGTCTGCAGGGGGCCCTACGTGGACAGGCAGTGCTTGCAAACTGGTAGATGTGATCGCAAGTCAGACTAACTAGAGATTGCACAGGTGATCCAACAGCATCAAGCTAAAACTTAGGAGGAATGAATGTGAAATACTGAACTTGAGAAAAAATTGAGTGCATGAAAGCGAACCAGTGAGGAAATAAAGTGTCTGGTTGCACAGAGGTGAGCAACTTGATACAAATGCAGAAAGCAAAACTCTCTTAAGGGTTATACAAGATGTGAATGTAATTATTCTGCTAAGTGCCAGTGATTGGTGGCTACACATTTTAAGAAATAGTTGGGCAAGTTCCCCTGAGTAGAAACAATACCTAACATTGCATATAAGATTAAAAAAAAATAAAAAATAAAGGGAACTGGGTATTCTGGGCCTAGAATAAAAAAAGTCTGAGGAAGGAACTCTCCCTTCTAATATCTAAAAGATTGCTACAACACTAAACGCTTATCAGGTTTTCTTCATATTGCCTGTGGGAAGGAAAGGATTAGCTTTATTTGCAAGAAAAAATATTTTTGTTGAATTTGAAGCTGGAGAATACTTAACAGACACCTAATGATGTGAAAGCTCTTTCCTTGTATATTTTTAAGCAGTAGATTGGCAAATGTCTGCAGAGGATGTTTATGGGATGTTTCGCTCTGCCACAGTACGAACCTGGCTGCTATAGTTGGTTCTCATGATTTCTTTGATCTTCCATTTTTTAATTTCGATTTATTTCAAATTTATTTCAGTGTATTTCAAAGGTGAAATTGCTGCGGTGGCTCCCTGGATGGGCTGGGCCTTGTGTGAGGATGAGGAGTTGGAGGTCTTTGCTGGCCAAAGATCGTGCAGCTTGCAGTTTAGCTTGGGTTTCTCTTCTGCTGAAGAATCAATGACTATTGCAAGTTATAACCCAACATCAATTCGAGTTAAAACTTTGTATTTGGATGGTGGATTAAGCTCTTTACCCTCGCCACCTTCAAACCTCCTAGGCTGGCTGTAACCTATGCAGTCGATTTTGGTCTGGTTCTGATGTTCAGTTAAAACTTTTGGTTTATAGTGTGCTGTCATTGAAATGAAAGGCTGGATATCTGATTTAGGTGAGGTAGTAGCCAAATACCGGAAGAACACACATCACACATATGAAGTAGAAATGCATATGATGTTGAAAATGTGCAGAAGTCAAAGTCTGGAGAATTTATTTTGACATCTCAGTTTTTAGCATTGATTATTCTGTTCATTATAAACATTGAAGTAAACATTAGTGTAGGGCAAATATGTAATATTAAAAGACCTATACGCATTTTTAATGCAGACTTCATTTGTCTGGGTTTTGCTTTATTTCGCAGCATAATTATAGAACAAAATGTCCACAAAGTTAACTGCTGCGTCTCTTAGATTGTAGATTGTAGCTCAAGTGTCTGATGAGGATATAGCTCCTTTCCTGAGGTGCCCGAGCGAGCGCACGTTCCAGCTTTGATCGGGTCACCGCCGGGCCCTGTCAGTCTGTCCAGGTGCTGCGGGGGAAGGACAGCAGGACACAGCTTTGCCGAGCCCTTGGGTGAGCTGGTGCCGTCTGTCTGCCACAAATTGTGCGGCTCCAACAGCGCTCCAGCTGGCATTAGGGTTCGTGTCGATGATAACAAGGTATCCTTACACTGCTTTGCCTTTTAGGATATAAAAACTGTTTACTTTTAGTTGATTTCTTATTCATGTAAATCTGATGAGTTATGTAAATTATAAGGAATTTTTAGTCGTGTCAATATTTTCAGTTCCTTAAGACAGTTAAGCCACAGAAGATTAGGAACCTGTTTTTTAGTGGAGCATCGGTATTGCATAGAAGCCCTTAAAATACACACGGTAAATTTAAAAAATTTGCATGAGATTTAGTTAGAACATGTAATAGAATCATAGAACAGTTTGGGCTAGAAGGGACCTTCAAAGGTCCTCCAGTCCAACCCCTGCAATGAGCAGGGACATCTGCAACCAGATCAGGTTGCTCAGAGCCCCATCCAGCCTGGCCTTGAATGTCTGCAGGGATGGGGCATCTACCACCTCTCTGGGAAACCTGGGCCTGTGTTTCACCACCCTTATTGTAAATCATTTCTTCCTTATCTCTAGTCTGAATCTCCCCTCCTTTAGTTTAAAACCATTTACCCCTTGTCTACCCTATCACAACAGGCCCTGCTAAAAAGTCTGTCCCTTATACACTCATATATTTCTATATATGCATAAAATATATATTATTCATAAAATGTATTTATATATTTGTTTCCCGCTTTTATCATTTAAATGGCAATAATACTGTGTGTTTGCATACACATTAATCCATGGCATCTAACCTATAAAGTCTGTGTTATTCCCTAGTCAGCTGAGTGACTAAGCACATTTCTAAGCTTTTCTTTTATTGTTATTTTTCTCCAGATATACGTACGATGTTAGTAACCTTTGTTGACGTAGATGAGTCAGGATGTAATTCGAAAGACTTTGTATTTTACTGAAGCAGGCTTCGCCTAATGTGGTACTTAGGAAGAAAAACATGAATCTTTTTCCCATAAACATCATAAAGTGACAGCAAAAGGTTGAAAGTGTATTTAGCTAGGTTGTTTTTCATTTCTGAGCGAAAGTGAAACTGCCTGGGTGTGCTTTGGGCTGATCTGTCGGTTTGCACCACTGTGGCAAGGAGCTGTTTCTCCCCCAGCTCCTGACCCCACAGTCCCAGGTTGGACTTTCTGGTACAAACTGGGCTCTACTGGGGCAGCAGCCGGTTCGTTTGGCTCCGCCGCTCCTTGCAACTTTATTCTTAGAAAACGTAAGATAGAGTGAATTCCAGTTTTTACAGCTGTGCCTCTTTGGGAGCCTTAATTTTGTTGCGAATTGGTTGAGTGAATGTTTTGAATTGGATTCATTTGGGAAATTTTGGAAGGCTGGAGTGAGATGAGCTGATGTGACTGGCAGCTTTCTTTTTCTTTGCTGTGTTAAAAATAAAAAATGAATGGTCTCAACAGTAAAGGGCAAAAGAAACTCTTCAAAAATTACTCATAAGGTCATTTCAGGTCAAATAGGGTTTTTTTTTAAATTATTTCCAGTCTTTTTGTATTTGTTATTATTCTATTTTATTCTGCTCTATTTTACTTTTATCCACAGAATTGAATTTCAGAAAAGTGTTAATATGAAGCATTTCGTTCTGAAAATGCACTTTTCATTTTCTGAATGCCCCTATATTTTATAAATAAATCACACTGTAAAATATAAATAACTGATAAAACTTCTAAATGAAAATACACCCTAGAAAGAAGGAAAACGTTTGAAAGCACATTGGGAATGAAAGCACATCTCACGACCTGATTCACTCTTCCCCTTTCGAAAAACTGATTTCAGGATCAAAAAAAAAGCCTATTCTGGATGTTTTCATCTGTTCCTCACCTTTCCAGGGAAAGCAGGGATGACTCGAACTCACTCATGATTTAAAAGCTGTTTGAATTTGTGCGAGTAACCCTGTGCTTCTGTGGGTGCTGGAACAGCTTGTGCCAAGCCTGGTGGTGACAGCCTGGGTTGGGGGTTCACCAGGGACCCGAGGGGACACTGAGAGCCTTGGAAATGTGGCCAGCACCCAGCTCCAGCACACACAGAAGTAGTCCTGGACCCGCTTTACCTTGTGCTGCTGGTCCTGATGAGCTTCTAGTCACTTGTTTTGCTTATTATCTGGTCATTTATTTTCTGGTCATTTATCTCTAGTCACTTTGGGCAGGTCATCTCCCACCCAGGAGTCAAATTAAAGTATGTGGGGGAAGGAGGTTTTTTAGTGGTTTTGGAAATAATCTGAGTACAGCTTCCCAAGTTGATGTGAAAGTTACGTTGTTTTGCTACCTTTAGTTACTTAATTCCCAGGGACTGAGGTGATCTGCCACTGCAGTGAAGAGAGACTTGGAAAGATTAAAGGTGTTGCATCAGTTTCATCACTTGTCTTCCTAAGGCAGTTTCTACTGCTTTTAGGTATTTTGGATTTGCCCATGGAGCTGCTGCCATCTTTACTTATTTTCCTCCATTATTTGTGTACCTTCAATTCTTATTCCAGCTTATTGATTGTAATAGCCATCTGAGAGATGTTCAGGCTTCAAGAAAGGGGGATCACTCAAAGACATCCACCAAAGCAGAAAGTTTAAGCTGCTTTGGAGCAGGACGATGCTGCGCACTCAGGGTTTGAGTCTCTTGTCTTGGTTTTTCCTGGTCTGTTCCCAGCTCTGTGGCCAGGAGGCAACTACAGCTTCTTTTTCCTCCAGGCATAGATGTCCCTTGTCCCTGATGGACATCATACAGTTCCAGAGTCTATGCAAGCATCTTTGTTTGTCTTGTGTTTGGAGCAGTATATGTAGAAAATGCTTCTCTATCTGAAAAGCTTTTATGAAAGGATGCAGTCATTTTAAAACGTTGGAATTCGTATGTTTGGTATTGAGTACTGGACTAATTTCAAAATACTGAAGACTTTCAATTGCTTTGATTTTAAGGCTCAGGTTTTTAAAGATAAACGTTTGTTTTCATAGCACTGAAAATCTTCCAGGTACTTAAAAAAACACACGGGTCCCTTCCAACCCAAATCATTCTATGCTATGATATGACATTACTATTCCAGCTTTTTGGATCCTGGTATCATTCTGGCTGCTGCCTTTTTTTTTTCTTTTTCTTTTTTCTACATCCACGGAGTTCCTCTCTTCTTTAAAATTACAGCCCAAGTCCTCTCTTTGCATGCAAACGCCTTCGGGACTGCAGGATAAAATAGACAAGAAATTCTTGAGCTCGCCTGAGCTGCAGTCGCAACCACCAGGACTTTTTCTCCAACCCCTCCTTCTGCGTGACGACCCATCTGTTCATCGGCTTCATCTGCTGCCTCGGTGAGTTGTTCAGGGTACCTCGTGAGCCTGCTGGTGCCGTCCCAGCACCTTGTCAGCCTGGGGAAGGCGGAGAGGCTGGGACGTGAGCGGTTGTGTAGCTCTCACAAGCTGACTTCACCGCATGGACAAGGGCCACCTCCCACCCCATCAGTTCTCAGGCTACTTTGCTTCTCCACGCTCCCCTCCCGTTACCCTTGTGTTTCCTCTCTTCCTTTACCCCATTTTCTTTTCCTCTACTATTTTTTTTTTCTTTTCTACAGCCTCAGACATGAGCTGCTCGGGATGCCGAGGTTTCAAACCCCATGTGATGAGGAGCAGAACCAGGAGATGGGATTATATTCATGCAGAAGGCATCGGTACGTCCCACCAAAATGTCTGTCATGCCCTTGTGTCCATGACAGAAACGGTTAAAACTGTGTGCACACAGGTAAGGGCAGTCTGCTAATCAGCTGTTGCCTGATTCCGTATCAGGTTATTTGATTTTTTTGGAGGTTTTGACTTTCTCCTGTGCGTTTTCTACTGCCGGACGGATCACATTCTGCCCTTGGCTGCCCGGCACAGCTCTGGCGTAGCCGAGTCCATCAGGGAGCGGGGCAGCGATGCTGAGGGTCGTGCCGGCACTCTGGCCTCAATAACCAACGTATTTGATCAAAACGTAAGCAGCAATTCCCCTCCGTATGCAGCTCGTGTCGAGCCCTGTGTTCACAGGCAGCTGAGCAGCGTTTTCAAGTTAGAGGAAAACAGGTAGTTTTGTTTAGGATTGGGTATATTTTCTTGTTTTCTGTTGAACATATTAAGCAAGTGAAATTGAGCTAGTCATGCACTATGTCCTTTCCATTCAGAGGCTGTAATTTTTTTAAGATAAAATTTGTTTTGAATGATTGTAGGATTTTAAAATAAACTGGCTTTATATGGCACTGATCGTGTTCTTTGGAGTTAATAATGCTCGTATTAAGATTTTATTCTGAAATACAGCAAAACCTCAGTAGGGCAAATGGAAATGAGAGGCCCCGTTGTGAGCTAATGGCCTCTGTGAACGAACAAGCATGTCAGCACTGTAAAATGAGATACACTTAGTAGCTTTTTACAATGGATGCTTGTATACGATACGTATCAGTGTACTATGAAGTGGCTTGTTATGATAAGACCATAATATGGAACTTTGCTGTTGAAGTGGTTCTCTCTACCTACTTCATGGGAAATATTTGTTCAAATAAATATGTGGGTCAGTGAGGCAACAGATAGTTATTTGTCTCTCAAGTGTGAGTAAAGTAACATGAACAAGCATTAATGACCTAACTCCTTAATTCAACAGGAGAACCTTATTTTTCTTACATGCTAGCTTATTTCTTAATATTTTGGAATCCGTTGCTCAATGCGTGTTGTGTGTTCCCAGGGGAGCTGAGCGCAAGCTACAAGCTTTCGATAACTCTCAGTTCTGTTCAACTTTATCATCTCTTGGACTTCTTCAGCTCACTGCCTGGCAACTATGTGTATCTGCTCCCTGAATCATCCACTAACATCTGCCTGAAATAATGAAAAGACTCTCAGTTTTCAGTAGACATCAGAGGTAGAATAGGCCAAACCATCCACGTGATTTAGAAGTCTTTGCCCAGTTTCCAGAAGAGCTTCTAAGATGGCGAAATCCAAGCCCTGTGAATTTCTGTGAGACTTACCACGGTGATACACGCTGGGTGAAACAGTTCACACAATTGCTGCCCCCAGGGCAGAGGCAGCAGCAGGGAATGAGCACTTTGGGCTGAGCAGTTCCAGAGTGCAGTCTGGTGGTTTAGACTGACCCCTGATGAATCACAGAATCGTAGAATCACAGAATATTTCTGGTTGAGAGAGACCCTCAGGATCATCGAGTCCAACCGTTAACCCAACACTGGCACTTAACCATGTCCCAAAGAACCTCATCTAAGCCTCTCTGAAACAGCTCCAGGGATGCTGATTCAATCACTTCCCTGGGCAGCCCGTTCCAGGTGAGCCAAACAAGAAGCAGAAAGTTAAGCCCAGGGAGTGAGGGAACTAAGCGAATGGAACAACGAACTGGTGACAGAGAATAAAGTTAAAGGAAGACCTGAGAGAGAACAGCAACAAGCAGGAGAAGATGGGCATCAAGGGTCAATGAGCAAAAATGATAAGACAAAATCCCTTTGAACCACAGTCCACTCCAGAAGTTGGTTTGTAACCAGAGGTTCAGGAGTCTCAGTGCTCCTGGGCAAGAGGTTTCATAGCTGTTTGGTTATAACACATGCTTTGTTCCTCTGGAGGCATCAGTTACCAAAAGGATGGCAACCTACAACAGCTCTTAATTGCCAGTCTCTTACCTTGTATGAGCCCAGCGTGTTCCAGTGCTGCTCTTGAACCATGCAAGTCTTGGCATGCATCACATCGACACACTAGAAATTGCTTTTCTTCGAATTAAATGTTTTTCAAAACAAAACCAAAGCAAACAACACACAACAAACCAAACAAACACATAAAGTACTTTCTTCAGAGAATATGATTAAAACTGCAGTTCAAGTGGACATAAAGCCACCTGGGCAGCTTTACTCAGCTCCTTGGCATCTGAGTATGATGAGATGATCTCAAAGTAGTGTCTTGAGTGGGGAACGAGGCTGCAGGAGGAGTCAGGTCACGCTCAGATCAGCTCAGTCTTGTTCTGGAGGACTGAATCCTGTTTCTGTGTCTCCATATGCAGAATTATTGTGGGATGCTGCCAGGTCATTTCAGCTATAATTTTCAGAAAAGGTCATTTTTAACATCTCTATTCAGCACTCCTCTTGAGACGCACAGCTCTGATTAGGAGAACTGCTGAGTCTTCACAGAATCACAGAATTTTAGGGATTGGAAGGGACCTCAAAAGATCATCTAGTCCAATCTCCCTGCTGGAGCAGGAACACCTAGGTGATGTTATACAGGAGTCTTGATGGCTTCAGCTGGAGATAGCAGGGGTGTGAGCTGCATACATCTAGTACCGCAAGTCTCTGGTAATGCCCATTGCAGACTGTAGTAGTAGTGCTATATAATGCTATGAGTTCTAGAAACTGGGATTCCTGAAGTCTTAAGGCAGGCTCTTAAAATATAGTGGAAATCGTTTGTTAATGTGTCATCTGAAAATGGTGATAATGCTGCCTTTACCTCAAAGGAGTGTTGTCACAGTATTTTGGAAACTGCTTGGACATTATTGCAAAGGCATCTCTTGATCATCTTGTCCACAGAACAGTTTTGAATGGTGCTCCATAAATAAAGTCAGGAATTTGTATGCAGTGACCGTGCTGGGCTGCTCGGTGTTGGTACCACTGGCAGCCCCTGGAAGATGCAGCCGGTCCTGCAGCCCCAGTGTGCAGCCGTGCAGTGCACGGGCAGCGAGGATGTGGCGCGGCTGTGCCCCTTTCTTCTCAGCAGCGTTTTGCATTGTGAAATGGATCTGACTGGCTCAAAATTTCGTATCTGGAACAGTTCCCTGACCTGGTGTGCAGTGTGGTGTTGATGCGGTGAAGCAGATGGAGCAAGGGTGCTGCTAGACTGTTTTCTTGTAGCTGTGGATGATGTAGTTTGAAACAACCGCCTACAACAAGACCTGTGCAGAAAGCACTGAATGGGCAGGACACACCGGAGTCAGAGCAGCAGAGCCATGAATCAGTGCTTGGTCAGAGGACATACCCAGTGGAAGTGGGAATCTGCCCTGGTTTGAGTGGCTTAGAGTACATTTTGGGTGACGTGTTTTGTATTTAGGTGACTGTGGTGATACCTGTAAGAAGATGCTACAGCTGGTTGTGGCAGAGATGTGAATGTAATACAAAGCACAGGAGAAATGTTGGCCAATGTTGGTGTATTCTGCCACCCAGCATTGGTCACTGTTTTGACCAGGCCCTCAGTAGCAGAGAAACACACAACCAGCTGGGAGCTCCTTCTGTAGAAGGCAGGAGGGTGTCCCTCAGCCTTGTGCTGCATGTTCAACACCGTGGGCCTTCTCAGTATTCGATTGCTATTTGTATTTGACAAGCGACCTTGGAGCTGGGATGAAATGCAGTTCACATCAGTGGCTACTTGCCATCCCTTGTTATATCTGCCTGCTCTAAGGTCACTGCAAAACATTAGATCGACTTCTGGTGAAAATAATTGGTTTTCTCTTTGGACAGTGTTCCAAATTTAGCACATCCTCTGCAAAGCTTAGCAAAGCACTTTCCTGGAGCTGCATCAAACCCCAGCGTTCAGTGTTTAAAGCTTAGTGTTAATGCCTGTTGGAGATGATGTTGTAACAGTTAGAAACCCCTGTCACATTTTGAGTGATGGTCTTGTTTTCTGGAAAGCTCTCTACCATCTTGGAGATGTCAGATTTTGGAATCGAACACTGAACAATGCAGAAATGTTCCCCATGGGTCCTGATGTTTTATCCAAAAATCCAAACCTTTGTATACAATCATCGCTGTTGTTTTCCAATCTAGGGGATTGTCTTAAATTCTCCCCGAGTTTGGTGTCACCAAAAAATCTCACATCTCTTTGCAGTTAATCAGGGAGAAGGGCTGGGCATTAGGAGATCATCTGAGTTTGAAGACATTGAAGGAACCCTGGATTAGTAGCTTTGGAGCTTAAGATTTATGAAGTGATTTTATGTATTATATTCCTTTTTCTGGAGGGACTGAATCCCTCTCTTGACAAAATGAGACATCCCTTTTCTGCTTCTTTCCATTCTGTGGAGTTCTCGCTCCCCAGGGATGGGAGGAGTTCCTTCAACAAAATATAAACAAAAAAAAATCAAGATTCATTTGCCACATGGAGAATAGCAATTAGCATTTTAACTGGGAAAGTTTAAAACCCTTTATATGCTTTAACCCTCTTATTCTTGTTTTCCAGGTGAGGAAATTGATTTGGCTTAAAACTCCCCAGAAAGGCGTGGGTAATCCTGTCGCTGAAACACAGGATTTCTTTGTGTAATGGATAGACCATGAGATTGGGAGCCAGAAATTGCCAGCTCCTGAATTGTTTTCTCAAACATTCGTAATGGATATGGATTCATTCAAGGAACCTCTCGGTTTTGTGATGAAGCGTGAACTCCACCATCATATTGTTGCAACTTCAGCTCAAAAGTATTTTGATCAAGTGAACCCCACATAAAGTTCATATCCAAGCTGCTTTGTGGCACCGTGTGGAGGGTAAGGTTTAGTGTCAGGTAAAGGAAGGAATCCCTTTTCTAAATGAAGGGCCCAGCTGTGCGTTAGTGCTGTGCCTGTTGCTAATGTTATTTCTGATGAGGCGTGTTTACTTACTTTCACCATGACTGTCCGGAAATCCCATGGCAAGGAGCGTCAGAACATTTGCCAAATCACTACTTCACCCATCAAGCTGATTGTTTCATGTTATTCGGTCTGGTTCACATTAAGGGTTTGCTCCATCACTGCCTTTGCTCTTTTGGGGTATATTGATTACTTGTGGTGGGGTTTATAACAAACAGCCTTTTTTGAGGGATTACTCCCCCCTTCTCTCACTCAGCCTGTGGCATGTTAGTAAATATAGCACTAATCTCTTCTACTTCAGACACAGTCTCTCTAAGGCAAATCATCCAAAGGAATGAAAAGCAAACTCTTTCCACTGGTTAATTATTGTTGTAACGGCTTTTACAAAGCAAACGAGAAAGAAACAGCCTACCTATAAAAAATGGAAGGAATGTAATAAAACTGAAAGGGCCTTAATTTCTTCTCCCGACAGGTATCTTATTTTTCCATAGATCCAGACTGGTCTAAGAGGAGTCCTGCAGGCGGAGGAGGCCGGTGCTGCCGACAGCCAACTGGCTGCGTGGAGGGAGCGTCTGGCAGCCCGAATTTGGGCTGGCTGGGGCACCACCGCCGAGCCCCCTCGCCAGCACAGCCGGGGCACGGAGCCTCCGCGGGGGGCTCGTCCGGAGCGCAACGGGAGATTTGACTGATAAAGACAGGCCTGAACGGCTGTCTCCGATCTGCTGTCTGCAGCCCCTGGAAACTCTGCAGCGGACAGAGGGGGCCTTTCACAGCCTGGGCTTGGAAGCCTGGCGTGTTCCCCAGCCTCTGATTTAACAATTTCGTCTTACTTCCAACCGTAGATGAATGACGAAAGCATAAGGGGTCAGAGAGAGAAGACTGTTGCTTTGCAAAAGAGGTGCAACACCTTATTGGAACACTTTGCAAGTTATATTATTGTTGGTCTTATTTATTTGCACAGCCCCACATTAATCCTGCTGTTTTTACCTATTGATAAAGAGTGAGCTGAATTAAAAGAGGAATGAAACTCTGCTAGAGAGTATGTGCTCCAATAATTAGATTACTTGTTTTATTTCTGCCGTACATCTGTTGTGTTTATACATAAGTTGGCTACTTGTTGTGCTTCAAGAATTCCTGAGTGTCTTACAGGTAACTTGAGAAGAAACAAGATGGGATTGTGCTCTCCAAGTCCTCTAAGATGTAGGAAGGCACCTTGAAATGTTGTCTTTTAAAATACATTTTGTGCTCAACTTTACTTTTGAAATTCATATAGGTCCCCTGGAAGATGTGTGAGGACTGATAGTTCAAACAGCAAAATTCCACTCCTGTAGTAACTAAACGTTTTCTGAAGGTTCTGTGAGCACTTTTTAAAAGGTAGAATGTGATTTTGGCACCAAGATGTTTATATGCAAAGCATATAAACTAAACTAACGAAAATGACTGTCAATGGGGCAAGAAGATAAAGTGGAAGAAGGACTGGTGCTGTCACTTGTTAATCTGGGTCAAGCCTCTCTAGTCTTGTTCTATGAAGTGCTTCTCTCTCTCAGAAGTAATGAACGTATGGGTGGGATGACAGTGGGAGGCAGACCAGGCTGAGCCTGGAGGCATTTTCACCTTTTGAGCCCAAAGACGTGATAAAAATATCAACACTTGAACTAAAAATAACGGACCTGGAGGAACGGAGCTACTGAGCCCTAGAGATGAACCAAAGCTATCTAACCTGAAATTGCGCTGTGATGGAGAGCTTTTTAGAGTTTCTCAAGTCAGCTCAACAGGCCTGACATTAACGAAGTCTGACATTTGCTGATTTCAATATTGTGACGGATAACAGCAAAATCCCAATGGGATTGAGTAACAAAGCTGAACACAACATGATGTATTGCCATGGTGTCTGAGTTGTACATGCTCTTTTCGGCTGTGTGGATTTGTTGCAGAAGAGGTAACAGGAATTTAAGCTGGAAATGCTCAAAGCCCTGATGAAAGATTTGATATTTGAAACGTGGAGGAAGATTATGCTCTGGGCACACGTCAAAAAGTGAGAGGGAGGAGCTGATACCACCTTAGCTGGACTTGAGTTTTCATCGACTGAGATGAAATTGCTTGAAGAAGACCTGATTAAAAAAATGCGCCTCCGGTAACAGGAAATTGTATCGCTTAGACCTACTGCAGGGAGTCCTTGCTGTGCTGTCACGCATGTCATGAAAGTGGCTGAGACCTGTCCAGAAACACAGTGCCAAGAGACATCATGTAAAGAAAATACGGGTGTTCAGCTCTCACCTGCCCCAGGTCTCTTCCTTGGCATGGCCTCACAAGCCTCTCTCCATTCCAGCATCACAGAGCCCTGTCCTGTGCATGTGGACTGCAAAAAACCCCAACCAACCAAACAAAAACCCCAAACCTGGAAAATGGCTTTCAAACCCTTTGTTTAGTAAAAGGCGGCTAAACAGGTCAACCTGACCACCAGCTTAAATCCACTGTATAGTTCCACGTCACTTCCGGGAAGTTTTGGAGTCCAGTTGAAAACAAATTGACTGATGTAGCATTGATGGTAAGAGATTCAGCAAGAACAAAAGCAAAACCTCAGGACGTGCAATTAAACATCCATTTCTTGGTATTTCTGTATACTTACTCACTGCTGCTTGTGAGCAGCATAGTGCAGCTGAGAAATCTGATCTCACCCCTCAGGTCCTGTGTGCTCCTTACCATTCTAGGAAGGGATATAGTGCCATTGACTTGCCCCCATAGTTTAGGCCACCATTCTGTAATATTTAATTTCATCATACAGCTAATTAAATATGCAAACACTTCTTATAAGTTATAGCCTATTAGTGGGAATATTCTGCTGCAGGTAAGTCTCCAAATTTGCTGCTGTAAATCTTGAATGGCTTATTAGTGTGTGGTTAAAACACAGCTGTAAATCTCTTTGTGAGACACGTGGCGAGGAAGGAAACACACGGAGGTTTTCATGACAGTAATCACAACAAAAAGGCTCAGAGCTCCTCATTGCTGCCAATCTGACCCCACTGGTGTCCAAAGGAATTAACAGATTCCAGGTTTTATATCATGGCTGGAAAGTGATAAAAAGAAACAATCTAGGTTGCTTTCACCTTGATTCCTGTCACTGAGAAATATAAACACTCATAAAAGCCTTCAGATGTTTTCACTTGAGTTCAAGTCAAACATTGCAAAGTTTATGGTTCCCACTCTGCACTTTTTGATCTAGAGTATGATGTAATCAAACTGTTTGCATCTTTAACTTAGAAGTAGGTGTATAGCTAACATAAACCAGCTTTGAAATATGTTTAGGTGCTGCTGAAAATCCACCCAAGTGCGAAGACTGTACTTGTTTTCAGGAAACCTACATTAAAATATTTTCTTATATTTTTGTATTGTAAAATACGGACTCAAGGAAGAAGATGCAGGTAGATATACTGTGGGAAGGATATATGGAGCTGCTGCTGTCTCTTTCCTAATTAGACTATGATTCTACAATTAGTTAATCCAGTACTGCTGGACGTGATGGTCCCGTCCTCCCCCCGCACCACTTGTGGGGATTCTGAGACATCAGCCTGGAGGCTCACCTTGATGGGGTGAGCCAGCTTGCTAAATAGCCAGCAACCAAATCCAACCAAAATCAGGAGAGAAAGAAGTGGTTTGTGCCTCTTGGGGAACTAGATTAAATCCCCTGGGGGTCAAGTGAGGGCCAGAGGTCGTAAGAGGAGGGGCAGTGGTGCCACTTGGGGGCTGCCAGACCCCAGAACTGCTGGGCTGCAGCTGAGACCCTGCTCTGGGGAACCAGTGGGGACCAAACCTGGCGGGAGCTGAAGCACTTGGTGGTGCTGAGCACTCAATGGTACTTCGCAAGAGACGTGCCGTTCCTGGAGACATTTAAGGCCAGGCCGGACGGGGCTCTGAGCAACCTGATCTGGTTGAAGATCACAGAATCACAGAATGTTTGGGATTGGAAGGGACCTCAAAAGATCATCCAGTCCAATCCCCCCGCCGGAGCAGGAACACCCAGATGAGGTTACACAGGAAGGTGTCCAGGCGGGTTTTGAATGTCCCCAGAGAAGGAGACTCCACAATCTCCCTGGGCAGCCTGTTCCAGTGTTCCGTTACCCTTACTGAGAAGGAGTTTCTTCTCAAATTCAAATGGAACCTCTCGTGTTCCAGCTTGATTCCATTACCCCTTTTCTTACTGTAGGTTGTCACCGAGAAGAGCCTGGCTCCATCCTCGTGACACTCACCCTTTATATATTTATAAACATTAATGAGGTTATCCCTCAGTCTCCTCCAAGCTAAACAGACCCAGCTCCCTCAGCCTTTCCTCATAAGGGAGATGCTCCACTCCCTTCATCATCTTTGTTGCCCTGCACTGGACTCTCTCCAGCAGTTCCCTGTCCTTCTTGAACTGAGGGGCCCAGAACTGGACACAATATTCCAGATGTGGTCTCACCAGGGCAGAGTAGAGGGGAAGGAGAACCTCTCTCGACCTACTAACCACCCCCCTTCTAATACACCCCAGGATGCCATTGGCCTTCCTGGCCACAAGGGCACAGTGCTGGCTCATGGTCATCCTGCTGTCCACCAGGACCCCCAGGTCCCTTTCCCCTACACTGCTCTCTAACAGGTCGCTCCCCAACCTATACTGGAACCTGGGGTTGTTCCTGCCCAGATGTAAGATGCTCCTGCCCGTTGGAGAGGGATTGGACTAGATGACCTTTGAAGGTCCCTTCCAACCCAAACTATTCTATGGAAGGATAACGGCACAAAGCTGTGAGCTGGAGGCAGCCGGGATGCAGCGGATTTTGTGAGCAGGTTTGGAAGAGAAAGTCAGCATGTTTGGGAACTACAAGTGGGAGGCTGTTCCCTGTGTGTAGCACGGGGATGCAGCTTTATGAAAGGAGGCATTAATCAGGAGAGTGGCTGCAGCAGCAGTTCAGGAAAGCTGTTTGGTGCTCGCTTACGTCCCTTCCATTCCATCAAAGCTCGAGCACTTTGCTGAATAAAGGCATATGGGACCAATAAAGCAAATTTAAAGAGATGGAGTCCAGGTGGCAAAAGGGTATAATGGGAAGTGACTTATGGGAAAATGTTGCATTCAAAACTCTTCTGTTGGTTTAGGTGACCCTGTAAATCCAGGCCCTGCTTTTAGTCAATAGGACTACTCATGAGAGCTAAATTGCTTATGTTGCAGGACTGAGTCTACTGAAAGGAAAACTTTTCAAGAAGGTCCAAATAAATGTTGTAACTCATGCTTATAGTGCTCTTGTTTTTTAGCACTAACCCAGTTGTGAACACAGCCAACCAGTTTGCTGTAATTTGTATATTTGGTTGGCATGGGTTTACAGAAGGGAGATCTGGATTCGTTTTAATGAACTCCTTTGCCCTGGTTTCCGTATCCTTACATTAATCCCTCTCCACAAAAGAAGCTCAAACAAAACCTCCAAAACCTCCCTCCCCCCTCTTAACTGAAAACTTGAAAGCAAACCCTGCACAGTGTACCTTTCAAATGCACATAGGTACCTTGCAGCAAAATGAGAAACAGCAGAAGAGCTTTGCAATAACCATGTCAGAATGAACAAGGGAAAAACAAAAAGCCTTCAGTAAAATACTGCTTTGTTAGATCTTAATAACAGAAAAAGTCCCCCCAGAAATAAATCCTCAACATGATTCTCATATGAAAGAGAATCCTTCCACGTTGAAACCAAATGTTCAAAAGCTCTGTGCTTTGTTTTATTAATGCCCATAATTTATTCTTCTTAGAAAACACCCCTTGCAGCCTGCCAGAGCACTCAGTGTGGTGTACATCATAATAAAAACAACTTAGAAGGCAAAAACATTAGAACAAAAACAAAACTCTGAAAGCTTTAGTGAATAAAACTGTGCAGGGGGGTCTGGAAAAAGGACACAGATGTTGTGAGGAATCAAAAGCAGAAGATAAATTATAAGCAGGAATACAAACCCAGCTTTGCGAACAAACTGGAGTCATTTTAGAAGTCTCAAAAGTTATATGTAAAATTCAAGTCAGAGATCATTTATGTAGCCTCAAAAACTTCAGTGCACAACGGCTCCCCTCTGCAGAGTGCAAAACCGAAAAGGCCAGTTTACTCTCAGATTTTTCCCCAGAATTGAGTGCATTTTGACGCCGGAACAGCTGTCACTGTGGTTGATACCTGCTCAGACTAGCACTCCGAAGGTCCTAATCCACATTGCAGTTGGGTTTGTAGCTTCCTTTCACGATGGATTTTCTATGGGCTTCACTCAAAATGCTTGGAAATTCAAGGGTGAGTTGTTCATTCACTTGAAGTAGCTTTTATACCCCAATCATAGGTGATAAGAAGTGTATTTTTTTTTTTTTCAAAAAAAACCAACCAATTCTCCCAGCCCCCAAAAGACTGAAATGTTCACATTGTCTCCAGATTACAACTTCCTTTTCAACAAGATGAAAATCCAGGCACCAGGGTAATGGTGGCCAACCTGCTGCTCTGGAGTTACAAGTGCTGCATGAACAACCCAAGTGAGGCCACAGCTGTTGGACCAACAGCTTCTTGCTGGCACAGCAGCCTCTGGGTGGTCAAAATTCCTCACTGTGCTTTGTGGTCTGGTCTTATTGTACGACCTGCAAAACCATCTGTGTGTCCAAACCCTGTTCCGAAGCGGCACCCCCTGGAAGTCATCACCCTTCCTTTGTAAGCCTTTTTTTTGGAGTTTCCTGACTTCTCGGTTCTCTACAATATGTTGGCTGTATTTGTGGCTGTGTATGTGGGCTACCCTTTCTTATGGATCAGTGCTACCTGGTGCATTGCTCTTTGGTGAGAAGGGCACTGTTTGTGAGGAGTCTGTATCTATGCTATCGGTTCATCATTTTAAAAAAATTCATATACATATCCCTTATTCCTAGTGAAACATCTCTTTTCAAACCTTTTGAGCCAGCTTTCAACACTGCATTTTCTGTAACAGGTAAGAGCAACCTTGAAATTTGTGGTGTTCCTTTTTGGGGCATACATATATCAAATTCCTTGAAGGATTTTTTTAACATGGTCGCTAGTTACAATTTGTGAGTTACTGTTTCATTTAAGAAATTTGTACATCTTATCCAGAATGTGGAATCTGGCATAACTTGTACATATTGTACGAGGCCAGGAACTTCAAAATAGGGTGGATCTGTACCTGAGTTAGTTAGATTACAGAGAGCTTGTGTGGGATAGGACATAGGGTTTGGCTTACGGCAAGAAAACCAGGAGGAGAGGAGAAGGAGAGGAGCTGTAGAAAAAATGTTTTAGTGATATAGAAAGTAGATAAAGGTGTCACGGTGTCAGCCCTCAAGCCAGGGAACAGGATCTTGTGTGGTGCTGGTAACGCTCTGCTCTCCCTTATGGCCCTTTTCTTATCCAGGACCTGGAGCGCGACGTGTGATGGCCTAAGTGATAAAGCTTTAAGTTATCTCAACAAGTTTATGAAACCATCATCCCATGCAGAGCCTTTTCAGGCTGGTCAGGGAGAACTGAACTTTAGTTAACATCTTTAGATCTTTAGATCTTTAGGATCTCCACGTACCCATGCTTCATCTCCCCACACATTTACCCACAACTCCAGTTTATGGCAATTTCTTCTCCATCCCAAGCTCCCTGTGGCAGATACCCTCAAGGGGGTGGATCCTGCTGGTGCTGTCTTACAGCTGCTCATAGCCTGGTGTACTGTGGTTAGCAGAGCTCAAGAGAGGGGGGTGGTTAATTTTTTGACAGACACTCTAGAAGTTCTGGATTTGATGACTTTTCAAAATGAAGATACGGTTTTGCATAAAGTCAGGATAAAGGATGCCATAACATCCCTGCTAGTGGTCAAATCCTATTGGAAATAAAATATTTCATGGTAGGAAAAATGTTGTTGACCAGGAGAAGTGGTAAATGTTCAGAGTTTGAACAAAACTCTTACCTAGCCCAAGTGCTGTAAACTAGGTGTTAAGAAAAGGAAAATATGTCAAAGCAAAACCAGAGATACAAGACCACATCATCTGTTCAGATTGCAGAAGGGGTAATTCCAGCCATGGCTAGAAGGTAGCCTGGCAAAGTATGTTTTTTCCATTAGCTCAGCTCGTGCAATTATGCTTGTACAGAATTACATATTTCTGCACAGTTCTGGCCACAGAAGCCGTTTCTTCATGCTCAGACCCGTTTGCAGGAGGTGAAACTGAGCTGGGACATTGGAGCTGCAGAAAAACTCCTGATGAAGCAAAACCGCATGAGGTTGTACTTTGCAGGGGGTGGATGGCTGGATTAGGTGGTATATTAAGTAATCCCTCGGGATATTTTTCAACTGTAATTCATGCTCAATCATCAAATATGGAACAGATTAGCAGGAGGAGGGGTTGTGTATTTCTTGTGAGTCACAATCTTCTTTTATTCGTGACTATCTACAGTGCAATTTTTTAAGCACTTTTTAATGGTTTGGTTTAGTGCTGTACTACCCATGGTATATTTAACTGCTGGTATGATTTTCTGATTAATTTATTTGCAACAATATTGTTTAAGAACGAATGGAGAAAATGAAGGGATTAAAAGGAGTAATGTTCAAAAGGTCTTTATTTCTAGCAGGCTGAGGCATCTGTAAACATAGCTTTTAAAAATAGGATCTTAATGTTAGCTCCAGAAATCCATATATAGGTGCTCAATGTGTGGCCTGCTTTAAGTATATAGCTACTCCCTCTGCACAACATCAAGAGATGTTCAGATTTCTGATTCTGATGAGGAGAACAGCTGCTTTAAAGCTGAGTCTGTATAACCTTTTCTTCTATGTGGCTGCACACATATGTCCTTAAATCAGCTCCTTAAGTTCTGAATACTGAAAAAGAAAGAATATTTTTTGTTTCCACTAACCTTCCAGTACAGCCTGGCCTGTGCTACATATGAAAGCATGAAATTATGCCCCTCAGTAAGTTTTCTTGCTGCATTTGTCGTAAAATCAAATTCCTGGATACTAATTGTTGAACACAGTTTATCTGGAAACTTGGCATTTTGGTTTTCATTAGATTGGATGTTTTGCATGATCAAAATACGACTTGGGTGGATTTTTGGTTCCTTATCCAAGACTTGCAATCCGCTGGCTGTCCAGCCGAGCTGCACCTTCACATGGGAGGCAGCTGCCAGCCACACCTGGAAAACCTGGAAACACCTGGGAACACCTGGAAACTTCCCATGTGCAGCAGCTCTGTTCCTGTGCACGTCCAGCTCTGCCCTGATCTGAGCAGCCTGTGCCTCGCTGCTGCCTAAAGCCAAGTCCAGAAAGCAGATCCAACAGCTCTGGTCGTGGCTCACTAGGAACACACCGCAGGGAGAGGGTGTCTGATCAAACGCAGCGGTGGCAACAGCCTGTGACAGAGCGGTGGTGGCACTCACTGCACAGAGCCCCTCTCAGGGGTCTACCCCTTCAGGTGCATGTGTGCAAATGGATGTATTTATGGGTAGAAATCCAGCCCTAAAGCCCTTCCAGTGCCTTTTGGGCCTCTGAGGATGTGCACTGGCTTCCACCCTGCCCTGGGCTGCTGCCCCGCTCAAACTGTGCTGGTTGGTGTGCGTTAATCTGACCAAGTGTTATCTACAGCAAGAGCCACCGCTCCCCACGACAACTAGAGACAGCAGCATCTCTTGTGCCAAATAGCCTGAGTTTGTTTATACAGAACGAGAGAGAGTTTACTAAGATTTATTTTAACTGCGTGTGACTCAGAGGAGTCAATAGCCATATGACTAAGAATGCTGTGGTGTTAAACAAGGGTAAATATCTACCAAAATATTTTTAGATTGCAATGGATACATTGGGAAATACTAAATCATGCTAATTCCTGCTAACCGTGCTGAAAGGAGACTAAGTGAGGAAGCCTGTGCTTGTCTCCAAACACTGATAATACAAAAACACTGTAAATGTGGAGAAATCATTTGGTTTATTATGTAAACATGTCTTTATTCAGCAGAACACTTGTAATTATGAGTTTAAGTTGTTGTGCTCTAGAACTGATTTATTTTTCTGGAGCAAGAAATAATTAGAAGTGATAAGCTTAAATTAAAAAAAAAAAAAAGAAAAATTATATTGGTCAGATGGGGATCAAAGGATAAAAAAAATTGTCAATGGCACTGCAGGCTGCGCATCAGCTTCTAAGGGTAGAAAGAGGCATCTTCTTTTAAATGGAATTCAAACAAGTATCAGGGAGCACAATGCTGGGAACAGCCTGGTATGAGATGGGGACTTCTTCTGTGAGTTTGCTCATTTGTTTCTTCTTCCTTACTTTTTTTGCT
The DNA here is from genome assembly GCA_013399365.1 of Pampusana beccarii. NCBI lineage: Eukaryota > Metazoa > Chordata > Aves > Columbiformes > Columbidae > Pampusana > Pampusana beccarii. The sequence goes on from VWYH01005896.1 coordinate 111,561, forward strand.
CCCTCGTGTTAAGATGCTCAGATACTTTGCTTCTAGACATTGGAGAATATTTTTTTAAAAAGAAAAAAACCACTTGTATTTGTACTTATGTAACTCCGAGTTTTTATCTAAAATTATTTTATCTGGCATGCGAAAATACTGACATCATACTTCAAGATTTCTAAATCAAACACTTGAAATCTGTCTGCTTCTATGGCCTCTATGCATTACGAAATACTCAGCACTGTCTTTCCGACAGCAGCCCTGTTTCATTTACAGCACAGGACCCACTGCCTATTCAGCAGCTCCTCAAAGCTTTGATTTTATCCTCATTTCCAACGTTCTTTCTTGTGAAGGACTGATGGTGAGGGAAGGGGAGGCCATGGGGAGATTTCACAGTGGGGTTTGATTTTTTTCTGGGGAATGGAGCAAGATTTATTTCAGGACAAGGAATCCCCTTCCCCAGCATGCACAAGCACACACTTTTTACGGGAGAGATGTGCGCTCTGTGTGTAGCTGTGCTGGGGGCGGGGTGTGTATGAGGGACAGATGGACACCACCCCACTCCTGGATCCTATTGTGACTGTGAGCACCTTTTAAAACTCCTTTCCCTTGAGATAAACCTCCAGTGTGACCCATGGGCTGCAAGGGGCTCAAAGACACCCAGAGAAGATGACCTTAAGAGACCTGAGCTGTTCAGTGCAAGCAAGTAGCACACAGTGCTGAGCATACACAAAGATCCCTTAAAGATTTATAACTTCACTAAATCTGGCTGGAATTTGGTAGGGATGGATGAACGTATTCACTTAACAAAGGCCATTCTTCCCCAACCCCCAAAATCCAATCTGTTGCTCTAGGGAATGTAAGCCTGAGAGATTTATTTGTAGAAAGGACAGAGAATTTTGTTTAACATCAGCATGGAAAAGTATATACCCTTTGTTTTAGTCTCAAAAATGTTTGGCGGATTTTGCCTTAAATTAAAAATAAATTTTAAAAGTCCCTCTCTTTCCAGCACAAAAATGGCCAGTGCAAATGTTAGTTTATCAGAGCATCAAACAGCAAAAATCACAATCTTACAAAGCAAAATGTTGGCTAACCTTAAAGAGGCACACTGCTATTACCCCCCCTATAACCTAGCACAGAATCACTATGAAGGACCTTTCTTTCACCTACCAGAGGTTCAGCCTTCGCTACAGCCTTCCAATGTAAGGAAGATAAACTCTGTCTTCACCCCACCACCTCCAGCCCAGCTATAGCAATATTTGGTTTTGAGTGTGCTGTGTATTGACAGCTTCTGTTTTATATTGTCAAGTAAGATGCCTTTAAAATACTTAACAATCATAGTTAAAATAAATCAATTTATAATAAATAAGTAGGTCTCTCCAATCCATTAAAAATCCAAAGGCTCTGCTGTCCTTATCTGGATGCATAAATTTAAACCTATAAGCACTCTAGCAAAAGTGGCCTGAGCTTGGAAGTGGCTGGTAGGCTGGTTCAGAACACGGGATTGGAAATTACAGTACTCTGGTTTTGTAGTTAAATTGCTGAAAGCAGGTAAAAGCACTCGGGTTAGTAGATTCTGGTGCAGGACTTTGACAAGTGAAGAAAATAGTCCTGTCTATTACTGAATAGCTCTGTTAAATGATCAAAAAGAGCTCAGCACCACCTTGTAATCTGCACATGACCTCTCCTGAGGCATCTGTGGCAAAAAAAAAAATAAAATAAAGGAAAAGAAAAGAAGGATAGATTAAGCAAGCGGATCTGAGTGCTGCATGTGAAAGCAGAGCTTCAGGACAGGGATGTTTTCCATAGAGTCATTTCAGACAAAGGTCACATGTGTGCATATAAAATCACTCCTGAAAGCAGCGCCTTTGTCCCCCAGCCATCTCCCAATGGAGCCATTGTCCCGCCGGGGCAGCTGGCACCCTGACTTCGGCCACACGACATCGGGATCCCAGGCCCAGGGTGGCCAGGCAGCCCCCAGGAGCCAGCCCAGGGCTGGGGCAGCCCGTGACCTCCCCTGGCAAGAGCACCTGCCGGGAGCCACCGCCGGGGAGAAATGAAGTTTCCGCATCAAACTTCGGTCATGGAGAAAAAAGACCCGCTGGTACGGTAGGCACATCTTCCCTTCCCTTCCCTTCCGCCCCCTGTTTTTCTGGCTTGTTGAAGTAGTCTTAAATAAATATAATTACAAGCAAAGTCAGGCTATGAAGTAGTATGAATGTGTTTTTGCCAAGTGCAGCTTGGATTGGGATTTGGCAAGTTGGGTGTCCTTTCACTGTGCATTCAGGGGTGATGGTGGAAGTGCTCTGGTTCATAAGTAAAGTAGAAAGTGTTATTTAATGCACAGAGAAGAAAACGTGTTTTCAAAACCATAGTAGATCTCTTACAGCTTGTTTTGACTTCTGAAGATGTCTTCTCTCTTAACTTTTACAATATAAACTGCCTTTCCTATATATTGTTACCCTACAGCAATGTTAAAATTGGCATCCAGCACAGACACAGTCCAAATATCTTGTGTTTTATTTGTGTTTATCTCCTACAGTATTAATATTATTCAAGTACATAATTATGAGCTTAAAACTCCCACATCACTTGGCTTTTGATTTATATTAAAATTTTCAGTGTCTGTTGCTTCACTGATAAAGTTCTGGGCTTAAAGGCAATCTGCCTAAATAAGGTTCCCATTGCAGGTACTTCTACCTAAGCTTTTTTTCCAGAGGAAATATATGGATTCCTTTAATCAGGGCACTAACACTTCAAGGATCTGTAATTTTTTATTCATAACTCCCCGTGCCACAAATGTAAAGTGTAAATTAGAGAGGCGAGTTGATAAGGAGTTAATAAAACAGTGCATGCCTTGCAGTTCTCTTCCGTATGGTTGGACTCATAATGGTTTTGATTACTCCGATTTTGAAGTATTAATTATTGAGTCCCTCTCTTGAGTCTCTTTTGCTTCTGATTTGCTTAGATTTTAATTGTGATTTGCTTCTAATTACTACTGATATACGCAAGTTTCCTGTCAGCATGCGTCAGTGCTCTGCTCCTTATTGCCACCACATCTGTGATGAAAATGCTGAGCTCTGCAAGTCAAAGCAGGGTGCTGACTTGTTGGACTAAAAAAAAAAAAAAGGAAAAAAGGCATTTCTGCATTTCTGATGTGAAGCAGGTTCAGAAGACCGTGTTACCAGAGGGGTGTTAAGGCTCCATCTGCAGTGCACGCCAGTGCTCCAGCTGTGCCCGCTGGACGTGCGGTGGGGAGGCGGGCAGGGGCGGGCAGGGAGCACTGGCTGTGCCTGCTGGGCAGGGAGAGGTAGCAGGGGGCTGCCTGTACCTGAGAAAAAGAAGAGGCTGGCTCTGCCCCTGACATTCGCTGCCCACAGGTGACCTGCTGAACTGTTCAGGGACAGCTGTGGACATTTTTCGGTTAAGAAAGAGCTTCTCATGAAGTCCAAGGCTGTAGGAATGTTTCTTACTAGCAGACTGGCCTGTATAGGATGTCAAGAAAACAAAACAGTGCTCCATCTGTGCAGCAATATTTATTCTACAAAATCTTGCCTTATTTCAGAGGATGTCATATGATGGTTAAGCTATGAGTTTGAAGTCACTGCAGCGGGGAGGGTTCTAAGTATTCATAAAGGATGCCAGCTGAGTTTGAATGCCAGATAGCTAAAGATACGCTAGCATCATTCTTGAAAGCTGTAGCTGTTAATAACAGCGCTTGCATAGCAGCCTTTACCCGAGGACACCAAATGTAATCCTTTGACATCAGTTGAGCTGGAAGTGGAGGCAATGAATAATTCTGGGAGATGAATGAAAGGTGACACATGAGACTGCTCTTGGCAGTGCTGGGGCTAGTGCCACCTGGACCACTTGTCCGAACTCCCACGCACTGTTGTAAGTGCTCCTTAATGGTGCTTCACCAAATTAATGGGTCACTTATGGAAATGGAGGTAAACCTCTTATTGCTGGCACAACAATAAGATAAACTTTTTTCATGTGCTTGTGAAGTTGGAGGAAACCTTGACCTCTGCTGCACCTTGCTGGATGGTGCTTTGGAGCCTTCCAGTGCCACTTTCCTCAGGCCACCCGTGCCAGCCCAGCTGGGATGTGCCCTCCCTTGGGCTCTTCACTGGGTGAGATAACGACTGTGTTTGCAGGGTATTTGACCAAATGATCTCACAGGCTTTCTTTGTTTCAAAACCCGTGAAAGTGTGCACTCCACACATTTAGAGTAAAGGATAACAGGGTCACTGTCAGTTCAGTACACAAATAAATGTAAATATGGAAATAAATACATATGGGCTCTATCAGCAATGGAGAACTATTTTCCTGTTGTATACTGCTAAAATTCCTTTGCTTACAAGTTCCAGTTGCTAGTGCTGTACATGAAAAATTGGATGAAAAGAGATTAAAACTACAAAATAAGAGCGGGTATGCTCAGCTCCTGTGTTCTCACCCTGAACCAGACAGAGCTTTAAACCTATTGCAGATGGACCTTCCTCACATCTGTGACTACAAAATAAATTGTGTCTCCAGTTGCCTCCTCTTCTAATACAATTTCTGTCCAGATACTCTCTTTTCATTTCTGTGGAGGACTTCATGCCCTCCTCCTGCTTTTTTTATTGTGCAGTACCTCAAAAGTTTCATCTATAGGCTTTCTCCTTTGTTTATCTAGTTCCATAATATCTTGTAGAGATTGCAAATAGGAAGCTGTTGTGGGCTGACCTTGGCTGGCTGCCGATGCCCACGCAGCCACTCTCTCACTCCCTTTCCTCAACAGGACGTGGGGAGGAAATAAGATGGAAAAACTCATGGACTGAGTTAAAGACACAGAGATCACTTACCAGGTACCATCATGGGCAAAACAGATATGACTTGCGGAAAATGAATTCAATTTACTGACAGTTAAAACATTTAGATAGTGGGAAGCAAAGAGCACCTCCTCCCCTCCTCCTTCATGGCCAGGGTGTTTGCAGGGCTGCTTCTCACAATTTCCCCCTTACTTTTCACCACCTGCACAGTGTTTTTTACCTTTTCTTCAATATGTTTTACCAGACATGCCACCATTTTGGCTGCGGCGCTCAGCTGTGTCCTGCATTGGGTTGTTTGGAGCCAGCTGTGTCCAGCTCAGGGCAGCCCAGTCCTCTCCTCACAGAGACCATCCTGCAGCCCCTGCCAGCGCCTGGGCACCGACAGTGCACAAACCTTAAATCCTGACCTCGTATCTACTGAAATAGTGCACAATTTTACATCTTTCTGGACTCTCATCCTCTGATCTTCTGTTTCTGTGTATTTTTTGGCTATTCAAAGATTTTAATCTGAAAGCCTTCTCATTCTGGAAGTCATCTCTGGCTTTGCTATCACTTGACTCTTCGTTGGCTTCGGGGTTTTTTGGGGTGAGTTCTTGAGAACTCATCCTTGAACAGAATCTTATTTTTTCCTCCAGTGTCATCTGATGTACAAACTTGAGCATAATTTGTGGAACATGGCCGGTTATCCCTGCCGTTCTTCTCCTCCTTCCACAGCAGTTACCTCCCATCCCTATTACTGCAACTTCCCATTTTATTCTCTGCACATCTCTTCATTTCTTGCTGCTTGTTGTTAAATAGCATGCTCAACCGAGGTGCTTCCTCTCATCCCTGTGGTGCTCAAAGTATGGGGTGTTTCAAAACGATGGACAGAGTAGTATTGATTTCAAATTGGGTCCATCTTTTTGAAACACCCTGTACTTGGAATATGTTAACCACCCTGGGTAATACCATTTTATTCATACATGCTTTTTGTTATCTAATGCCCGATTTCAAGCTTCTGGCTTTTAATTGACATCTGTTGAAATGCAGGTAGCTGTAGGGACAAGGCAGGGCACAAGCTTCCTAGGCTGTTGGGCCAGACCTGTGTTCAGCCAGGACTAACCCATGAGGAGGTCTTCCCAGACAGGTCCGTGTGCTTGTGTTTGCACACAAACTAACCCAACAGCCCATTCTTTCGCCAGACACGGATAATTTGCAAGGGGGAAACATGTGGACCTGAAGAAAGGATGACTTTACTGCTGCGTCCGTGCTGCGGCAAAAGTTGTCTGAGTCAGTGCAGACGGGACATCTCCAAATGGGCTCTGCAGGGAATCACTTCAGGTTTTAGGGAGAGTCCTGTGCAAACCTGGGGCAGGATTTGAACACTTCCCTCAGCACATTCTAAACAGCATAAGAAGGCAAAGAGGGGGAATACAACCTAGGGACACTCCATCCCACAGCCTGCGTTTTCAATGACATGACTCCAGCAGCTCAGCTCCGCAGAATTGCTTCAAACTGCCTGATTTAAGTGCAAGTCCGTGAGGCAGGAGGAGATTTTGGTGCAGCAGGCAGCACCAGCACTCTTGACAAATAGTGGTGAAAAGGGCAAAGAGAATAAAGCGAATTTCAAGGTAGACATTACTATCTACAGAATATTTGCTTAGTTATTGCTGTATATTTCCCCTTGCAGAAAACCTTTTTAGCCATATTAGCTTTATGTGGCTGGGGCTGTTGACACATGTGACAGCTTGGAAAAGTTTTCTGGCCATGGCAGAAGAACAGGGAATGGGCCGAGGGCTGGCGGGGGTTACTGGAGCTGGGACAGGATGGTAGTGAGGAACCGGTGTTGTGGCAGCAGCACAGGGACTGGGGGATGAGACCTGTGCCCAATCCAGTGTCAGGGCTACCAAAGGTGGGACAGAGAAACTGATTGCAGCTGCAGGGACAGCAACAAACACCCCCCGGTTGCCCCAGTCCGCAGTTTGGTAGGTCAGCACGCAGCGTTCCCCAGCACCAGGCTGGAGCAAGATCACCCGGGCAGTGAAACTCCCACGGCCGGTGTGGTGCAGTGCAGAGCAGGAGGAGAGGCAGCGGGGCTGGGCAACTCCTCACCCAAAAGGAAGAAATGTTGAATTCACAGACCTGAGTGGGGCACCAGGCACTGGAGGCCCTTCCTTCAGCTGGCAAAGCTATTACTGGAAAAGGAGGCTTCTCCACCCTCTTCACCAGAGCGGTAGTTTATTCAAGTCCTTTTTGCACTGTGTTGGATCAGACATTGCCTTCAAAAGTGTTTGGTTGAAGTGTCTTAGACAAGGGGCAGCAATAGACGGCAGCAATAGACTCAAAATTAAATAGCCCCAGCTGTTTTGCAGGCTTTCTGTCGATATTCAGGATCATCTGTTTCTGCCCTGAGAAACTTCAACAAATATAATTTCAAGCTGACCCCAGTCTTGTCTGCTGTGAAAAAGAGATTTACTGGGGTAGGGAGCTTTCTGTGAAGGCTGAGCAGAGCAGAGCTGCTTTTGCTTTACAGCAGTCAGCAATCATTAAACCAAGGAACCAATTATTTCTGAAAATATTGTACTGCTAGATGAAAAAAAAAAAAAAAAAGATGAGTTAGAGAAACAAAACTTACCTCAGTAAGATTATTTGTTTTAAAATATTGAGGAAATCTATTAATATTTAAGTGGCCAGAATTTCCCTACAGTCTACTTGTTTTATCCATTAAAAAATGATTCTTTATTCCTTTCCAAAGTTTTATGCTGAAAAGGTGAAAAAAGTATTTACATCAAAAACACCCTGATAATCCCTATGCAAACCCATGCTAGCACTGAGTTGCATATTTTTCATTTTTAGCACTTTCCTTCATTTTTTTTAATATTTCATTCCTGCAGAGCTTGGAATTTATTCAGTTACACGTTATGATATGAGTTTAAAAAAATAATTCAGCAATGGATTGCATTGTTTTGTTGTTGAAATGTTGCTTATACTTTTCTCACCCGGAGAAAACAGGGAGTGCTGTTCCAACAGGATGTTTTTCTCTTTGTACTTACATTGGTCTTCTTTGCACTCCGCTGTAATCAGAAGAAAAAGCTGGCGTTTGACTATAGTGATGGTGACAAGGTTCAACAGGAAAATTTGTGATGCTTGGAAGGTAGCCCATGTGTCTGAAATGACCTAAAAAGTAATATGCAATTCTTTTACAATTGTTTTACACTTTAGTGCTTCACCATTAAAACAGGTGGCAGCAGATGCATGTTAGAAAGTATGGAGAGCTGAGTGTGTTCTGGGGTGACGCTGCCTCCCTGGGTGCAGCAGCAAGTGAGGGGATGAGAGGAGAAGGGAAGAGAAGAGGAAAAAAAGAGGGAGAGGGGTGGGGAGGGGAGAGGGAAGGGAAGGGAAGGGAAGGGAAGGGAAGGGAAGGGAAGGGAAGGGAAGGGA
>VWYH01005896.1:119915-176704 GCA_013399365.1 Pampusana beccarii
GAAGAGAGAAGAGAGAAGAGAGAAGAGAGAAGAGAGAAGAGAGAAGAGAGAAGAGAGAAGAGAGAAGAGAGAAGAGAGAAGAGAGGAGAGGGAAGAGAGAAGAGAAGAAGGAGAAGAAGAAGAAGAAGAGAAAAAGAAGAAGAAGAAGAAGAGCTTCTTTGTGGTCTGCCATCTGCTGCCCTGGCCATGGGATGATGCCACTTATCTACAGTCCCTGGCTTGGGGTCCAGAAGCAGTAGCAGTTTGCAACTCACTGTATCTCAGACATGCTGCTTTGAGGGCTGAGGACCAAACCAGGGAACATCTCCAACTGCAAAACCTGTGAAAGGAAGGGAATTTTTAACCTGTTTTGACTCGCAGTGTGGCCCTGGGAGTGGTTGTCTGGGTGTGTGAGGGATGGGAGTGGTGGCAAGGACTAGCCAGGCTGTCAGGGCTGCTGGTAGGTGCTTGGTATCTGGACTCTGCCAGTTTTATTTTTGTTCTGAGGGAAAAGGGCAGAAAATCAATTTATTTCCAAGTTAATCAACTATGGCTTAAGCTTGTGTAAGTTATAAAGATGTACCTTAAAATTATGAGATAAATCAGTACCCCCAAAAAGGGATTGTAAAGGGGGCTAAGTCAGTGACAGTGTGAGCTGTGTCCTCATTTTGTGCATTTTTCTTTGGGCAGAAGACTGTGCAGTTCCTATTGTATCCTCTTCCACATCAGTGTTCATGGGGCCACTCGGTCAATCAGATCAGGGAGTTTAGCCAGCTTTTATTAATTGTTGTTTTTCTTTTCCAGAGGTCATCTCTTCTTCAGCTGTCCTATTTTCTGCAGGATTTTTTTAGTAGAGAATTTCCTTCTGTTTATGCTGGACTGATTGCATTTAGTGGTGCTGTATTGCAGTCCCTGTGAAAACAAAATAGCTCCAAACTTGAGCTGGACTTGTGTTTGTGTGTAGGTTCAAGCCCCAGAAGGCCCACAGTCTTTTTTTGTCTTAACTACAACACTGCCACAGCCCGTCCTATGTTCATGCATTAATTTACTGTGCCAAAAAAACTTTCATAGGTATAGACATATATAGGTCACCATAACAGCAGCCAGTTTTTCAGTCCTTGGATGACTCCTTGTGCACAGAAACAGGAGGAAAATGTGCCCATGTGAGGGTATGTCCCTGTTTGTTGTGAGCAAATCCTCTGTTTCCAGCCTGATCCCACTTTGCTTTTTCCCCAGAAAAAGTATCAGTGCTGCAGAGCATGGATGTCCAAACCCTCAGCTGCAGGCAGATTGAGAACAATATTCCTAGTGACATATCTCTTTAAATTGAAATCAAATAGGGTTTCGCTATTTAGAAAATACCAGTGGTTTGGGGTTTTTTTAGATTAAGGGGAAGAAAAATATTAATTAGAATACTTTTTGATCTAAGTGCCAGAAACAATTAAAAAAAAAAGATCTAAAACAAACAAACAGAAACTCTTGTTTGGCAAAGAAAACAAACTCACAGTAAACAGAACAGTATTAATTATATCCACATTTTACTTGTAGGGAAGAGATTAGCACTTGGAAATTTTTTAATCATATCCAAGCCTTGAGCTTGAGCAGTGTGCCAAAATAGAGTTTGGGCTGCGGGTAAATGCGATTAAGTAGGAGAGATATGTTACAGGAATATTGTAGAAGTCCCCATAAGTGGTTTTACATACCCAGGAAGTTCAGAGCTGGTATTCTACTGAGGAAGGTTTGAACACGGTAAAGAAGGTACATACAAGTTACAAAAAAAACAAGGAACATGTTTTGAAGCCCAGAAAACTTGCTTTATTGCACCTTTAAGTAGCTTTCCCATCTTTGTTCTGTTTGTTTTTCCTTCCTTCCTTCCTTCCTTCCTTTCTTCCTTCCCTTGTTTCTAAAGGGCTGTGGCTTTTGTGGGACAGAATAGGTTGTATCACTTGTAAAATTAAAACAACTATGATTGTGTGTGGCACATACAAGGTACCATGCAAGGCCCTTGAGACCTCCAGACTACTGTCAGGGGCCAGATGGATGATTTTCACACCGCTGAAGTCTACAGGTCTTTTAAAAAGATGACTGTAAAGCTGTTGATGGGCACCTGTCATACCCATCACCACCTCAAACAGTGGAAAGCAAGGATGAGGACCTGAAGACATAGCCTTGCATGGGCTGCATTAAAAACACGTATGGGCTCTTCGGCTCCATGTTTCACTCATTCATCCCCTTGATGAAGAACTGATTTTTCATCACAGGAGTTTTTATTCTGCAGCATTCCAGACTCTTTGTATATGATTATCTTAAGAAATATAGTTCTGAACTTGGTGCATTTTAGTGAAGTACTTATACTGCTGTATATTAATAATATTGTCCAGAAACTGAATTGAGAAAATGTTAGTCTGTTTTGATGATGATGATGAAGGTATACATGTTGGACTGATGTCAATGCTGTCACTGTCGTAATGTGCGGTTCACATGGTGTGAAATACCCCCATGTTGGGGCGGTTGGTTCACCAGCTGTAATACTGCTGAGAGGAGAGAGACAGGCACCCAGGCACACAAAGCTTTCTTCAGGACACTGAAAACTTGTCTCTTTTTTCCAGCTAACCTAGCTGCTCTGGTGAAAGAGGTGACCTTGCTTATAAATCTTGCTTTGCTTGTGTGTGGACACAAATGGTGATTGCGTTTGTAGGATGCACTTGAGCTGGGGTCTCTCCACAGGCATCGGAGGTGGCTTCAGGAGCTGCAGCTCTCTCACCAAATCCACAGACCTCATTTAGCCAACAAAGCTGCAACATCTGATGTGTGCTGTGGAAGAATTATGCCTTTTTTTTCACCAGGCTACCCACCTGGGTTTCAGTCCTCATCCCAGTAAGTACACGAATGTTTTATGTGAGGAAAGCTGGGACTAGGACTCAGGTCCTGGGCTGGTGGTTCCTCTTGTCTCTCTAGGTAGGTAGATCACGTAGGCTCACGTTCAGACAAGGTGCACCCAACACACCTGTGTTTTGTGCAAGAAGTAGCTTGGTAACCGTCTTGAGAGGGCACTTACAGGAGGGTGAGGTGAGGAGGGATGCAACGTGCTTTGCTGGTCGACGTGCTTTGCCGTTCATACTCAGTGAGGTTTGGGCTGGATCTGGGTGCTCACCTCTCAGCCCTGTGAATCCTGCAGGCGTTACGTAGGGTGCTCAGAAATGTTGATGGGCCTATAGGTGCCTAAGGCACCCGGTGCCTCAGGGATTGGGCTGCAGCAAACTGCAATTTTGAAGACTTTAGTTTGTCCGTGATTGTCCCTGAGGGTCTGGCACTCCTTTATGGAACTTTCTGGCCAAGAAAGTCATCCTCAGCACACTCCTCCAGTGCAGCAGGCACTACGGTTTGCATACCTTTCCCCTCAGGGTGGTGATGAGCAGACAGATAATTGCTGACTGCTCCTCAAGCCTCAAGGTGCAGTCGGGTGGTGTTTTGAGGCCCTGTGGTGAGGAGGGTGTACTTCCATGGGCACAGCCTGGTTTGTGTGCAGCAGTGGGCATGGTGGTGCAGCTCCTCAGCAGTTGGTCCTGTGCCAGGGAAATAATCTTCTTGGCAACATGCAGCTTTTTTGTGTGTAAGAACAAAAGATACTTTGCAGAAGCTGCTGCAACCCTCACAACATGCCCTAAAGCCCAAGGAAGGGACAGTCTGACCTGTGTCTATGCTAAGAGCTTCTCTTCCTCTCTACCCTGCCTGCCCCCTTAATGCATCCATTCAAACATTTGTGCCCTACCCTTTATGATCAGATTGTAATGATTTTATTTCTAAGCCAGCTTGCCAGCCATTTCAAATCTATCACTTGCTGGAGTGTTTTGCGTCCCTCAGGTAAAGAGGACTTTCCAGTGACCCTATTTGGGTCGTCAGCGGTATTCTTACAAGCTGAATGGATAAATCCTTCAGCAACTCTTGTGTACTTTGTCTTGCATATCCAGGCTGTGCAATCGTGTTTCTGGGCTCCTGTATGTGGCTGTAACTTGGAACCTGGGCTGATCTCTGCCTAGAGACTGCTCATCACAGGCCGTCACCCTCCTGCACTGACTCTTATTCTTCTCGCCTCTCTTTTTGTCATCAGACTGCTGACCCTGGCTGGCTTTGCTGTTCTTTTGTTGTTCCTTTGCTGTTCTTTTGCTGTTCTTGCCCTCACACAACTCCCCTTCCATCTCTGTCTTGTTTATCAGCCACAGCTGTGGCTGAGTGCCAAAGATAGTTGGGTTTGATCAATAAAGTCCTACAAAAATATGGTTTAAAGTCCTTTACACACAGAAATCAGCTCTTCTTATTACATTGTGCCTCTTTGGTTTTGCTAAAAAGCGCCAGGGTGTTTTCAGAGAGGTATCCATGTTCACTTTGGCTGCTGGAAGCTTATTTGGATTCACAGTGCTTGTATCTGCAGAGGCTCGAAGTGGACACTGCTTGGATTTCCATAGTTTATCAAAAGGTTTTGTTCTTTGAAACTGCTATTTTGTGTACCCAAATTACTGTTTTTCTTGGCCACAACTACATGTGGAAGCTGTGTTTGGTGGAGTGAGAGCCCTGGGACGCTTCGGAGAAGTCCTGCACCTTTCTGGCTTTCACGCTGCTGTCAAGTACACTGGAAGCTTTGAGCCCGGCCCCCGGTCACCCGATGTGGCTGCATCCAGCAGTGCCAGTCAGAGATGAGCAGCTAAAAAGGCTCATTTCTTTAAAGCCCTCTCCATCCCTGAACTCTGACTCAGCCAATACACTTGATTTCTCTGCATTTTCTTTTCTCATTAAGAAAACTGCTAGAGAAAAACCAATTTTATGTAATACTGTAAATATTGCCTTTCTTATATTAACTCTGTGGAACAGCAGAACAGGAATGCTTGTAACTGTGGAAATGTCACTGTATGAACTTCTCATTTAAAGTGTCACCTAGTGGCTTGTTGCATGTTTTGCAACTACAGTAAAATAATCAGTATGATCATATAAGCCATAAAAGCCAAAGGCTAATTCTTATGCACAATAATTGATAAAGAGGCATTATATTCTTTTGAGCTTGATAAAATTCCTTTTTAATGTGTTTCATTTAAGCCCTAAAACTTGCACTGAACTGCTACATTCTTGGGCCAGGAATACATTATTTAAGCTTTAGTCTTTCCTATTCTGATGAGCAATTAATTATTAAAAAACTAATTGTCAGTGACCAAGAAGTGCAATTTTTCATGAACAAAATCATTAGACCTTGTTTATGTTAATAAGTTCATTTTGCATCTCTAGGGTTGCTTCAGACAGAGTCCTTGTGACAAAAAGATGGTTGTGCATCTGAGTTTGTGGTCAGTTCGGAGCTACTGGGAAATGTGTCTTACATAACACATATGAAAAAGATTAGCAGTTTCAGAGTCGCCATCATTTGTAGTTCGAAAGGGTATTACAAAGGAGGTTAATTAATATAATATGCTTGTAGCATGGACCAGGAAACACAAAATGAGCTCCTCCATCTGTGTGAAATTGTGCAGTTTGCAAACTCCAGAGAGGTTACTTGAATGGAAAAATGAAATACGTCTTTTCAGATCTGTTGAAGTAATACACGTTGCCGTATTTTTCGGTTTTGTTTCTTGCTTTATTTTTCTGACTGGCTATTTTTAAATTATGTAGGAACTTTCAAAAGAACTGAGCACCTGTGTGTTAGGAAGATATACAGGAACAGCGAAGGCTCAGCATCTCTGAAAATGAGGCTGGACGTATTGGCTTGGACACTCAGAACTGGCCACCAGATTTGAAAATTCAGTTGTGTTTTGCTTTTGATCACTCAGTATCCCGAGGGTCCCAGGCTGGAGGAGAGCTCGGGGCTGCTGGTTCCCATGTTTTGCCCATCAATTCCTGAACTTCGTTAGCCAAGATAGATAGACAACACTGCTTTTGTTTGTGACACCTTTGTTTTCCCTTCTGCTGCTGTAAAACACTGCTATACTTACCTAGTGCTTGGAGGTGAAGTTGTTTAACCACACAATATACCAGAGACTAAAGATGAAGAATTTTATAGGAAAAGCTAGTAAAAATTGTTGGATCACTTTTCTCTAGACCTCTGGGCACAAATTTTTTTCTAGAAAAATATTGCATGTTTCAACCTATTTCATTTTCAACCCAGCTAGCGAAGAAGTGAACATTAGAAGATGGGTCTTGACTTCACAGTGCCCTGGTCATTGCAAGGGAGAGGAATTAGATGTCCTGGTGTAGCTAAGATACCGGTCTTCTCAGGCTAATTACATTTCCCTGAGGCTTGCAGTGCAAAGATGCAGCTGCACAATGGAGCCACTTTTGGTTAAGAAACTGCATAAAAAAGGATCAGCTCCTAGCAAAGTCTGGCAGGCAGACAAGATGTGGGTAGCAAAGAGGAGAGCTGTTTAGCCTCTGCCCTGTAAAGCTACACAGTAGGGAAGCAGAGATACTGAAGCAGGTAAAAGGTACCCCTAAATGAAGCTCAAAATTGTACGCATCTAATTTTGCAAGATAGTTTAAAGAAAACTGTACTCTGTTTCTTAATGCCAATATAGAATATGGGACAGGTCCCAAGGGAAGCTCAGTCCACCCGAGGTCTTACGAACCTTGACTCTGTTCCTTTAAAAGTAATTGTTTGTAAACAGTTTAATGAAAGAAGCTTTCATCAGAGAAAAAAGTGGCAAACTATACTGGTAAATAATTCGCCTTGGCAAATAATATTTAAGCCGCTGATTTGAACCCTAATGCTGGTTAGCATTATCATTTGCTTTGTAAATATATGTGTTTATTCAAGCAGCCAAGCTTTCTGTTGTTGTTGACGAAAATTGGAAAATGTGGGGCAGAGGGACCGTGTCACTTCCCTTCCTTTCTGGAAGTCTGCGGTTTCCAGCTATTCAGATAAAACTGCTCGCCTTTCCATCGCTCCAAGCCTTGCACCGCCACAGCACTGCGGGAGGGCTGCGCTCAAAAATAACCCCCCGCTCCAAAGATGTCCCCAGTTTTGCGGGGGGGACTCTGCTCCGTGACCCAGTTTAGAAACTTCAGGAGTGAAGTGGGCGAATGAGCCGGGTGCCCGGGCTCCCCAAACCCCCTGTCCCTGGCAGGGTCAGCAGCTGCGGCCGCCTTGTCGCCCCGTGTGCCGATCGCACCGCCCGCAGCGCCGGGTGACACGGGAGGGTGGCATCGCGGTTTGTATTTTGCAGCCCTGAGTGAGCTTCCCCCTCCTTCTCTGAGCCAGATGGACACGCATTTGGTTTCTCTTTTAACCACGTTACTTTTGCGAGGAGAATAAAGGAGCAGGAGCAGCTCTTGGCCGCGGCAGCAGGAGCCAGCCCGGCTCTGCCAAAGGAAACCACATAAAAGCGGGTGTGTGTGTTTGGGGGGAGGGCGCAGCGAGGGGATGATGCCTGGAGCTTCTTGCACTCGGAGCTGTGATTTGTGAGTGAAACATGATGAAATCACCCCCTGGACAAATCACACGAGCCTGTCAACCTCACCAGGTGGGATTACTTGTAGCTAATAGCCCGAACTCCCAGAGCAAACAGAGCCCTGCGCTCACTGTAAAGAAAAGGGGACGCTGCCACTCCGGCTTCTCACCAGTTCTCTAGTTATGGCTCAGAAGGGCTGCGGCCACTCGCACCAGGTAGGGGAGGAGAGGAGCGTGTTTGCTTTTAGAGGAGGAGTAGCCTGTCGTCCAAAAAAAAAAAAAAAAGGAAGCGTTTCAGCTTCAGAAAGAGATGTTTTATTCATAACCCCCTTCTGGTTTGTGTTACTCTCCAACGGTGACGCTGTCAGCTGCTGCTCCAGTGATGGGAACTGCAGGGCTGGGGAGCTCGAATGTACAGAGGAACATCTCTGCCCCTTTAATCGTAATGCTCCTAGCTCCGGAGTCCTGCTTTTTGCCCAGTTTGCTCACTTTGCTGTTTTACTTTTGCAGGTTATATCTTTATTTGCTTTTGCCTTTGGAGTAAATGTCTGCATGGGATTTACAACACATCGATTTAGGAGATCTGAAGAATGGGATGAGGGTCCGGTCTCAGGTACAGTAACAGACATAAATTGTACATCGCAATACTCTTGAGTTATATACTGTGGTTAGAAACCACTCCTGCTCTGAAACAGTAGTTTGCTTGTTCCTTTTCCCTCTAGGATATAGGGAAAAATAAATAACTCGCCGAGCCTGAGTCAGTTGACCTTTGGGACTCACCTATAGGTCTCCTATTTACTTAAACTTTTGCTCTGTGTGCATGTGACTACGGAAAATGTAGCTTATTTTAGGACTGAGCACTGTCAGTCTCGCAGAGACCGGTCTCATCACCTCCTCCATAGCATTTACTGTTTTGTGCTCTGCACAGTTTCCTTCTAGAGCTAAGAGAAACTCCCCGATGGGTTTAAGGGTACTGGTTTTATTTTGGTAGCTATTGAAGTGGTTTCTGGAAACTTGATTAATGCTTTCAAGAGGCACTGGTGAGAAAAGCTTTTGGGATTTCTGTGGCTCCTGAGGTCATGCTGGTTTGTGAACAGTAGACGGCAGACAGCTGACGGCGGAGAGGGCCGGGGGGAGCAGAGCAGAGCAGGTGTTCGCACAGATGTGCTGTCACCCAGTCGTCTGGTTTTCTTTCGCCTCCTACTTATTTCTTTGGAGGAAAGCAAGAGCGTGCCACAGGAGGGACTGTTGTTTGTGTTCTGGGGCTGTATAGGGTTTTGTGAGCTCAGGCGTAGTTCAAGTGGAAAAATATATAAAATGGAAAACTGGTCTTTTTTTATTAAGAAAAAAAAAGTAGGCTTGACTTGTGTCTCTGTTCTTTCATTTGGCAGTAGAAAGGAAGCCTATAGTCATTGGCTTAGAGCTGGTTAATGTAACTGAAGTGAAATGGTTTCATCTGCAATACCCATCTATAATGATAGGTTGTGAATTTTAATTATAAAATTGTTTACCAGGGCCTGAGTTTGTCGTGTTCCTGGAAACAAATCTGTGTCCCTCTCTCCCTATCTTTCACAGGAATTGGTGGTGACTGGCCAGAGGCATTTTAGGTAGCCAAAATTATAGCGGCTGTTGCTTTTGATCTTTATACAACAGCAAAAAAAAAAAAAAAATTGATTGAAACCCAAATATATTTCTATTTTTATCTTCTAGTGTGTTGACTGTAGAGCAGTTGCATAGTATGTGTAATAGTGACGTGAAGGATTTGCATTTCATGTATTCCAACACCTGCCTGCCAGGTGCATTGCTTTCACTGGTGACCACCTCAGCTTTAGGGCAGGGCTGCTTTTTACTGCAGTCCCAAACGTCTGATATCGGGGACCCCCAGGCCACCAGTGCCGGCTCCGCTGAGCCAGCCAGCGACGTTCAACACTGCCAGGGCTGGGATCAGTAGCTGTTCCCAATAGCACGAGGCTTGGCTTAGCTCAGCATTCCAGGAAAATAGGAAGAAATACAGGATCTCTTGCAAGAGGGCAGAAAATGGGGTACTTTTGTCAGTCGACCGAGAATTTGCTTACAGGTGGGACTGGACCAGCACCTGGCGTTGAAGTAGTCCAGTCCAGGGTGCAACAACAGAAAAGTAAAGGAGGGTTTGTCCTTTCTGTGTTTATGCAGCTTCGTTACTTTTATTGTAGTTAAATAAATTTGTGTGACAGCAAAGAATAAAGTATTATAGTCACATCTGTCTAAAGGAAAAACTTAAAGTACTAAAAGTACTGTGATCAAATACATAATTTAGGCTTTCCTAATTACATGACTTCATGAGAAATCCAGTGCAATCAAATATTCAGAATAAAAGATTAGTATAAATTCTTTTTTGACTTCACTCTGCCTCTTGGCTTATTTATTTCCAAGTTTCTTCATCTTTAGAGTTAATTATTTTGGATTGACAAAACACTCTCTTTACCAACTATTACTGTGTAGACCAATTTGTTATTTCTGCAGAGGCATGCCATGACTGTAAGAAAATTCAGTTTTCATCTAGCATAGAACTCTTCTACGAGTCAAACCCAATGTGAGTCTTTTTTCCTAGTCCCTTATAAATGCATGTCAAATAACTACCATAGTGTCTAAAATCCCTGTCTTGTTCTTTTTACAGTGTACAGATATATAAACCTCTATAGATTTGAGATGTTAAATATTTGTACCAAACAAATTATTTTGTTGAAATAATTTTTTGACTTAAAATTTCTGAAAGACTTTAGAGAACCAAGGCTCCTGTTTCTTCATAACTTTGCCTTCGTAACTTATTTGCTTTATGAGCTTTGTAGACACCTTTGAAATCACTTACAGGGAAAACAGCCTTAGTAGTCTCTTGAAGCACGTTCCTTGGACATGATAGGATGATAGCTTAAATTTTGGAAGGAGAAACACTGAAGCTTTTCTGTCCCTTCTCACTGGATTTTCAAGCATGTCGTTAAAACTGGAGTCATATATTTCTTGTAATGGAACAGTCAGGATATATTTTTTACTTTGTGATGTTTCATGGAAATTTTATTCACAGCAATAGCATTCTGCAAAAATAAAATGCAAGTTCATAATATGAATATTATCTAGCAAAACTGGTGTTCCAGGTGTTTTCTATAGGTATTTGGCTGATCCATATAATTTTCATATAGGATCTGCAGGATCCAAAATGGCAAATTCTTACCAGGCAGTCTCCTTCCTGTAATGACTGTGTAAGAATGTCCATATTGTGTCACCCTGTGACTGAAGTACTACTGGAAATAAATGGATTGAATTTTTTTTTTTTTTAAACATTGTAGTCATATAGAATCAGAGCAAGTAGTTTGATATGGCACTTTCCGAGGTAAATATAAGACATTTAAAATGGAAATGTAAAGACCTCCATGGACTGAGTTGAGAAGGCACTATTGTCCTATGTAATTTTTCTCTCTAAGCTATGATGTAAGAGACAATCCTTAAATGGTTGTTTTGAGCTTAATTGGCAAAAAGTGCATGGAAAGGAACGTGAAAAACTTTATATATTAAACAAAGAGAGGAGGATCTTCATGTTAAGGTCCTTCTGCTTGCTGCATGGTCTGATTGCAGGAGCTGTGGAGTGATGCAGAAACTTTGAAAAGGTTTTTGAAATTGCATATATTTGTTCTGTACAGGGGTTTCTGTTCATTTGAAAATGCTCACCAGGGACTGAGCTCCTTATGATATATTTTCGAACTATTCTGCATGCACCAGTACCCACATCACGGCATTGTGCACGACCTGAAAACCATGGTCTGGCTGTAAAGACAAGGTCAAGCATGATAAACAAAGGAATGATCTTAACGTATTCGGAGATCAGAGGAATTAAACCAAGTCCTTTTATGTGTTGCTATATGGGAAGTGTCCTGCATTGACTGAGGAGGTGTGACTTGAATTTGCTAAGTAATTTGGGGTAATTAATCAGATCAGTAGTAAAGCGGCTGTCAAGAGATGTAAACAAGTAACAGACAAGGTAGCTGTGCTACACCTTTCTTATGAAATAGAAATCCTACTTGCAGTTACAGAAGATGGAGCTAGAGGGGACTTTGAACAGCTATGTAGACCTTCTCCATATCCCAAGACACAGTCAGATACCACTGAAGTGCTCCTGACAGATCTTGGTCTAACCTGTCCTTCCAAATCTCCAAGACAAGATTGCACAGCCTGTGGGCAATTTGTTCCAGTGGTTTCCTGATAAATGAGCTGCTCTTTACAGCAGTTAGGCATTCCTTGAGCTGCAGTTGACTTTGTCTTTTATGTAATCTGCAGTCAGATTTACACCTTCTCTTTCCTAAATGCATGTTGACATGTGATTTTTTTTTTGGACCTTCTGAAATGATGTCCCTCTCATCCTTTTGTAATGAAGAGGGTAATGCCAGTGTGAGGGACAGGTAGTGTATGCACTAGTATGTAATACCTTTGAGGCCATAGTACTTTTGATTTGCAGCTTACCGGATCTGTGATTACATATTACCTAGCTTCCAGGAGAAAAGTCATAGAAAAGGTCAAATAACATGGAAATATTTTTTAGTAACAGATTTTCAGAAGCATTTGACAGGAAGCAGCTGTCATTAAGAATAAGGAACAAGACCTCATCTATCTGAATATCTGAGTGTCAGCATGCTTTGAAACATTTTTCATGTGATTAATTTCTAACATAGCTTTTTGACCTATTTATGTGAGCAAAGAAAATACTGATCTGTGTGTTGCCACCATAGATACATGACCTTTAGCTCCTTAGAACTCCAGATGGCCAAAGTATTGACGGCTCATTAAGAGCATGCTTGCACCCTACGTACCTAGAGGGTGTAACTTCACAGTGTGTATGATGTTACTTGCTCTGAGAATTATTGACCTGATTGAAGGAAACACAAAAGCAGAGAGAGAGAGAGAGACAGTTGTCTACTACTATGTTTTCTAGAAGTCATATGCACGTGCCTTGCCACTGCCATGATCCATGACTGCAGCCATGGTAGGTTTGTTTTTCTTGCTCATTATCTTGCTGTAGGGTTGATGTGCTGCCAGGTTTGCTCCCTGTAGTAGTTTATACTGGTGTCCAACCAGTGCTGCTCCAAGGGCAGCGACGGAGCTGTAGTGCTGGGGAATGGGAGCTGGTAGAGCATCAAACTCTCCCTTCAACTTCTTTTCCATCCATTCTCACAGTGTTGGGATAATGCCATCTTGTTTGTAAAGAGATTTCCCCTTGGTTTATGTGGAGACTAAGCTTTCAGCTATGTAAAAGAGTAGGGGAAAAATATGTAAGAAAAGATCAGAGCAACAGTTTCCCAAAAATCCCATTGCATCAATCCTCTTAAAATCATACTGCTAATCACGGTGAGGTTTGCCAAAACCAAAACCAAACCATGGTTTAAAAGAAAACAAACCCCAAGACAATTTCAAAGACATAATTTCAATAGGTCTCTCCAGGAACAGAAGGCATTGTGAAATTTTCCTTGGAACACCTCTGTTTTTAAAGAATAACATACAGTTGTTATTTTATTCCATAAAATACAATTAACCCTAGAGAGTAGCACACAATTTTCCTACTTCATATAAGCTGTAGGGTTGTCTTATAGGAGAAATGTATAGAATATATAAAATACTAAGTCTTGAGAAAAAAACAGAGAAGTACATATCAGCTTTGACAGTGAGGAGCCTTACTAATAAATAGATTATTGAAGTCTAATACATCATTCATGGTTTTCAGACTGGCAGTCCTCGATTTAGTTTTACACATCAAATACGTTGATTTCTTACATAATTCTGTATTTTCTTAAGGTTTTATAATTTAATGCTCTGCAGAAGCCCACCAAAAAGCCTTGCTTCACTTCTCCATTAGTTTATAGTTCTTTTTTCACACTTGACATTGATTTGGTGCCTTCCAGGATAGCAAACCAAGTCCTGCTGACTGCATGTAGATTAATTGCAGTCCTTTCCTATGCAAACTGCCCAGCCAGCCATGAAAATGTCACTTGGTTTTTCTGAAAACAAAGGCCTGCTTCTGAGGAATAGCTGCAGCTCCCGGAATGGGGCCTTGGAGATTTCAGTACTTTTCTACTAATGATCACTTGATTGTTACAGAGGTAAAGCCAGGGCTATTTCTTTTCAGGACGTTATCACAGCTTCTTCCTCCTTTCTATCTCCCTGCTTTTGCTTTTTTTTTTTTGGTCGTTGTTTTTTTTTTCCCTCCCCAAAAAGAGCAACTTTTTCTGAATTTGTTCTTTTTTTCCATTTGTTTGGTTGTTTTTCTTACTTCGAGCAACCCTTCTCCTCTCCCTGCTCCGTTTCCCATAGCAGGCACCTGAGGTTTCACTCATCCGAGTGGCTCAGGGCCGAGTGCCCATCCCACCACTGCCAGCCTGACAGATGTTGCCCTGTTTCTTGTTCCACGCAGTCCTGTCAGATTCCCCCTGGATCAGTACCTCTGGCTCCTGCAAAAACAGATGCTTTGAACTTCAAGAGGCAGAGCCTCCTGGCTGCCGCTGTGACAACCTGTGCAAGAGCTACAACAGCTGCTGCTTCGACTTTGATGAGCTGTGCTTAAAGACAGGTACGATGGGTCTCCTGTCCCGCACTGCCAGGCACTGCCGATACCTGGTTCATGCCAGCGGTCAGAATCTGCCTGGTAAACCAGTGTTCCCTCTCCTTCTCACCTTGCCTTGCCAGGCAGGCTCAGCTCAGCCCAAAATGCAGCCCATGTTTCCTTGGGAGGAGCAGTAGGGATGGGCAGCTCTTGCTCCTCACTGCTGGGCTTGGGCTATGGTTTCCAGGGCAGAAAAAGCAGATTATTATTCGTATTACATGAAAAGTAGATCTTCGATACTCAATTAAAAGCAATGATCGGTGTTCAGGCACCAGTCTGATCTCCAGGTTACCGTGAAAAGAGCCAAGGTAAAGGCTGGAGATTGGTCAGTCTGCCAGCCACCTTTTTTTTTTTCTCCCAAGTGATAACTTAATATTGGAGCAAGTCTTGCTCACTTTTGGGCTGTGCATTGCAGTTTCTCATGAAGGTGCCTTGGAAGCCAGGAGTGGCTGAAGTGATGTGGGTCCTCTTGGAGCAAGCTGGAGGTGACAGGCTGGGCTGGCCCAGCCTCTGATTTCTAGATGTCAAAATGCTTATAACACACTGGTAAAAATGTTTGACTTCAGTTCATTGAACCCTCGGGAATGGAAATGCAGAACTGAGTTCATTTTTTTTTTTTTAATGAGTCATAGGCAAGGAACACTTCAAAGCAGGCCATGAGTTATGTTTTGCTTCTTAGCATAGTGCATTTAAATTATTAGTTGTACCCATCTCCTTGAATGTTTGCACAGTGGTCAGAGTTGACACAGGTGCCTTCTACTTTTGCCATTAAACATTTTCTTGATCTATCAAAGAATCACACTCACTAAGCAGCCAGTAGAGAAGTCTAGTGGTTAAAAATATCGTTGCCCATGGATGTGCCATGCTTGAGCATTCTGACTTCTTCAGTTCTGTTTATAATGATATCACTTTAATAACTTGGTACCAAAAAATGGTGAGCTAATCCAGTATGAAAAATTACTTTGGTTCCAGGCTGAAAACTCCTGTATTTTAGGCTGATGCTGTTTTGCCCCTGGTGTAAATGACTGTAGAATGAGAGGCTTTTCTTGGAGACTTTCAGCACGATATGAGATGTTTGCTACCAAAGGGCAGATTTTCAGATCATCAGCCTCCTATGTGCAGTGCACCATGTTCACATGTGTGTATGGACACCTGCATAGCCCTTGGGACTGCTGTGTGAATTTTCATACGTTCCCATTGGCATTTTTTAAGAAAACTATCACATATACAATCTGTAAAAATTACATATTTACAGAAAAAAAGCCCCAAATGGGAAAGGAGAAGAGGGGGTAAAAGGCATTGCTCTGATGTGATGTGTTTTTACTGGGTGCATGTTCTCTAAAGTGGTTTTTAAAGTTTCTTGTTGGCTGGGCCAGGCCGGGGAAAAACCATATGCTTACATCCTTAGGCCCTATTCTAAACTACACCAATGTAGTGCCCCTGAGAGAGCACCCTCATTTAGTCAGGCCCTTAGATCATAATTTCATTCGCAAGATGAGAAGATCTGGAGTGTTTTAAGGCAGCCATGCCATGCTTTCCCTTGAAGAACAGCTCTTGTTCTCATAACTTTGCAGTTGGTGCTGAATCTCACCCTGTGGGTGAGGAACTGGTGGGATTGAAGCATCAATTTGCATCCACATAGTCTCCTTTCAACTCTCTTTCCTACAGATCGAATTTGAGGACTCAAGTAGTTGGGAGGTGAAGAATGGATTACCTAAGAAACACCAGAATTCTTAGTTTGTGCTTCAGGCTCCACTATTTACCTGTCAAGATCCTTTCTTGTCTTCTTTCCACTTTTTCTGGCACTGGGGCTGTACAAAGCCTGGAGTACAACACCTGAGGGTGGCAGAAGCACTTGTCCATGGGTGGAGGAGCCCTCCTGCACTTGCAGGACACAAGGGTCCTTTTTGTTTCTGCTTGACATGCCTACTTCAGAGGTCTTGAAATCACTAAAATGGGGCCATAAACTTTACATCCAACTTTAACGACTGGAGTGTTGTCATTATGGCTTGAGTGAGCACTTTTTGTTTTGATTATAATCTCTCATTCTTGCTTACCCTGTGCGTATTTTAGCTCGAGGCTGGGAATGCACCAAAGATCGCTGCGGAGAAACCAGGAATGATGACAATGCTTGCCACTGCTCTGAAGACTGCTTAAGTAGAGGAGATTGTTGTACTAATTACCAAGTCGTTTGCAAAGGTACGGCTTTGGTCTTTCTACCTCTTATCTTTCCAAACCCGATAGAAGGCAGCCCTGTGGGTAAAGAGTTTTCTTCTACAGGAGGAACCCTCTCCTTGGTTTGCTCTGATTTTTCAGAGGAGGGGGGAAAGAATGAGGAATTGCATTTGTAATTTTTGGGGCACTAGCAGAGGTGAATACTTCTGATTTTTTGATGGCAGAAGGATATTGTCTTTGCCTATAGAGATACTGATAGAAAGAGAAGAGGCGTAGGTGGATAAAGAAGAGTTTAGAGTGAAATACAAAAGTGTTCAGATGCATTTGTCTGCATCCCAGGGAAAGCAGGGAAATCTGATGGTCTCAGAAGGAATGGAGCATTCCTAGATATGTTATCTCTGTCTCAAAGACCTGTCCCCACCCCCACCACAAAAGCTGCTGTTCAAACTACTTGGCCTAACACCTGTAGGCTTTGTTTCTCATGGGAGAAGTAGTGAGAATACAAGGGCTGTAATTTGCACAATGGTGGCACGGGCTTCCCATGACCATGTCACCTTCTAGGCACACCATAGCTGCTGTACATCTGGCACTGGTTGGTGGGTGGATGGGCTGTGAAGGCTTAATTTTCATCTTCTGTCCTGATCTTTTGGAATATGTCCTGCCTTCTGTAATGTCTCCCATTCAGAGAAAGTCTTCTGATCCTTGGTAATGAGCTCTGCAGGTTCTCACTTTGGTATCTCAGCTACTTCTTAGTTTTTTCATTGATTAACTTTACTGGTGGAAGCGTTAGTTTGAAATTTTTTTCTTCCACGCCATTTTGGCCAACCGCAAATAGTCAGAAAATTATAATACTCCAGATCTATACACTGAAAATGAGCTTTTCCTCTTTACCTGAGCTTTCCTGTTAGGAATCCAAATAAAATATGTATCTTCCAGCAGGTCCCCATAGATGATGTTCTTTCCCTTCCCAAAGAAACCCAAGGCTGAGACCACTTAAATACTGGTATAGCTTTCAGTTACTGCCTTTTTTGTGAGCTTCCTCTTGCAAGGGTCAAGATAGAGGAATTTACATGTCTCCAGCTTTAATGTACATAATCTTTGTTTAATTGGCTAATAACCAATTATCTCAATGACCCTGGCACTACGACAGGAGTAAGCCTTATGGGAGAACAGTGTTTCCTCTTTATTCGTGCATTTGCCTGGGGATTGTGTGTGTGTTTAGTTTTGTGTTTTGTTTTGTTTTTTCTTGGAAATTGTCCCTCCACCTCCTGCCATGGTCATCTGGAATTGCTGCAGTACATGTTTCCTGCAGATCTTTTCTATGGTGCTTTTTGTTTTGTTCTTTTAATTGAACTGCAGTTCCTTTAATAGTGCCAGGTTCAGGAAGCGAGCCTCATTAGCTAATAATTTGTTTTTCAATTGACCTGTGAAAGTGCAAGTCATAAGCCACTCTATAGTCAGCATTCAGCAGTGAAAACCTTAAGAAAACAGTTGATTACATAAAGTAATTTTAACTAATCCAGCTCTGAAAGGGTATTAATGCTTTTTTTAGCTGTGTTTGAGTTTCACCTGATCCATGAGCTGATCAGCTCTCTAAACAAGCTGGAAACTATTTAGGGTTGTTTTTCTTTCCTGGAATGAATTTTGTTTTGTGTCTTTAGCCAGCTGAATCAGCTCATGGAGACAGCAGAGCTGGTGGGGAGGAGGATGGGAATTCACAGCCAGAAGCAGCACTACCTGCGTTTGACAGATTAAAAAAAAAAGAGCCCACTGTGCCGAAAGCATTACTACTACTGTGTCCTGTGGTCAAACGCATGCTTTAAAGTCTAGTTTTAAGAACTAGTCCTAGGAGTGCAGGTTTGGATGTTCTTGTTGAATAGAATATAACCAGATCATTTGTTCAGCATTGCGGAAAGACCTGTTCATTACTCACGGGAAGTAAGGCAAGACACTCTATTAACTGGAACTAGTTCTGTGAAGCCTATAGCTATGTCCACAGATTTTTTTTATTTTTATTTTTTTCTTTTTGAACTCTCATGTGACTTTTCTGGTAGGAGAAACCCACTGGGTGGATGATGACTGCGAAGAGATAAAGGCTCCTGAGTGTCCAGCAGGGTAAGTGTGTTGCACACAACTGTGAAGTGCAACAAGGCCAATGGTCTGTGTCATTGGGATAGTCTGGAGGAGATAGGAGCCGCTACTTCTCCTGGTGACAGTGACATCTGCTTACCCCCACAGCAGATGACTAACATTAAAAGCCCAGGTGTGCCCATCCAGGACACATCTCTGCCTGCTTAGTGTCAACTCTGAGGAGCATTAGGAAAAAAAAATGTAATGAAATAACCTGAAATACTGTCATCTTTAGTGTATGAGAATGAGCTCTGATTCTCAGAGCACACTTAAAATGCCACATGCTTTTGTTTGTGAAGAGAGAAGGCCAGCTGCCATGAGACATGTGGTTTTTAACTACAGATTATATGCTAGGGTGGGTACTTATTTTACTTTGCCATCTACTTCTGTAAGCACTTGACTTTTGGGGCTATACGCTTTCAGCTCCTCAGAGAAGTCTTGTATAGACATACAGCATATGCAGTAACTGTACTTTAGATTCTCTGGAGTCTCAGTGAGCAAGTGGAAATTAAAAAAAATAATAAAAAAAAGAAATTCTGCCCTACACACCTGCTGCTTTTGCTTTTAGCTTTGTTCGGCCTCCTTTGATTATCTTCTCTGTTGATGGTTTCCGTGCATCATATATGAAGAAAGGGAACAAGGTCATGCCCAATATTGAAAAACTGAGTGAGTATATTTCTTTTCTTACAATAAACAAATTACAATTTCTTGCAGTCCAGTTGTTTTCAATGTTGATTGAGTAACAGAAGTCAGCATATACGTGCTGGCCCTCACATTTGTGTAGCCACCTGAGGACCTGTGGCCAAAGCCCATTGTGAAACTGCGGCTTTAGTATATTTGTCCCTTAAAATTAGTCTGCGTTTTCTCATGTTGTTCTACTTAGCAAGGTACTTCCAATGACTCTGAAAGGAGGCTAGCTCAGAAAGAACACAGTCTGTGGAAATGTAGCTGGTTCTGTAGTCCTCTGGCTGTGTTATTTCAGTTGTTTATTGTGAAGTACAAAGAGTGCGCAAGTGGATTTACTACTGTCTTTCAGAAAGACTTACCGATGTTAAGCAGCAGAATGTTCATTTAAATCAGTTAAAATTTAACTAATTTCTGCAGCATTTTGAGTCACAGCAAATGACTTCCTCCGCTTTTGTTTTTTCATGTCTGAGAGCTTCACTTTCTAATGTTTGCTTTCCCTATTGATTTTTTTCAGGATCATGTGGAACACATTCTCCTTACATGAGACCTGTCTATCCTACAAAAACCTTCCCCAACTTGTATACTCTTGCTACTGTAAGTCCCTGGGAAGGACTTTTTGATGATAAAATGTTGCATTGCAGTAGAAATGTGAGGGTTGTGGGAAGCAAGTTTTTTTGTGTGGGTTTTTTTTTTGTTTGTTTGTTTGTTTTGTTATTGTTTTTGTGTGTGTTTTTTTTTTTTCCCTTTTTGGCCTGCAGTTACCTTATGAATTTTCTTCAGTATTTTGAAGTCCCGAGATAAAGTGTATCTCACCACTATACACTGTGTTGTAGCTTTCCCGTGCTTTCTTATGCCTGCTTTTGCAGCTATTTGTACTGCTGTGTAATTACAGGTCACAGTTTTTTTAGGGGGAAAATAATACCCCTGAAATCCTACCTGGAGTACAACCAACAGTTGTTCCTTCAGTGGAGTAACTGTCTCCACCCAGGGATGCAAATACTTCTGGGTGACAGTGACAGTGCTCTCAAAGCTGGGCTAAGGGACTTCTATCTGCAACTGCGTGTTTTTTTTTTTCCTTTTTTTTTTTTAATTGCAGGCTCTGAACACATGTTAAATGGGAGGAAAAAGGAGGGGACAGATAAACAAAGGGTGGGAGAAGCCTGAGAGAAAGGGCTAATACCAGAAACCTCTTACATTGCCTTCACTGCTGGACAAATTGTGATATAAGGCCATAGCGTTGGGTGACTTGCCTTGTTTTTTTTTCTTGGAAATAACTTATCTCGCAAAGGCTCTGGTGAAGATAAAACATAAAATGGAAGTGCTAAGTGTTACTCTTGCAACCAGAGAATGGATTACTGTTTCCAGAAAGGGAATTCATGAAGAGGAACTGAAAGTTCAAATCAATCTTCTTTTCATAAACTTTTGCTTACTTTAGATGGCCTCAAACTAACTTTTTAGCAGTGAGAAAATGCTTCAAAGTATCGAGTAACAGGAGTTTTTGTGCTTTTTAGCATAATTCAATCATCTCCTACTGCTTTCATTACTACAGCCAGTTTTAAATGTGCTTATCTTAAAAATACAGCCTTTTCTGGTGTGCAGTTACAAAGCTACCTGTTTTAAAATTGTTCAGTGGTATTTGCAGATAGCTGTGAAGAACTGAATTTGTGTGCATTAGAGTTTTACTAATTAATCTACTTTTGCACAAAGGGACTCTATCCTGAATCACATGGAATCGTTGGCAACTCGATGTATGACCCAGTGTTTGATGCCAGCTTCAGTCTTCGAGGGCGAGAGAAATTCAATCACAGATGGTGGGGAGGTCAACCAGTAAGTTTCAGATTCCCTCCTCCTTCTTCCCTCTTCCTTCTCCTCCCCTCCCTCTGTTCTGTGGAACATAGCCAATAATAATTTAAAAAATACATCTGTGAACAATTTGTACCTAATCTTCCCCCCTGGCTAGCCCTGTCTATCAATTTAATGTAACGTTTTGAGTTGGCTTTTGCTTTTCAGAATAATAAACCCATTGATTATGGAAAGGTGCTCGCATTGATAAGTATAAATTAGATGTGGCTAGGAAAAAAACCTCACTTTAGGCAACAGTTTAACATAAATTACTATATTTTCGTCATCGTAGCATAATGTTTCCTTTTCATTATGGGTTTCCCAGGTTTTCATCCTAGTAATGTTCTTGTGGCAGTTTTAGTATTAATGTTCTGTCAGAGTACCATGGAACATAATTATTATTTGCTAAGTCCACAATCAATCGCTGTTACCTGACTTGCTGCAGAGGCTGGAGAACTTTGTGAATTCATTTCTGCTTTGAGCACAGCAGCTGTGGCTGGACTAGGTCCTCTCTCTAAGGCTAGTGTGGGACTTGTTTTCTCTAGCTCTGAATCTCTGGGCAAAGAAATGGCCTCCTTCAAAGTATTCTGCATTGCTCCAGCTAAGAAGGTCCTTTTGCTTCTGCTGCACTTTCCCCCATTAGTGCACCCTGTGGTGGCTTGCTTTGCCAACAGAAGCAGGTTTAAATTAAACTAAAAGTTTTATGTGCAAGCAGCCAAGATGCATGCACATTTCATTGCACTGATTGCTTAGGGAACTATAGTTTAAAAGCTCCCTGGCTGGTTGTCCTCGCAAAAGAGTGAGGTGGGGAAATTGGAAGGGATTTGGGAACACCATAATTTATCATTGCTGTTTGCTAAAGTGATCAGTGTCATCCCCTAAATCTCTTAAGACAGAAATATCCCAAGAGACTAAAAGAAGTAACTCGGATGGTTTTAGGCTTAGCAAGTGTGCATGTGTTATTTGTCTGCATGTGGTTTTAGTCTGCAACAAACGCGAGACAAGACAATTTAGAGCTGCCGGCAGACGTGTGACAGGCAGATGTGTCTGACTGTAGCTGAGCCACAATGAGGTATTTGCGCTCTTGTAAAATTTGTCATCATAACAGCGAGCGTAGTCACTCCTTTGCCCAGCTATGACCCGGGTTAGGTTTTAGCCTGGGTTGTGTGGAAAGGAGGGGATGGTGGGTGTGCCTAGCTATTGTCCTCCTAGATAGGAGCAAAGAAGCAGGATCAAACCTAGGAGCAGTGAAAGGGTAACATCTTCATCTCAGCTACAACCAGAGCCACACAGCTGAAAGCCCTGCCTGCTGCCGTCAGGCATCCAGCGCATGGACAATATTGTGTCTCAACTGCTGTGTGACAACTTGTTAAGCAGCTGTGCTTTAATTATGTATTGCAAACATAATTGTGCATCTTACCTTAATCGTTGTTGGGTAGGGGTTAGTGGCAAACTAATAATTTGGGACTGTACAAATGTGTCTATTTTTAAACTATATTTTTAAAGTACAATATGAGTCTATAAATACTTCATCACCTGCTGTGTTGAGTAGGGAATACTGGTAATTCCCACACCATCCATTAGAAACACTTGTGCTGTTCCAGAGAATAAAAAGTTTTTTCTGGATTCTAAACAAGAGTAAAGAAAAACGTCAACTGAGAAGAGTTCAAGAAAGTTACACAACAGTAGATGACTGTATGCTGGATGAAATCCTCAGAGGACAGGAGGAGTGTTGCATACAAAAGTAAGGATGATAAAATAAACCAGCTGATCTGAAGAATTGTTAAAAAGGAAAAACACCCAAATAATGTAATAAACTGGAAATATCTTTGAAGAACTGGAAACAAATGCGGAGAGGAAAGGCTGTAATTCAATCTCCACACACTTGATATGTGAGAAATCTCTAAGTTGGACCAACCTGATGAAGTGGCCATAGTAGCTGGGTAAGGAGGCTGTAGATCTCTTGCAGAAATATGATATAAATGATAACTTCTCTGCATGTGGAGGAATTGCACATTTGATAATTGCAAATTTTGATAAGAGAAAAAAAATCTCCATCCATATATGGATTAGATACAGTACCTTTCAACTCCTTTTTATAGTTTTCTCTAAATATCACATTGACATATACTGCCAAATATAGCTGGGTATTGAAAGACAAGAGAGAATTAAGGCAGCAAGGAGGGAAATCTGGTCTGCTTATCACAGAAATCTTGTCTGTCATACCAGGTATTCATCTGTTTGGGTTTTTTTTTTTTTGAGATCTTGGGTCTCAAACTGGAGTACTCAAACAACTTCACAGTGGTATTTTGTTTGTGCGGAATTGGGCATTATTATGTTACTGCCCAGGAAGGCAGAAAAAGTGTCTTGGACCTTCAGTCTTGTATTAAGGCTAAAAGTGCCTGGAAGAGAGTGTTATTTAACATTGATAATTTCTGAAATTCTTGTTTTCTGTTGGAAAATGGCCTGTTGTATATGGCTTTGTTAAAATGTGGGGGTTTTCATTTTTTTTTTTTCTTTAATTACTTGTTCTAATACTCAGCATCTTGCTAGGAAACAGCCAGATTAGCATGGACTTCAGTGGGATTTGGCAGACGAGTAGCTGAATGTTTCTACACCAGGAATTACGAGAAATTAATTTTAAGAGCATTAGGAAAAGAAGGGGGAGAAGGTAGCTTGGAAGTGTTTTGAGGTGCTCTAGCTGGTTGTGGGACTTCATGAAACCCAGTAATCTGATCTAGTGTACAACTTTGATTTATATAATAACCTTTAAATCACCTTGTTTTCAAAACAAAAGTGTTTGATAGGAAACAGGCACAAAACCACTCCTCCTGTTGAGGAGGATCTCACAGAAATGGTGAGCATCAGGGCCCATATTCCCAAGGGGGAAACTAAGTTTGCTGCTAATTTTTCATGACACGGAGACTCTTTTTTTCATCCCAGGTAACTTTAAGCACTGAATTAGGCTCCAGCTGCCTTTGGCTTCTCTTAAGCTGTAGTTTTCCATGTCTTGATTTGATGTAGTGAGCTGAAGCTTACACTAAAGAAAATACTTTTTTTTTTTTTTTGGTGATCTTTGTGATCTTTAGAAATAATCTGTTGGCCTCTCCAAGAGCAGAAGATGACAAGTATATAACTACCGGTTTGTGGTTAATGGGGACAGAGAGGCTCCTTCAGAATGTAACCCCGCTTGGATCTGAGTTTGGCTCCAAAGATGCCCCTCTCTTGAGGAATAAAAGTATTAAATGTTGTTTAAGGCACCTTGTATGAAGCTTTATTTTCACTATCAACCTTTTAAAGAGAATACAACCTTCAATAAAGGCTCAGCTTGAGATGTTGAGACAATTCTTAAGAAGGGCCATGACATGATATTCCTAGTAAGTGACAGCATGTTGAGAAGCTGCCTTCACAGCCTGCAAGGTATGCCTGTAGACACTGAGCACCATTGCTACACATCTTAACCAGATATTCCTTATTTTATCTAGATTTCATGTTCTATATCTGTCTTTGGGGAAAAAAAAAAAAAACCAAACATGTTGCTTTCCTGTTTATTGGAATTTGGTTGGTTTTGACTAGTGATTACAGAAAGAACTTCTTCTTTTCATGTTCTGGCTTAGTCAGCCTGAACATTAACAGGATATTTACGCCTGAGGAGCCCAGGCTCTGCAGAAAGCTGCCATCTGCCTTTTTGTCCCCAACACATTTTGCAATCACTTTGTCGATTGATGGAGGAAGCAGAAGGAGACATGTCTATAATTGTCTAAGTATTTATTTTTGTCTAGCTTGAGCCATGAACAAGCAACAGGGCTTGTTGAGTCTGTCTAATTATTTAATAGGCTTCCTGTACCAATATCTTCTGTCTAGGCAAGAAGGTAATGCTTACTTTTCAAAGCTGTGAGTTTGCTTTTGTTCTGAGCAAGAAGTGTGGAAGTGGCTACTCTGTTCTACCTTGTTGACAGGACAAATTGCAAATGGTGCAGGAGTGTAACATATGGCACCGCCCTGGTAGCAATTCTGCATGTTTGCACCAATCTCGTACGCATTTCTTTACCTGGGAAATGCTGTAGTTTCCCGTTTCCCACCTTTGCCTGGATGTGGAAGGGATTTCCCACTTGTGCATTCCCAGCTCCCTGGCACAGCGGGTGTACGTGCTTCCTCTGCTCCTGGCATGGATCTCCTTCCCTGGCTGGCGAGCACGAGCATGTTTGCACAACTCAGCCCAAGGGCTGGACTTCAGAGCCATCCCTCCCATCAGCCCTGACCCGAGATGAGCTGCTCCCGGTCCTTCCATAGTGCAACAAATACGGGGCAGCCTTCGTGAAGTTGTAGGCTCTTATTTATTCATGGAAGATTAGAAGTAGAGAGGTGCCCCAGTTCCTGTGCAGGTTTTCAAAGACGATTCAACAGGTATCTTGAATAACTCCGTGTGTAGTGTCTGTGTGCAAACGTGTCTAGCAGTAAGAAGGGACAATTTGGGACTCCCATGTTCTGTATGGCATTGCCACCTCAACTACTGCTTAGCCTGTCTATTTCTATCAATAAATAAGGGAGAAGAATTGTAGTCACTCAATGCAGAGGATATAAAAATGACAGTAATGCAACTTACAGGATATGTTTCATATACATCTAGAAAAGCATGTATATTATTACTTGGGACATTTGCCAGTGTACTAGGGCTAAATCTGTGGGTCCATAATTTAACAGGTCTTTCTGCATTTGAAAAGTTAGCTATTCGCTAATTCCTTTGTTATGGTATGAGGACAGAGTAGTTAATTTTTTTTTTTCAATATTTATTCCCCTCCTCTCTGCTTAAGCAAATGAATTCAGAAATATGGCCTTTATATAAGTTGCAATGCAATGGGGTTTGTCCCATATCCAAACCAGGGGTGTACATCTGGCAGAGTTAAACAGCTAACTATAAAATTCTAACACATTAACAGTTAAAACCAAGATATTTACATATGACAAATAAATTACATAAGCTCACAGATGGTACTGACCTTGCAGCACCTAACACAGCAAACTTGATAAGTGACCTGAACAGATGTGACCAGTCATAGGGGGTATATAACACATTGCATTTACTTGCTCAGTACTGGAACATCTAGGATTAATTAACTTTAAGGCTGTGACTCCAGCCAACAGAGAAGAAATTGGATAACTCTTGTTCCCTTCTTAATTTTGGTTGTTTCGGGTAGACAAAGTTGAGAGGACCTCAGCTTTTTTTTTTTCCTAGCCTACATTGGGTGACAGCATAGACCCATGTTAGCCTGTAAGAGGCATGACTTGTAGTCTGCGTTGGAAAACAACAAATTTAATTTAAAGACAGTGAGAGATGTTCACTGGTGATTAGGCTGCAGTAACAGTTTGCCGTGCTTTTCTGCTGATGGTAGTAAGGAAACTTATGTGCTCCTATCAGCTGCTTCAGTCTGTTGTCTAATTTTATCTACCCAGTAAAGGGTCTGGCTAACCAAGGGCATTTCTAATAGGGATTGCTACCATTAGATTCATCAGCAGTCACAATTCTAAAACACACTGGAAATTTGATTTAAAGCTTGTTCAATGTAGATAGAAATTCTTCTACCTAGATGACTACTGCTTCTCTGCATGCTTAAAGATGTCTCTGCAAGTGTATCATTATGAGTAGCAGCTTGAGGTATGATATTAAATAGTGTTGAATTTTCTTATTTTCATTTGAAATAAACCAAAGGTGGGCTTTTTCCTTAAAAAAAAAAAAAATAAAAGGAGCGGGGAAGGTCCAGTAGCATTTTCTTGTAACCTTGAGCTGAACCAGGAGCTGCCTGGGAAACTCAGGATGGAGTCATTCAGACTCACTGTTGTGGTCAGATATGACCCTTTAGACTTTGACTTCATTGTATCATTGTCTTTGCTGTTGAGCTTATTTCGAGTGCAGCAGACACATGTCCTCATCCAAACACTTAATGCCAATGCAAAAGACTGGGGAGCATGGAGGGTGCAGTTTTTTCTTGTCTGAAGCCAGCCTGGGTGCCTTTGAATTTCTCTCCTCTACTGCTCACTTGGGAGTGCACAATTAGGAGTGATCTCCACTTGCATTACTCCTAGTTCAGAACGATGTTCACGCTGTTTTCACACTGCACTCATGAAGCACACTTTATGCTTGTCAGGAATGAAAAAATAGTTGCCACCCTCTTGCAGGCATGATGGGTACCTTGGCAATGAACACGGGGCCTAATTATTAATCTGTCTACATGACTGCAGTTTTACTTGATTGGCCTTTTGGCACACGCTTCAAAACACTGCCTAAATAGACAGTCACGGGTGATTTCAGCAGTGCTAAGTCAGGAGCAGCACAGGGCAGTTTCAGTTGCTGAGGTTGGAACTGGGCTGATTCAGCCAAAAAGGCAGGCAGGACCACTTGGACTTGTGCAAACCAAAGCACCAGGAAGTGAAGCTACAGTAACAGGTGCTAAACCCAAATACTGAATTCCCTGGACTTAGTTTATTGGTACCTTCCCAAAGATATCTGCAAAATTATTTAAACCTTGCAGGAGCACAAACACTTTCAAAGAAAAATAAATCGGCTGCAGCTCTGCAGGGACAATGGTTTTCCAAGTACAGCAAGACTGAAAAGCGTAACAGCAGTGGAGCTGACACTCCTCATGCTAAATTTGTATTTGATCTCTTTTTCTCTGCCTGATGGGGTTCTACTCTAGGAATAAATCTGCAATGCGAAGAAAAAGCTAATTGCTTTAATTGTGGGTCCCTGTTCACCTGGGAAGCCCATGAACCACTCATGAACACGGAGTAGCTCCTGCCCTAGTTAGGCAGAGGGTCCAGGCTGAAGTTATACCTGTGCTGATTTATATGATACAAATAAGCTTGTGGATGCATCCTTGCATTGCACTCACACTTCTGACTGCAGCATATGGGCTAAAACTAAAAGAAGAG
This sequence comes from Pampusana beccarii, assembly GCA_013399365.1. Classification (NCBI taxonomy): domain Eukaryota; kingdom Metazoa; phylum Chordata; class Aves; order Columbiformes; family Columbidae; genus Pampusana; species Pampusana beccarii. The sequence continues at coordinate 147,707 of VWYH01005896.1, forward strand.
AGATTCAGGCTAGACATGAGGAAGACATTTTTTACAATGAGGGTGGTGAAACACTGAACAAGTTGCCCAGAGAGGTGGTGGATGCCCCATCCCTGGAAATATTCAAGGCCAGGCTGGATGGGGCTCTGAGCAACCTGATCTGGGTGAAGATGTCCCTGCTCATTGCAGGGGGTTGGACTGGATGAGCTTTGAAGGTCCCTTCTGACCCAAACTATTCGATGATCAGCGGGTTGTAGGCGCTCTTCCTCATCTTTTCTGTTCACCTGTATCCTTCTGTCCTGTCAGGGCTAGTTCTATGTGAGCATTTTAAAACAGTATCCCTGTTACTCAACAATTCAAACCCGAATTCCAATATAAATTCAAAGCAATTTTTGTATTTTTTGAGGGGGAGGATATTTTGCAGCCACATCATCTTATGATCATCGTCACCATGCAAACGCCAGTGCTGATGGAAATCTGGGGCTGCAGAGGCTGTGTGAGATGCCTGGGGGATTCCCCATTCGGTGGCATCTTGAGCATAGATTAATATGAACCAAGCCTGAAATCAGACTTTTGAGAAGAAACACCTGAAAGCAGAGAAGGGTGGGCTGCAAACCTGTGGCCATTCTGCTCCTGCTCTTCCTGCATTTGTTTAGTAAACCACAATTTCTGTAGAGTTACTAGAGATGTATTCTTCCCTGGAAGAGATGATACATTACCAAAAAGTCAGAATACAATGAAAACAAATGATCTTTTATAGCTGTGATTTTAATTTAGCTGGCTTGAGTTCAGTAAGATTTGGAAGAGTAGAAGATGAGAGATAAGGAGTGTGTCCAGGGTGCTGGAAAGGAAAAGATGACCAGTTTTCCCATAAATAAGATCACAATATCCAAATTTAATTGCAGTTAACTGTAGCCTCAGACTGGGCCAAATTTATTTCAATTAAGACTGATGCATGAGTAATTCAGACATGATATTTGAATAATTCCTACCCAGATGACAGTTTATAAGTGCCTGTTGAACAAGGTAGAGGGGCCATAAAAAGTATTTTCAGAAAGTTGATCTAAAGTAAACCAAAGATTTTGTAATTATTAAATAATGGAATTATGTTTTGGCCTAATTTTCTCATGAAATAGATAAATTGCAGTATGCATAAACAATGGGAAGAAATAATCTAGTTGTATATGTAATGCTGGCCCCTAAGACATTACCTTTTTTAAAATGAGTTTTGATATCATTTGGATAGTTCCTTGCAAGAGAAATTTAGTTCTGTAGAGCTACAAACTGATATTGTTTTCTTTCCTTGATTGTGGACCTTTCTGATATTTGGTCGTTCTCATTCCCCTGCCATGTATAGATATTCATAGAACAGAACAGAGAAAGAGGGTGAAGGGAGAGAGAGAGAGAAAGGCAACACAGAAAATGAAGGGTACAGTATGGCTTTCATTAGAGAAAGATCAATCAAACCAAGTATACTCTTGCTCGAAAAGGAATAAATAGAGGGGAATATCATGAATGTTGTATAGAAGTGGGAAAAGAAAGTATTAATAACCTGTTTAGTGTGAGGACAGTACCATAACCCAGTGAAACTGGCAGGTTTAAACCAAACCAAAATAAAAATACACTTGTGCAGTGCGTGACTACGTTGTAGAACTTTCTGGTATAAACTGATTTATAGCCAGAAAAGTGTATCGGATTTAAAGGACTGAAACAAATTATTTGAAAAATTCATGGGGATTGATTCAGTCATTTCCATCAATCACCATTTTGGGTGAGCTGAAGAAGTTCTTAAACATCTATGGAGGAAGGGGTCTCTCCCTACTTCTTTGAGATCCCTGCTCAATCATCTGCATTCTTGTTTTAGTATTCTTTCCTAAGGTGTTTTTTATTGATGGGTACTGATGGTAGAATATGGCAAAAGAAAGACATTTATTCAGATGCTGGTTAGTGTCAAGCCATGTTCTTATCCTACTGAGTATCCTCCAAAACTTGAACACTAAAAGGCTCAGGTGAGTAATGGCTGGTTTTTGAAAATTAAACGGAATACTGGAGAAATTCCTCGCCATAAATCTTAATGCTTTGTGTTAAAAGCAACAGAAGGATTTAGGGGTGAAAGTCTACAGGGCAGGACCTTATCCACTGCTACAGAATTTGTGTAGGTTTGTCACTCCATGGGTTTGAATTAGGGATGCAGGCTGAAAACTGCAATTTTTACTTCTAGGCTCTGGGTAGAAGAATGTGTCTTGAAAACATTTTCTTTCAATTTTTGAGGGTCATTAAAGATCTGAACACGTTCTAATCTTCTTATATTTTCCTCATTAGATTTGGATTACTGCAGCCAAGCAAGGGGTGAAAGCTGGCACGTTCTTCTGGTCTGTGTAAGTGCCCTTTCTTTTCTGGAGATTTGTAACCAATATTTCAGAATTAATTTGATGCAAGTGTTTATTAAGTCATTTTCCTTACTTGAAGCGTTCAGTAACTTGGAGACCATAGCTGTAACCCTCCTTTATTTCACTTGTGCAATGTTTCTGATAACTAAAGCTGGTGCTACAGGTTGCTTCTTTAAGTCCATACAGTGATTTTTAGCATTGTCTGAAGAAAATATGTGTGATTGTGTGAAAAATTATTTAATTTCATGGTGTGTTGTTCTGCCTCCTTAGTATTGCTAGCAATGTTTCCCAGTCCTCTGAGTGTTTGTGGAAGACTCTTTTATTGTCCTCTTATGTCATCTGACATGAACAGCATAATTGACTCAAAAACCTGACTCATTCATTTTACAGTCCAGTCTGACCTTTGAGTAAGATATCCAGTTTCTCTTGCCTAAAAGACAGCCTTGAGGATCTTTGCTGTTCATTCTTTTATTTAACGGTTCCAAATTATTTTCCCTTCTGTCAACTAAGATGTATCTTCCTAACCAAAAATGAATGAGTTTTTATAATTTCTGAGTTCTGAAGAATTCATGGGGATCAATCTCTCTATTCCATTTTAGTGGCAGGACAGCAGGATCAAATAAAGTTGGCAAACTGTCAAGGTTGAAGTACTAAGCAGGTTTGCCTATTTTTTGCGATTCCTCTAGGAATAATACTCTTTGCTACTCTGAACATCGTATAGCATTGGATTTGATGTATGAACGATATGTCATATGAATGGCAATATAAGGGAGTGAGACAGAAACTTTTGTGTATGATAGAAAGAAATATGCCTTAAAACTGCATTATTTAATTTGGGACACAGAGTATTTTTGGGAGAATTTTCAGGCGAACTCTTTTAGGAAGACAGAACTGTTGTAAACATCTTAGTCACAAATGACTTAATTGAAATAATGATTTTTTTTTTTTTTTAATATTGCACAACTAATAAAAATTTCAAAACTGGGCAATACCAAAGATTATTTTTGTGCTTTATGATATTGCCTTGTTTGTAAATTTTAGCAAGTTCTCTGTGTAGTTGGAGACTAAAGACCACTGTTGTACAAGGTATTAAAAGCTAACTTGTTTCAAAATGGCTGTTGGCATCTCTGTTTATCAGACGTTTCCAAATATTGCTGGATTCAGTTCAGCATGGTGAATCCAAGATGGTTGTATTTGATTCCTGCCTTGGGATTCTGCTATTGATCTAGTGGAATCTGGACTGACTTTGCTATTGTATTAAAATAACTGCATGGTCCCCGGCCTGCCAAGCTTTCCTGAGATGAGATATCTGGAACTTTAACAGCTGTTTGTAAAGTTAGTCACTCTCATAGCAAGAACTTGGCCTCAGCCAAGTAAGAAGTCTCAGGATACAAGCAGCAAAACGAGTCTGTTCTGCAGAGGGATAAACTGTCAGAGTTGTGCAAGTCACCATGTGATGGCCTGGTGTTTCAGATGGCTCCGTTTTGATTTACACCAGCCCAGTTACACCAGTTGCTATTAACTCAATGGGAACTTTTCCATTGTCTTCAGGATGACCAGAGCAGGATGGTTGTTTAAACCTATATGATGTGAGCAATTTAATGGTTTATACTCGTGCCAGCCAGCCAATGGCAACACTGTTGTGCATAAAAAAGATTCACCTGGGGTAAAGCTATGAGAATGGATCTTGATTCACTCATATTTTGAACAGTTAGATTTACTGCCTTGAGCTCTGATTCCAGCTACAAAATTTAATTTTTTTTTTTTTTTTGAATACATCGACATCCAGGAGATCTGAAATGCCTCTGTTTGCAAAATAAGAATCAGTATCAAGCAAGAAAGAAGATAGAGCATACCGAAAGCAAATGATGTTATTATGACTGATTTTAATCATATCAGAATCAGTTCAAAGCAAGGCTTTATTAATGCTTTTTGTATTCTATGATAACGAGGTTTATTTTTGTATTTTGTGGTCCAGTGTCATCCCCCATGAGCGCAGAATATTAACAATACTGCAGTGGCTAACCCTTCCAGACAATGAAAGGTAATTCACTTATTGTCTTCTGCTGTTGCGTAACTGCTAGCTTGACTTCTCTTTAAAAGTATCTGGAAAAGCAAGGGGAAATTTACTTCTAAAAATATTTTTTGTCTATTGCATGCTGTCACTGATTTAAGATTTTGTTTGGGGTTTGTGTTTAGTTTTGTGGCGTTTGGCTTTTTATTCATTTATTTTTTAATCTCCACTTTCAACCATCAGCATTTTGATTCTTCTCAATAAATGTATGGTATTAATTTATTTCTTATCAAGAAGCATTTAGTTACATGGATTAACTTGGATTGTTCTTATCCTACTGAGTCTGTAAAGGTTTAACAACCTTGCGGGCAATGGCAGTTGCAGAACCGGACCCCGAGGACTGGGAAAATGTTAAGATTTTAATTAGGAGTATTTTTTAGTACACAAGTTCCCACATGCTGCTGGCTGCAAAGCTCAGGCGAGCTGCCGTTGCGATCTGTCCTACAAGACTTAGAAAGAACGTGTGTCCTCAGATGGTGCCCCATGTGCCTCCCTGCATGTGTTCTTGGATTTAATAAAACTGCAGAACAACTAATTGCTTAATCATACCATGGAAACATGACTGAAAAACAGTTCTTTTTCCATAAAGCCAACTCTCATTGGAAGCTTGACTTGACCTAAGAGGTATGTGGTTTTTTTGTTGTTGCTGAAGGAAAGCTACCCTGAACAAAACCTTGCTTTCTTTCAGGCCGTATGTTTATGCTTTCTACTCTGAGCAACCAGACGCTGCTGGCCACAGATATGGTCCTTTCAACTCAGAGGTTAGTACAGACTCTTGTCCCGCAGAAAAAGCACGTGTCTCAGATACGTTTTTGGAACAATTGCCACTGCTCAGGAGTATCATTTTTAGTAACCTTTTTTCCACCGGTTTCTGCAGTGTGCTTCCCCTCTGCCAGAGAAAGCAAAGTTATTGTCTAAAGGATTTATCATGTGGGATTCACTTCTGAGAGAAGGAACTGCCCGTGCCTTTCAGGAGGCTGTTTCTCTTTGTTATGTGATGATGCAAATGGAAACATTTATTTGGCAAAGACAGGAGTATATCTGGGTGCAACAGCATAATTTAACTTTCCTCTAACAATTTATCCTTCTCAAAAGTAATAGAAATATAACACAGAAAATATTGAGGAAAAACGCAGAGAAGAAAAAGCTTTCTTTAAAGCTGACAGCCTGCAGTAGCCGAAGTAATAATTCCAGTCTGTTGTAAACTGTAAAAAGCTGCTCTTTCCAGTTTCATATAGGCCCTACGGGGGTTCAGAAAGCTTTGCCAATACTATTCCCTTAGGACAGGGCTGCTGAGTTTGGTTAAAGTTTTGAAGCACCATGAGGTATTTTAATAAAAAATTATGTGCGAAACACTACAGCAGTTTAACCCCTTCTTTGAGCTTTGGGTAGCTGTCTGGGACCAAAGCTTCCCTGCCAACAATGTCCAAGAGACAAGAACTTAAAAGACGCTGCACTTGTCTGGGATTTGTGGGGAGGAAAAGTAAATTCTGCATCCGAATATCCTACTGCTTTGGGTGGCTGGGGTCTGGCATCTCTGATGATCTCTGACATCTGGCGAAGGTCTCCTAGTGTCAGTGCAAATGTATGCCTGCTGATCGCCATCACAAGACTTTATGAGTTTTTATACGTGCTTTTGAAAGGGTAAACAAATGTTTGCAAATCTTTGAGAACTGAGAAGTGTGTCAGAGACCTACTCTTTGGAAGGTGATACAAATCTCCCTGAGCAGCTGGGTACCCAGCAGTAGTTTCTTACTTGTTTATTATATATCTGATAGCTGTTCTCTCCTGGAGAAGTGAGGAAAGAGAAGCAGCATTAATCTTTTTTAATATGCTTGAGTTATTTGGGCTGTTTAAATAAGTTTGCAGCAGTTATGAACTTGCTGTGCGTGTCATCCCTGTTGAAGCGGTTTGAGCTGTGAGTGTGAGGAATTGCTCCAAACCAATGCTGAAATGTCACACTGGATAGGAAGTAGTCATCTTTTTTCTGCATAAGTAGTGGTTTAAACCTGCCAGAACTCTTGCTAAATTGACAGTGATTGGCATATATCTCCATGTTTTCACTTGGCTCAGAACAGGAGAGGTGTCTGACTCGGTCAAGCAAGGTATTGGTAATGAGAGCTCTCAGATTCATGGATATATTACTCAAGATGCTCCACAGTTCCTCTTATTGATGGCGTTACAGATGTGTGGCTTATGACTGACAACTCTGATTTTATTTATCTGTAGACAGCCATTTCCTTCTGAACAGAGTTGTGGGGCTCTTTCCCTGGACTTAATGGAGACTAAGAAGATGCTGGCGTGAAATTTGTTCTTTAAATTGTAGTCTTTAACCAATCAGTTTAGCATCCAATGTGGTAATCTAGTTTGAGGTTAATTATAAGTGTCTAAAGAGTGAAGTGTAAATGTATCATCAGAGGAAAAGTCAATATAAAAGCAAAAAGCCCCCGAAGGCTCTTATTATTCGGAGGATCTTCTGCATGGTTATCTGAAGGTTGATCTCTAATTGCAAGGCAAAGCTTATGCTCTTTAAAAGTGTGAATTAGTAGCTTATGAAAGTTTTACAAATAAATCGATTTATGCCATTTGTGTTAAACGCAAGAAGAGCACGAAATTGATTTTTAGCAAATTGAGAACAGATGAGCATGCATGGGTTTGCAGTTCAAACAGTGGCCATGACTTTGTGAATGGAAATTTAAATGAATGAATACAGCTGTGTAAGTATACAGACCCTGAGACTTGCTAGAAGCCTGGTTTCAGGATAGAAAAACTAGGAAGTATTTTGTATTATTTCTCTTGACACTGTTTTCAATATAATTTTAGGAGCTATGAAATGTACATGAATCAGCTGGGAAGAAAGTCCTTAAAAGGATGCCTTGCAGCTGCTTCCTTGATACCAAGGGCAAAACCTCCCTGTGAAATCATTCTTTTCTTGTGTATAGCTGGCAGAAGTTAGACAGTTGGAGTGCTTCGTTTTCCTTTGTGCAAAGGCAGATCAGCCAAATAATGATGTTTGAAAACAAGCTCTTTATAATTCTGTGTTATATTTTAAATGACCTTCCTATTTCTTTTTTTGAAGAGCAAATATTTTGTGCTGAGTTCTTCTTGCTGAGTTTAGTATCTTGAGGAATAGTTTTATGCACTGAAAACCTCCAAATCTTTCAAATGTCCATTAGAGTAAAGGGAATGTTTACTAGAGCTTATGATACCAAATAATGTTCCGAATGTATTTTAAATGTATAATCTTAAAGGTCTAATGGCATCCATTCCTGATAATTTTCAGCTTCCAGACTTCAGCAGATCACACACAGAGCTTCACAGGACATACGTAATAGTCGATACGCAGAGTGTCTTGAAAGCTAGAAATAAAGGGACTTAGAAGCACTTAAACTTTACTGGTGAATTGCCAGTGTTGTTGGTATAAATGGAATACAGATCATGTCCCATGTCCACTACTGTAACTTTGCGTGTCTTCCAACATTATGAATTTTGGTGTAAATATGTTGGTTGTTTAGATTTAAGAGATTTTGGGTTGGTTTGGTGGTGTTTTGTGGGTTGGTTTGTTGTTGTTGTTTTGTGGGGGTTTTTTTGTTTGATTATTTTGGTTTTGGTGTTTTGGGTTTTTTTGGTTGGTTGGTTGGTTGGTTTTCTTTTTGTTGTTTTTTTTTGTTTGTTTGTGGGACATGAATAACTTCTAAGAAGTATTTCAGTGGGTTCTATTATGTTTCCAGGAGTAGTTATGGGAGTTATCAAATATGTGCTTGCTTTTGATTTACTTCTGCATTTTTTTTTCCTTCCCTCTGTGCTTCTGCAGTTGAACTCTGGTAGGTTGGTCCGCCCGGGTCAAGAAGCAGAGCTTTGGCTGGCTAGTTACCCTTGTGATGTTACAGTTCCCTTCTGTAAGCGGGGAGAGATTAGTTTCCCTCCTCCATAACTCTGTTCTGACACTTCTCAAGCAAGACTAAGATTTGGCTGGTTAATAAGAACTCGGCTTTATTTTTTTTTTCTCCTAGCTAACTTTTTTTAAAAAAATAAAATAGTCTAGAAATATACTACCATAAGAGCTCTAAAACACATCAAAATCTGGCATTGCTAAGCGGTTGCTGCTGCTCCTCTAACACACTATCTCGAGACGGCCGTTTCCAGTGTTCAGACCTGGGTCTCCTGCACTCGCGTGTTTCTGCATTGTGGAGCTCGCTCTGAGCCGATTCTGAGACAGTAAAACGAGAATCCTTCCTTTCCCTGCCGCTCATCAGGACTGCACAAAGCTTGAAGCGTTTTAAAAAAAACAGAAAACTCTGTTGCTGCTTTATTAAAATGCCTTTCTGGAGAGAGACGAATGAGACTGGACTAGAAACTCCTTTCCAGCTGCTTGCCTTGGAAGCAATGAAACAGCATGGCAGATGGTAACATCCCCTTCCTCCCCTTCCCTCTTCACGTAGCTCTGTAGCTGAACAACTGTGAGAAGCTGTCTAAGTACACAGAAGTTAAATATCATTGTAAATCTCCGACTCTTCTCAAGCCCAATCAGCGCGCCCTATTATATGCAGCATATCGTAGTTACTGTCTCCTGGTAGGCATCATCTATCAGAACTTCACACGCAATCCTGAGCAGTGCCAAGAGCCTGCGACTTTGTCAAAGTCAGTGAGAGTGGTACGGTTTAAAATTACAAGCAAGCTGATTAATTGGATAGTATCTTTTTCCAGTTAAGTCTTAATTTTTTTTCCCTTCTACAAGTATGTCTCAGGTACTCGTGAATTTATGAACAATAACGTTAGTTAATTAGATGCCACACTGGAAATGCTAGGGAATTAAATTCTCAGATTGCCCAAGAAGCTGGTAACAAGGCAGGTAGCAGCACAGCTTTGTGCCACTGCTCTGCCCAGCTGGTTTGAAGGATACAAGCTCCACGCTGAGACTCACCCTCGTAGCTTTGTCCTACAGACCTGCAGTCCCCAGACGGTGGCTGGTGGGGTTCTGGTGATTTCAGTGGGGTGCATAGCCTGGCACACCGTGGTGGCACCTGATAATGCTACTGCTGTCACTGATTCAGCCAAAAAGTGGGTGTAGGAAACCTTGCAGAAAGCCATTTGGACCGGACAGGCTCTAGTACTCACTCGTACCTGAACCATCATCCAAGTGAAATGTTGTGTTTCCACCAGCACTCTACCCCAGACATTCATTAAATTGTATGCAATTAATTTTACTTAAATTGGAATAGTTTATTTAAATTTTGATAATATTGATGGATTAATATTTGATCAATGATCCCCCCCATATATCTTTTCAAAAACAGAAGCCCCACCTATCTTCTGAAACACCAATTTCACTTGCTTTTATGCTGTCTGCTCTCATAACTGCTGTTCTGCTTTCAGTACAATTTAGTGGATTCCTCCTTAAAAAGAGATCCTAAATTGTCCAAACCCCTAAATTTTTGAAAAGGCCACAGCATTTATGCTTCAGGATTATCTAGCACAGGTAGCTTTACTATCTGATGTGAGCCAAGACAGGCTTTTTTTCTGAGTCCAGACATCTCTCCCCGCCAGTACAGGAGAGTAGTTATGGCTCCCCTCTTACTCCGCCTAAGAGACCTAAGAGAAAGCTTCCTCCTAAGAGGAGACAGGAAAGACCAGTTGCAGCTCCAAAGGAAAGAAGAAGAAAAGTACATAGAGCGGATCAATATGACGTGGAAGGTCGTCGGAAGAAAGTAAGTTTACATACGTTCCAAAATTTTATGATGGAAGTGCCACTTTTTAGGCACTACTCTAGCTTTATTTTTTTCAACTTGGGAGTTCATTCTATGCTTCAGGCTGAGATTTTTCAGACAAAACTTCTATAAATGTACTGAAGGACCCAAAGGAAAGCAGCCAAACAAGACCAAACCTTCTGAGAGCTATGTTTTTCTTGTTTCAGACTCTGTTTGCATTAAGGGAAGTCGTCTATATAATCTCTTTCTATTTTTAAATCCGGCCATCAGCTGGAGGCAGTGTCAGATAAATCCCTGGGAAGACACTACCAGTGTTGCTAACCCTTCTGAGCTATTACAAATTCTGCAATATGTTGTAACCTCCTTAAGTCCCCACCTCATGGGAGCCTGGTGATTATTTGAGATTCTGTGTCTAGAAGTCATGGTTGCAGGGAAGCCCTGAAAATGTGACTCAAAATCTATAAGGGAAAGAACTTTTAAAAAGTTGTGGTTTTTTAAAAAAAAATATGTCTTAAAGCCAGTTTGTGACTTTGGAGGGTAGAGGACTCTTGATTACACAATTTCTGGATGCTGTATTTGCAATAGACGTAGTGCACAGTCCGTTTTCACAAGAAAAAGATCAAATAGAAATTGCTTTGCTAGTCAAAGGTGCAAGTGGAGGAAAAGTATATTCCTTAGTGTACTGGCTTTCTCCATCTGGCACTAACAGCCTAGCAGGAGTTGTAGGCCACTTCAGTATTATATTAATTTCAGAAATTTAACTGAGTAATTCAAAAAGTCTTCAAATAAACAAGCTAAATATTTATCCTTTAGGCTTTAAACAAAAGCCTTAACACTTTGCTGTATCCTACAAGAGGCTCTAACCACTCTTCTCAATAGGGGTGTTTTTTGACTTGTTGCGTGATTCAACTTAAAACAGTTCTTTTCAGAGCAGTTCTTTAAGTGTAAAGGCATGGCAGACAGAAACACATTAAAAATTATCAGGTATTAGAAAACTGGAATTTTTCAGAGAACTTTTAACACAGATATACCTGAGAGGAGAACTGATAATGGCCATGGATGATGTTGCTATTACTCATTGATTTTCCATTCTGAGTTATACGCTTCTGGCACGAAATACAGCAGATAGCTTGACACATTCCTACTGATGTGAGCATATGCAACTCTTCCTTTTTTTCCTTTCTTCCTCTGGATAAAAAGGTCATCTAAAATGTATCCCTAAAGAACTCTTCCTGATAAGTTAGCAGTGAAAATTTATCACTATTATTTCAGAACAAAACATCCTACTGTTACACAATAGTTCTCATCTTATCTGCAAGTTAACTTTCTGGTGCTGTTTGAGAGCAATCAAATATAGTACAGACTGGATCCTACCAATTGAAAAAAAAAAAGGACTAAGTGAAATTCTTTCATCCTTCCAGTCAAGCTTGTGTTTTATGAGATAACTCAAGAGAGAATCCAGTCGTGGTCTGTATGTCTCAGATGCCATACTCAATGCTTTCACAATAGTACCAACTCTTTGTTGTAGTACCATCTTAGAGATCCATAGATACTGAAAGATAAAATGTTTCTCTACAGCCTTCCAAAGTCTTGATATTAATATATTAGGTGAAGAAAGGTATATGGAAGAGTTCTGTTTGTTTATCAATAACTCTTTAGAAATTGCATCTGGGAAAGAACATGAGCTGCAAGAGTAGCACATCCACGTGAAGAATCCTTGCCAGAATGTGCCACCTCAGCCAGCCTTAGGCTGCAAAGACCATTTTGGGAAAAATGTGAGAATCTTACAGTATAATGAAAGATTGCTGAATTTAAAAATTGAAGAGACAGAATGCAATGGGATGAAGAAATATTGGTGAGGGCCTTTCTAACAGCAGCTCCGAACACAGTCAAGCAGTGAAAACTGCAAAGTTGGGGAGGTTTTTTGTGGTTTTCTGTGAGAGTTTCTTGTTTCTTAACAGGATTTTTCATTTATATTGACTTTCTTACATTTTTAGAAATGTCTCTGCAGGTTTACAGATTAAATTGGTGAAGAGGGTAGCTAAACGAAATTACCATCACTTGAACTCCTTGAAATACTCTGGAAGTATTGTTGCTTCATTTCTTTTTATTTCTTTCTTTATTTTTTTTAAAGAAGCCTCAAGCCTGCTGACAAAAGTAGATATTAATGGGAAACCCATCTGGATTTGCAGCTTCATTGAATAAGCTTTGGATTCTGAGCAAAAACTATATTTCCTTATATGATTGATATTATACAAATAGAGTTTCATAAAAATGGAATTCCCATTCATTGAAGAAATTCTTTGTATTTGAGAGTGGAAGAACAATGCAACAGACAATTTTCATTTTTTTCCTAAACTCAAAATGTTTCAAAGTTTTAACTAAACTGACTACTTAGGTTTTCCTGAATTAAAATATTTCAAAATTTTACCCTTTGCCTGAATCACTTCCATATGTTGCAGAAACTGTTCCTCCTGTTCCCCACTGTGATTCCATCTCCCATGAACCACTTCTCCATGTATTTATAGTGCCACATGGGAGATGATATTTCCTGTCTCATCTTAAAACCTATCAGATTTGTTTAACATCTATCTCTTAATGACTCAGGCAGAGGAAGAATTTCTGAACCACCTCATTCTGAGTCAAGCTAACATGGTGTTTATTTTTTCTTCTCAGAAAATTCTGCCAAAATCTAGTGTTTTTCTCATCCAAAATTTGTTAGCATTCTGTTTGTCGCTAGGAGGATGTTTTGTTGCAGATACTTGGACCAGCCAAATCAAACAGACAAGCGAGGCAAAGTTGGCATATAGTGACAAGAAATGTTTTCTTCTCAAAACCAAAACAAAATTGGAGTCCTCTGCCTAAAACCTGACTTTAAAATGTTTTCCTTCTCTGTGCCATCTGGTGAAAAATTCCTCTATTTTCTTATAGCTAAAAATGCAATCCTGTGAACATGTCTTTGTGTTTTCTGTTTTGTTTCTTGATGGAAAGGAAGCGTAAATGAAGAGATCACAGTGCTGTATCTGTGTCTGATGGGGCCTTCTGATAGTTTTGCTAAAACTGTCATCTGGGGTGCTGGAAACTCTTGGCTTTGAAGCTGAAGAACGTTCCCTCTGAGCCCCGTGTGCTACTCCAGCGACTTGCATGTTGTCATCCTCCTGTCAGGTGTCCTTCGAAGTAGATTTCATTAAGTGACTTTGCGTACAAATGCCAAGTCTGAAGCTTCATTTCATGTTCACGTAAAATAGCCTTTTAAAAGTATGTGTCTAAATGTATGGATAAGAACAAGCTGAACCCCAAAGTCACATGCATTTTTCTAATATCTATTTTTTATCAAATGCACACATGTCCACGGGAGGCCTAGGATCAGCCATAAAGATCTTTTGCTTTCTTGTGTCAGCATCTCAGCAAGGTTTTCTCATGATGCAATCACAGTGTGGATCTAGGGAAGGAAACGGTACGATAATTGCAGGTGTAACAGCTCAGCCAAGGCTTTGCCTCTTGACCTGGATGGCCTGTGAGAGTTTTGCCAGAGCACCTCCCTTTGTGGAAGAAGGGGGAATATTGCAATGACAGAATTAACTTCTTTCCTTTCTGCATATTTATACAGATGATGGTGAATCCCCTGAGGGAGATTGACAAGACAGTCGGACAGCTAATGGATGGACTGAAACAGCTGAAACTGCATCGATGTGTCAATGTCATATTTGTTGGTGATCATGGTAAAATAAACAATATTATTTATCAGTATATAAATGCTTGAGCAATGTTGCTGTACATATAATAGGTGGCTTAAATGAAAGTTCCATTTAAGATATTTTTGTGCTGATTTTTTTTCTGGTAGTTTAAATCACAGAATCACAGAATGTTAGGGATTGGAAGGGACCTCAAAAGATCATCTGGTGAATCCCCCTGCCAGAGTAGGAACACCCAGATGAGGTTACACAGGAAGGTGTCCAGGCGGGTTTTGAATGTCTGCAGAGAAGGAGACTCCACAACCTCCCTGGGCAGCCTGTTCCAGTGTCTGTCACCCTCACTGAGAAGAAGTTTCTTCTCAAATTTAAGTGGAACCTCTTGTGTTCCAGCTTGAACCCATTACCCCTTGTCTTACTGTTGGTAAATCCCCTCAACCAGCCAGTTGGTGCGGACTAGCCATTCAGTTCACCTGTTAATTGTCATTGGAGGACAATTCTCTTTCATAACAGTGATCTGGGTATTTATTGGCAGTGCTAACCTTTACTCATGCTTCTCTTGGTGTTTTTTACAGACAATTTTACAAATAGCTTAACATTATAGTAATGTATGCAGTTTCTAAATTACTTCAGTTCAGCTACATTAATAACGATGAAATAAGTGCTTGAGTGTGACAAAACATACTTGGCACAACTATTTTATAGGTAATTATTATTAAAAATATATCTCCACTTCAGTTTTTCAAAGCTTGGCATTTTTGATATTACATCCAAGTGAAGCTCTCATTGCATGTATCAGAAGGCTATAATGTGTATAGAGTAATCTTTTTGACGGTTTTTATGGAAGGAAAATATTTAGTAGCAGTGTTTTCCTTTTCATGAGAACAGGAGTAGGAATTTAGAGAGAAACATTTCCATGGCAGTTAGTGGGTCAAGTTATCCTACTACAAGACTGGAGTACCTGTAAGGGATGGTGTCCAGCTGGGATGGAAAATGTCAAAATAATGGAGGAAGGAGGAAAACTGTAAAAAGATATTTTGGGGTCAGCTGGAGAGTCACCCAAAGGCAGAGATATTATTTGATAGGTCTCATTCTTTTGGACATCAGTAGTAACTTTACAGTAGAAGAAACAATAAATACTAACAAAGTCAAAAAGAAAAAGGAAGGAAATATTATTATTATTATTATTATTATTATTATTATTATTATTATTATTATTATTATTATTATTATTATTATTATTATTATAATTAACCATGCTTGAGATAAACCTGGTTTTTTACGTAACTTTTTAATGATGCTACCAAAGGTCCTGTTCTGTTTAGATCTTTGGTTATCAAAGTCTCACAAGGAATGCTACATTAGCAATAAAATAGCATATGCCTCCTTTCTGGCTGTGGGGAGAGAAGGGTAAGGGGCAGGAAGGATTTCCAGGGGAGGGGGTTTGGTGCAGAGAACTGCCTGTGACTGGCAATACATTCCTCCCCGCCACAAACAGCTGTAGGAGAGAATTGTTTATCTGTGGCTGCCTTAGAACAGACCACCAACAGACAATACCTTTTGTGTGTGACTTCTCTTAAAATCCTTTGTTTAAAAAAAAAAATAAATAAAATCCCAAATTAGTACTTTAAACTAGAAGCAGACTTTGATTTTTCCATGAGCTTGCTTTACAGTTGTGTCAGTGCACGCGTGGTGTATATGGTGACTGTTTCTATGTCATTGAGACTGGTATTTCTCTTGTGTAGGCAAGTGCTAAAATCACCCCTAATTTGGCTCCTGCCAGTGACTGATGATGGAATTAGATGACTGGAAAGAACAAAAATAGTATTAGTCATTCAAAATAAAAGAATACATAGGCTGATTGGGGTTGCTTTCTGTGCTGTTTTGGAAAACATGTTTATTTTCCAGCTGGATTAATTTTGCATTTTCTTTCTGCAGGCATGGAAGACACTACTTGTGAAAGAACTGAATTTTTAAGCAACTATCTGGCTAATGTGGAAGATATCATTTTGCTGCCTGGATCTTTAGGGCGAATTCGCCCTAGGTCTAGCAATAACCTAAAATGTAAGTTAATTTAATCCCTTTCTTGGGCTGATATTGTCCAAAGGGTGTGAATTCACAGTGTATCAATGGGACATTGAGAGGGAAGCCCAGTGAAGACCACCCGCTTGCCCCCTTCCCAGTCTGTAGTTCACAGACCCCACAGTGGTAGAGCTGTGTCAAGCGGATCTGGGACACGTTCTGGGTTAAACCCATCCTTTTACAGCAAGGAGAAGTGGGAACTCTTGAAGACAGTTTCACATGTCAGTTCCCATGTCATTATGAGTTTATTTGTGCACTTGTCCCCGTGTCATCAAAAATGGGACTTGGGAGATCTCAGCACTGCATGGATTGGATATCGAAACAGCATCTGGTATATTTTCTGAGCTAATGGAAAAAAGTGAATGGTTAATCTTGAATTCAGTAGCTTCTTCATGCTTTTGGCACAGATGAGGAGCAGTGTGGGTTGCTAAACAGCAACAGGCTGGGGATGTTGAAGGATATAAGGGAGATTTAGAGCATGGATTCAGGGCCAACATTGACAGTAGAACTTGCTGCTTTTTCGTACCATGCTGTTAGAAATTCGCCTTGATGTGGTGTTTGGTATTAGCTGATCTTTGATGAGATGACTCAGGGCTCAGGCAAAAGTCCTCTGGTGGAGCTGACTCTGTGATTTAAAGTATTTCAGACGGAGCTGCCCCTGCTACACTCTGCTGAGGACTGTTGCCTCCAGGGCAGTGGTACCAGGATGGACTTGTGCCAGTGCTGTGGTTGCTCAGGTTCAGCATACCCAGGCAAACCCGGCTTTGCCAGCAGTTTAAGCTAACATGCAAGCGGTGAAACCCTTGTGCTGCAAAGGTCACAACGTTCAGTAAAGGGGAAGATCAGATGGTTGGGACAGCCAACTGTGACCCCTTGTAACACTTTAGATGTACTTTGGTTGAGGACAGATTTCACAAAACATTGTCCTTCAAAGATCAAAGATTTCAGAGTAGTAGCGGAAATTGTAAGAATGTGGTAAAACTTTCTTAGATACTGATTTATGTATGCATTTATTATTATTGTTATTATGCATTACAAGGTATTTTACCTGGGCATTTATGCTCTAGGAATATCGGATAAGTGTGTAACGACCTGTGGAAAATAGTATTGTATACTGATAAAACTCACTAGTCTGGCATAAAGACTGAATTCTTACACTTCATAGTCTACTGAAAACTTATATTTCAGTTCTGAGAAGTTTTTGGTTTGGTTTGGTTTTAAATCTTTCAATCCTTGAATTCCAAAATTGCTGAGAAAACCTAGTTTTCTTAGGAGGATGAATGGCAATATCCAAAAAGACCAGCTACTCTGGCTGACCTCTGAGTCATGCTACTGCTGTTCCCACAAAACCATTGCCCTCTTTTGGCCTCTGTCCACAGCTGCCTACTTTGAATGCTGGCAATTCCTTATAAATCAGCAGTTTGAACATAGAACAAAGAAACATATTCCTTAGTTTTAGAACTGGAGTTTGCCCCCTTAAATGGCAAATTACCAACTTTTTTATTCCTCCTCAATTTTCCTATCGATGACATCGCCTTTAGGCCTGCACACACACCTTTGCAACAGATAAGCCTGTAGCTTGTGTTTTGAGATTCACTAGAGCTCATTTCAAGCTCAGTTAGATTGTGCCTTAAGCAGCCAAACCAATAATAGTTAAGCAAGAGATTTTCACAAATGTTATTTGTTTCGTTTCTTTTTTTTTTCCCCCACCATTCTGGAAGAAGATGGAGTTAGTGTGGACCACTGCTGGTTTTGGGTTTTCTGCATCTTATATGTCCCTGTAATAGTGCAAAGACATAACCAGAACATTTTACTGTGGCTTTTCACTTACTCTGTAGTAGCCTGTGAAATGTTAAAAGAGACAAAAAATGCTACATATTTATCTTACTCTGCTTCTAAGTAAGTGTGCTGTGGCATTCAAATGTGCTTTCGAAGTTATTCAAGGAAAGTCGTTGTGTTTGAGGATGACTTATTTTAAAGAAAAGCTGTCAAAGGAATTGAAATTACATGTTTTCAGAAAATAGGATAAATATTAAACTAAGCTCCAAGTCATAAAACCATGAGCAACATTACCTAAGCAACTAAAATATCACTGAGTATGAACACTTAAACTTTAGTTCACATTCAGGATATTTTATCTGACATATACAGTATACTTTTAGTAAAGATCAACCAAGTTTTAGGAGGAATGCTGCTGTAAAACTACATTATTACCGTGTATTTTCTCTGCAAATTGTTCATCTTTTATATTTTTGTCTTTTTTTTTTTTTCTTTTCATTGCTTAACAGATGACCCTAAAGTGATTGTTGCCAACCTTACAGTAAGTATTTAGGACTAGGAGGTATCTCTGTCTGTACTGCACTGCTCACTTCACATCTTAATTTAGGGCATTATTCACCATTCTCTCCTCACTCTTTAGGCAGGAAAACCAACTATTAACATGAATAAAGAGTGTAAAATGGTGCCCTTCATGAGTACAGGTTAATGTTTGTCATAAATCCCACTGTTTGCTGCTGTAGTAGCTTTTATAACTTTTTTGGGCAGTGCAAAGCCAGAATCTCCCTCACCGTCGTGACTCCCTGAATTGAGTCTATTTATTCATTCCTTCAGAAATGGAAAGTAATCTTTTAGGGTAAATATTTTACTAGCATTTTGAAGACACTGAAAAAGTTCATTTGATAGGTTTCAACTATAACCTTGTTTTTAAAGGGAAAAAAAAGGTTTAAAATAAAAGCTGATTAAAAAATAATATATATATATATAAATTTGTAACCAGATGGCTTTAAATATATCTGCAGACGAGATGTATTTTGAGCATTCAGCTTTCCTCTGAAACTTAAGCTTTGGTCCAGTATAGAATAAAATGCATCTGTGAGCTAAGTAAGTGCGATGTTTTGCATGATGCTTTCAAAAGACTGTCATGAGAATGAAGCTTTCCAAATATATCTTTGAATGACTCCCCAGGCCCTGGTTTTACGCAAATACTGCACAGAAAGGGCTGGCCCATGTACTCTAGATGTACACTTTGTCTTCAAGACATCATCACTAATGACCATAACAGCTTGATTTCTGTAATTTGAGGTTTATGCGTGTCTTAGCTAACTGACAGCAGTGTTGTTTGTAACCATTTATTTTTCAGTGTAGAAAGCCAGACCAGCACTTCAAGCCCTACTTGAAACAGCACCTGCCTAAACGCTTGCACTACGCTTACAACCGAAGAATTGAGGACGTCCACTTACTGGTCGATCGCAAATGGCATGTGGCAAGGTATACTCTTGCTTTTGCTTCCATCCTGATTTTTCAGCCTTTTTTTTTTTGTTCTGAGGAAGCAAGACACCTGGGATTGCGCCGTCTGTCAGCATCCTGCTCCTGTACCCTGTGAGCAAGAGGAGTTTTGAACTCCTCATGTGGTTCAATCGCTTTTAGTGCAGGGGCATGTGGTTCCAAACACAAAATTGTTTTGGAAAAATAGCAGCTGGATAGAGAGTAGAAACCCAGACCGGTTTCTTCAAGCAGTTGCGTGGGTTTTGATTGATTAGCTCAAGTACAGGAGGTGATAAGCTTTTTAATGACTTGCAAGCATATTCCAACCAGGAAGCAGGGAATATGAGAGGAAGGGGAAGGCACATGTGGCCAGGGGATGTTAGGGAACAAGAGGCTGCGTGGATGCCATGGGTGAATGGAAAGAAAATTGAGATATTCACAGAGTGGGTGAACGCCTGAGAACATGTAGAAGGGCATGGCAGGGTGGACATCAAAATACCAGCAGAATATTGTGTTGCAAAGTGAACCTACAGAAACCCAGGATGCTTTAGCTCAGAGAAAACCCTGTTTTGGGCTGTTCTTCCACATATGCCTCTGAATTTTCAATAGTAAAATATGGGTAATTTTTAATATTATTAGCTAAAAATTGAGTGAGGAAAAACAAGTTGGCACATAAATGTATAGAGTGAACAGGAGATGCGTAACCTTTGTTTATGAATTGTGTATCCCTTTCTGGTTTTATATATATTCTTTTTCTTGCTTGGGTCTTCCAACACATTGTGTATTACAGTATAAGAATGGCTGGGCCTTTGTGCATAAAGCTGACTCTGGTTCTTGGAAGATGACACAGCTTTTGGCTCGTGGTAGTCTGTTATGAGCTTTAAATTACAGTATGCTTTTTTTGCCCATATAGCTGCCAGGCAAACACACAGTGTGTTGTAAGCGCTTTTTAACATTTGTGCTTATCTTTCTGTGAATTATGCAAGGATCACTCTGCTGAAGCAGTGAAAGAGAAACCCCAGTTGCTTTCTTGCATAACTCCACAAGCTGGCTGGCTGGTTGCCTTGTACAGTTTCTGTGGCTTGGGTTTTCAAAGAATCATACTCTGAGTTTTAAGGCCTATAAAAGTTTTAGTTTTAAGCATTTTACTGGAACTGATAGGATGGCCCAAGTTGATTTACATTTTGTAATTTCTTATTAATTACATCAGACTTTCTTTGGCTTATTTGTTCATTTTCTGAAATCTCATTCACCAATAATACATTTGGTAATGTAATTAATTGTATATTCACAGACAGGAAAATGGTAGTTACAGACCTGATTGCTGTAACTCTAGTAATTTACAAGGCTAGAATCAAACTTTGTCTGAGCATCATTTTATTGCAGATGAAGAAATTAACTTGTAGGATAATCTGGTCCACTGCATGTATTGTCTACATATGGCCCTCATAAAACTGTAAAATGTATTCTGGAACAAGCTGGTACTATGACACGATACTTATTTTTCCACATATTTTCTAAAACAAATACTCAGTAACAAACTGATAATTAGCATTCCTATGATACAGCATGTGTTTTCTCAACTATTTGTCTTCATTGCAATCTTTTTTACCCTCCAGCTTTGTTTCTGCTCCTTATTTTTTTGTTTGTTTGTTTATTGGGTGGAAGGCAAACAGGTGAAAGCACTTTGCAGCATTGTATGGCATTTGCAGCACTGTAATATCACAAAAGTGCTTTCTTAGAACCCTCTTTTGGCCTTTGGAGGATTGGAATAGCGCAGTCCAAAATATCTCCAGTTTGTAGGAGATTATGTGATATGAGAAAGTCCAAGAAAATAAGTAAATAAATGTTAAGGTTGTTATCAACGAGTAAGAGTTGGCTCTTAAGATTGCACCCTCTTATAGTGAGAAGAGAAACCCTGGGGTTATTGGATGAGCCTCCTGTCCCCACTACTGCTAATCAAGAAAGATGAGCAGTGCACTGTTTTGTGACCTTATCCCTTCTACCTCCAAAGTGCGTTTCCCGGTCAGCCACCATACCTACACCTTTGAGGAAATTTTCCAATATCTTTTCAATTTAGGAAAGCTGTGGATGTCTACAAGAAACCAACAGGGAAATGTTTCTTCCATGGAGACCATGGCTATGACAACAAGATAAACAGCATGCAGGTATGAGCAATGCAGTAACCTTTGTGGGGAGGGTCATTGAAGGCAGAAGAAATTGGAAGTCTCTAAAATGTCAATATTCACTGAAAAAAAACCCTACTTATTAATGCTTTTCTTTGTATTCTTGTCTCTCCTATTTTTAAGACTGTCTTTATAGGTTATGGCCCTACATTCAAATACAAGACCAAAGTACCTCCTTTTGAAAATATTGAACTTTACAACGTCATGTGTGGTAAGCTATCTGCTCGAGGAGTCGTAAGAGAAACTCTCTGTTTTAGCTAGCAGGGTTTCGTTCAGGTACCCATGAGCTCGTACCCTGACTTCCAGCATCCTTTCTCCAGTCCTCCCTTCCCGAGCACTTGCCTTTTGGCCAGGAGGGCTGAAGCCACTTCTCAGGTGCCTCAGCTTGTTCTGCTCCAGCAGCTGACCAGTAAAGGCCATTACCACAGTTTTGCTGTGAGCGCCTTGGCAGAGACCGAATATGCACCACAACAGCGTCGTGTCCACACCTCATTAGTTTAGGAAGGAAGTTTCTGTTCAGAGACTGCTTCTGTACCTGCATGTCTCATGGAGCATCTGTAAAGCAGATGATTAATAATATCTGTTCCAGGTGGCCGGTGTAAGGTCAAGACATTGACTGTAGGTTTGCACTGGAAGCTGCAGGAATAGTTATAAAAAGCCTGTTTTCTAGTGCCTTGATGCAAATTAACCTTTTTGTCATAAAGGCTACTATACTACTCAGGCAGCATGTGCAACTTTATGATTTGGACAAAACGTTAGTATTTTTACTATATTAAAAGCATTTATTAACATATTGTCAGTGTAAACAGTATTGCAAATAAATGTCTTAGGTTAGTAGAGATGCTGCTGAATACGTTTGCCAACCAATCATCATTTGTCTTCGGTGGTTCCATAGATCTGCTTGGATTGAAACCTGCTCCTAACAATGGCACCCACGGAAGTTTAAATCACCTGCTGAAAGCCAATATTTATAAACCAACTGTGCCCGATGAAGTTGCTAAGCCACTCTATCCTGTCGCTTTACCTTCTGCATCTGATTTTGATATAGGATGTACATGTGATGATAAGGTAGGTCTTTACGGTCTGCTGTTGCTTCCAAGATTAGCAATATTTGCCTAGTAAAGTTGTAGGGGTTTTGTATATTTTGAGTGGACTTGGTCTGTTAGAATTCCCCAGATCCTTCCTGTGAAGTATTTGTGCCCTTTCGGAACAATTATGGCTTTTTGTAAAACAGGAAACAAAAAAAATTGTGGTTGTTTTATAGT
Organism: Pampusana beccarii; assembly: GCA_013399365.1. Lineage (NCBI taxonomy): Eukaryota > Metazoa > Chordata > Aves > Columbiformes > Columbidae > Pampusana > Pampusana beccarii. Next base: position 170,347 of record VWYH01005896.1, read on the forward strand.
GCTAGTTTTGTTTTGCTAGATGTCTAGTAAAACAAGATGTCAGAATGCTCCAGTGATTCTAATCTTGTTCTTTTTTTCTGTTCTTGAGAAGAACAAGTTGGATGAACTTAACAAGCGCTTTCATGTCAAGGGAACAGAAGGTAAGAGCCTGATGCCGCAGTTAATAAAAGCTATTTTTGTTTTCTTTTGCAAGTTACCACTGCTGGATTTTATGACAGGCTGTAGCACCCGTTCTTGGGCCTTCCTGCCTTTAGTTGGTAATTCCCTTCTCTCTCATGGTACATCATGCATATTTAGCTGAAGTTATTCATGTGCAGGAGAAAAAGATGACTTAAGCTTCACTCGAATAAAGCAAGTTTATCATCTTTGTGCTTAAATAAGTCTTTTCCTACTTTTCTTTATTGTGTCCTGCAAAAATATCCTCTATTTGGACTCAAACACTGGTAAAACATGCCCTTTATCTTTCAGGTTACATGCCTATCTGTGAGCAGTGTTAGGCCACTTTCCTTGTTTCTATGTTTTGGTTTCCAAAAGCGAGCCAAGCCTGTCTGCCAAATGGTTATCAAAATCAATGAACCGTGCAGCACAACGCATGATTAGACAGGAAATTATTTTTCTTCTATTCTTTCAATGATGTTTTCGCCTTTTTATAAACAAGCTTGTCAGAGGTATCTAAGGGCACTTAACTGTAACAAGTCACCAAGACAGAAGAAAAGCAAGTATTGCAGAGTTGGGGGTGTCTTTTTGTAGCCAAATTTAGGAAAAGGGGTTGTTTGTATGTTTGTTTTCTTTGATAATACTGACAGAAAATAGCACAGCAGTCTTCAGAACATCATTTGTATCAGAAAAGTGGAAAACAATGCTTTTTTATTGAGTGCTTTCATCTCCCTTTTGAGAGGGACTTTACAAAAAAGCATAGGAAGGAGAGAAAGTCTGGAGAAGAGTGGCAGGAGTGATGGGATAGGGGCTGATTTAAAGCTACAATAAAAGTGCCTATTGCCTCATGTGTGACTGAAATGTGGACACAAAGATCCTTGTGGAGTCTCCTGTGGCTGGAGAAATATCCTGTCTCAATGCTATGAACCAACGAGCTTTCAAGTGCAGGAGGCACTTTTAGCCTCCAAGTGGGTTGTGAGCTTGGAAGGTGGATACCAAGCAAAACTACTGAAAGCTACTGAAACTATTGCTGCTCTCTGTGTTACAAGATTCCCTTAGCAGTTACTCAGGGTCAGTATCTCATCAAGGATCACTGCAGTACCAGCATGTATTAGTTTTTAATCTTTAAGGTTTTCAGTAGTCAATGTAAATGTAATTTCTTCTGATCTGTAGAGAAGCATCTTCTATATGGGCGCCCTGCAGTACTGTACCGCACAAAATACAACATCTTGCATCACCATGACTTTGAAAGTGGGTACAGTGAAACATTCCTGATGCCTCTCTGGACGTCCTACACCGTTTCCAAACAGGTCAGTGCGGTCTTTGCTCTTGAAAAAGTGCTTAAGAAATCCTGGGCAAATCTGTTCATTACCTGTATTCTTAAAGTCCTAAAGTTCCCCTTCCTCAGGTAGATTTTTCCAACCAGAAATTATGTCAAGTGCCACTGTAAAAAACGCCAAAATCCTTCTTTTTCCTTCAGGAGAGAAGAGTTTTAAGGCAGAAGGATTGTATATTTATTTTCCTGTTTTCATTTGCTTTTTGAGTTTTGCTTGGTGGGAGTTTGTTTTATTATGATGGAGTAATCAGTTACTTCATTTGAATTTTTTTGCTTGATGATGTCAGCTCCCTGAAGGAGGGGATCTGCAGGAGATACAGGAACAGGATTTCACTGTACAGCTAGGTGGTTTATTTTACTCCATACAAGGCCTTCCATGTAATCCGTTGACCGTATGAAATCATTTTCTTTTACCCATAAATGCTGGAATTACTTTTCTTGTCATTTCTGTCCATGTTAATGCAGGCAGAAGTCTCAGGTGTCCCAGAGCATCTGGCCAGCTGTGTGAGGCCCGACCTCCGCATTTCTCCAGGAAACAGTCAGAGCTGTGCAGCCTACAGAGGCGACAAACAGCTCTCCTATGGCTTCCTTTTCCCTCCTCGTAAGTTCAGATAGCATTTTAATACCTAGAGGGTCTGTATTTTTTGTAGTAGTAGTAGTAGTAGTAGTAGTAGTAGTAGTAGTAGTAGAAAATGTTAGGTACGAAACCTTCCCCTCACCAGTTATAAACAGATTAAGGGTTTTTTTGCAATAGCTGGGAAAGAATATAGGTGGGAATGATTTAATTTCCCTCCACTGTGGGGTGATTTCTTCCTCCATGATGTCTTCTCCTCGGAGGAGCTGCTCCTGCACCAGTGTCACACGCGGGGCTCAAGGGGGTGGATACATTATCATTGCTGAGGACCAAGGGCCCAACGCCACAAGTTGCCATCACGTCTTTGGTCCCTCCGCTCCATGAGGGATGCTCCAAACCAGTGCCCTGCTTCATACACCGAAACAGTGAAGTGTCCCAGTTTAGTTAATAAGAGTAAAGGTGAAAAATGAATTGCAGAGTTGAAATACAAGGTAGAAGACAATCTTCAGAAGCTGGCCCTTCAAAGTCAGTGGATAGATACCAGCTTATGTGAACTGGGAATCTAGTCAGCTTTTAATTTTGAATTCAACCAGCAGTAAGATCAACATATATTTAATTTAAAAATTGAAATAAGACTTTTGCATACTGTAAAAATTTCTGCCATCCTATAGAAATAGTGTTAGTATTAATAGAAAACCTGTGTGAATGAGTGTCCTGGATTGTCTTGGTGCAGTTACGCTGGTTTAGTCTTGGAGCAATGATCTTCTGGGATTAGTAAATGGTCAAGGGACACAACTGTCTCACAGTTGTGAACTTCATTGCTCTGTCTTCCTCACTCAGTGACTGAAATATTTTATAGTGGATTTGTGATATGGAATTTCTGGTGCAGAGGCTTGCTCAGAACTAGAAGATAATGCCGCTCTCCTCTCCCTGGAAATTGTTTGCCTCTTTTGTAAAAGCCTGCAGAGCAGCTCTCTGACTTTTGAGACTGCAAAAATTGATGAGCTATAGAAGTATTTTGAACTGGTTGATAGTTGAAGCAAAGGTAAAATCCTCACTTTCCATGTTCAGCTGTCACATTAAAGACTAATTTTATGCAGATAATGTGCACTTCTCAATATGGCATTCAGATTTCTGTTTAGATGACAATACTCTCTTTGGATAGTATTTCCCTCTGAAGCCGTTTTTCAAAACATTTTTATATTGCTTGAATTTCTGATATTTCACCTTATTAACATTTTTCTTTTTTATCGTTTTCAGAGTTAAGTTCCTCTGCAGAAGCAAAGTATGATGCTTTTCTAATAACAAATATCATCCCAATGTATCCTGCTTTCAAAAGTAAGTGCCCTTTCAGTGGCTTTACTTGTCTTTCCCAACATATGTGTGTTGTGTTTTGGTTTGGTGTGGTTTCTGTTTTTTTGTTGTGTTGTTTTGTTTTGGTTGGTTGGTTTGTTTGTTTTGGTTTTGGTTTTGCTTTTTTGGTGTTTTTTTGTTTGGTTGGTTTTTTAATATGTATGTTGGACTTTGTAATGAATTGATGGGAGAAGTTTGGAACATAAAAGTTCAGTTACCTGTAGCCGGCAGATAATACACGTGGACACCAGTTCTAGGTATGGGCAAGCAAAATACCACAAGAAAGGCTTAAGTTTTTAGAAAGGTTTATTTTCCTTGGTGCCTGGCTAAGATAAGAGCACAGACATGCTGTAGTTCAGCAGTTTCGCTTTCATGTCACAGTAATGCAATTTGTACAAGACCATTCAGGTTTTCTTGTCTGTAGCCCACGTTGGTGCAAAACATACTTGGGCAACATGGTTTTACTTCTCAATAAACCACCTGGAAGCGTGTACAAGCCTGGGAGTGTGCACTTAGCGTGTTGTTGCAGTTCAGGAATGAGTGATTATTTTTGATTTTTCTATCCATGCCCTTAGAGAGAGACCAAACACATCTATTACCTATAAAGAAAAAGGAAACCCATTTATGGAAAATGAGGAATTACTTAAACCTAGCTGAAGGTTTCAATGCTGCAGGGATATAGCATTAACATTTCTTTTGTCTGCACATCTCTTTTCTCTCTAGTTTTGCCAAGAGGTAGGAAAACCATCAGACTATTCTGGTGGCAATTTTGCCTTGGCAAGAATTGAGAAGACTTGGAAGAATCTCAAGAGCCTGTTCTTGTGAGATTTCCAATTCAGATTTTAGGCCAGAGAGGTTTGGATAAACATCAAAGCCTATGGGAGGCTTTTTCTTTTTAACCAGAGAAGAGTGTTTTTAACTGAAAAACATCTTGAGTAGAAACAAGTGGTGATGTTTGCTGGAAATTCGAGTAAACTGATTACAGACTGCAAAATTATTGGGGATTTCCCACTCTCAAATCACTTCATAAAAATGCTCTTCATGCTAATGTTAGTCTAAGCAAATTAGCTGAGATGCTAATCATAGGAGAACAACCGACCAGCAGCAGCTCATTTTGCCTAGTGGGCCTCCTCTTCATCACAAGCAGACGAAGGATTCCCTGAGAACAAATGCAGGAACTAATATCACTCCTAGGGAATTATGAACCACTGTGTGTGTGCAGATTGCAATGCTGAGAGCTGATTATAAGCTCATCATACCAAGTTTTTTGCCACAACAGGGAAAATCCGAGGTGGCAGTTTTATGCTATGCTGGCTTTGGTGACAGTGCTGGCTGCACAGGTCCCCTCCTTTGCTTTGTTTTTCTCATTCGCTGTCCCATCCCCCAGGCAATAATTCGCTATCCATCTTTCCTGTAGTGAGTCTGGCTTACGAAGTTCCTGCTTTGCTGGAGCTGCAGGATGATGCCCCTGGGCTGCCCCCATTGCACTGGCAGTGAGAACTGGAGTGCGGAACTGATTCATCTGGAAAACTCAGGGGGAAAAACAAACAAAAAACCCACTTTCCTTTTTGGGCAGTTTTTATTGTTAAGGCTGATGGACTGGAGGAGCAAGCAGCTGGAAGAGTGGTACTTATGGCCAAGCGGTTACCGCAGTTGAGGTTCTTGTTTGACCACTGCTTGTAGGGCAGGGAGTTCGTGTGGCACTGAGCAGCCTTAGGACAAGGAGTTCTGGGGAACTTGCTGAGGCTGGTGTTGCCGTCACTGTCAGGGAAACACGGACTTGACTGCCTGAGCTAGCCAGACAAAAGTTAACCTTTTACAAGTTCGAGATGTTTTGATTACACACGATTCTATTAGTGTTAAAATTAACAACAAAAAAAACCCCAAACAAACAAAAAAACAAAACAAAACAACAAAAGCAAAAACCCAACCACCACACCCCCGGAAAAAAACAACATTAAAAAAAAACAATAAACAAAACAACAAAAAACCCACCCAAACCCCAAAACAACAAAACAAACAAACAAACAACAACCACCACCCCCCAAAAAAAAACCAAACAAACAAACAAACCACAAAGTTTCTTGTTAAGGTTGACTAGGGCAAGGTGGAAGAAAGTGTGTCATGCTCTTCCCAAAAGCTGCTGTGATGAGATGCCATGCCATAATTTGGTTATCCTTGACAGCACCTAATTTAAAAGTCAGACATTTAATGAGGATTTAACTGGAAGAATATGACCTTTGTATTTCCCTTTTTTTAAAAATGTTTGGGTTTTGCTTTTAATCATGGTGCTGTTTCCTTTATAGAATTAAGAAAAAAAAAAAACAAAAAAACCCCCAAAAAACCCACAAAACAACAAAAAACCAAAACCCACACCACCACCACAGCACAATTCCCTGTAACTAGATAAGAAAGACAAAGGAAGAGTTTACAGAGACATCAAAAGCATGTGAATAGCTGTTTCTGCTGGTTGGTGTGGGAACAGCAGGCTCTCTGTGCAATGTATATGGCAATGCCAGCCTGGGAGTGGTACCGTGCATTTCCTTTATTACTGCTTGGGGGGGGAAAAAGTCAACCGTCTGAATATGCTTTATTGACCAAACTGAATGAAGCTGCAGTAAATCTGTAATGCTTAGTCTTGAATTTCCCCTACCACTGTGTGAACAATGTCCACTGGATTTTTATTTTCAGGAAAAGTGTTGATAATCTTGACATGTTTTGACTTAATTTTTTTCTTTCTCTTTCTCCCTTTCTCCCTTTCTCCCTTTCTCCCTTTCTCCCTTCCTCCCTTCCTCCCTTCCTCCCTTCCTCCCTTCCTCCCTTCCTCCCTTCCTCCCCTCTGTCTCTCTTTCTCTCTCTTTCTCTCTCTTTCTCTCTCTTTCTCTCTCTTTCTCTCTCTTTCTCTCTCTTTCTCTCTCTTTCTCTCTCTTTCTCTCTCT